>OX579670.1:10704792-11304792 GCA_951230895.1 Carpatolechia fugitivella | reverse complement strand
TCGCATTTGATCTTATGTTGCTACTCTATAGGCAACTATCGGCAATCGATTAGCCGTAGTCATGGTCGCTTATTAAGTGACAGCACTATCGACTATCGATAGTCACTTACTAAGTCACAACACTAGACCAAATGCGACAAAGTATTGTATATTACCGACATTACGGTGTGTGCTTCGGTCAACCTATTTGCGTCGGGCCGTATCTATCAGCGCTGAGCTTGATTTATCAAGTTAAAGCATGGAGCGTCAATGGTGTAATGAGTAAAAGAGTCGCCTTTAGAACGAAATGGTCTGGTTCATACTCTACTATGAAGGAAAACTTTGCGAGTAATCATCATTAGGTATCCTAATTTACTCAATCCAATTCTATATTACTACTAGCAATTATATCAGCAATAAGAAAAAAACTACGTAATTTAGAGTAGGGTTGACTTCACATGAACTTCTTGTTATTTTATTTGTTCTTATTTGTTTTTTTTTGTTCTTCTTTTAACTTTAATGTCAGTATTACAGAGCCGCCAAAGACCAAAATTATTTTCCACCCCTTCACACCCTCGACGACCCCTTGAAAGGGTAAGAAAAAGTTTTATGACATTTCTGAACATTTTTAGAATTGACTGAAATTTTGTTTTTTACGTTTACATCCCCCATTATCTCCGCCATTTTGTATAATAATCGAATCTACTCACAAAATTTCACGAGAATCGGCTGAGAAATGCGACTTGTAGAGGAGAACAGCGCCGATTGGACATACGAAAGCATTTTGCCGGAAACAGAGACGCTTCGAGCTCGCTCGGTCAATTGAATTGGTAGTTACTTTTCTATATAAAACGAACAAATTGTTACATTTTACCTCCACAGATTCATAACTATAATTACATCATGATTAAGTGCCCACCTACCTACACTGTCTTCAAAGACTGTACAGTCCACAGCAGGTCAACATTGTACCTCAAGGTACTGTATGCCTTTGTAATAAAGACGATAAAGGTTTAACTCGAGTTGTTATCTGTTCTATTAATTATGCAAATGGGCGGTCGTGGGCTGCATGTAATTACTACACAAATATAATTATAATTCAGTTTGTCTGTTCCATCCACTGACTAGTATTATTTTAGTATCCTGGACTGGACTGATTAATACGATAAGTTTATGACAGTTTTTATAACTGTTCAAAACATTTCATCGAGCGATTGAAATTGTGTAGGCTTTTTATTGCAAATATCCATCGTGTGCTATATTATTATAGTGCGTGTCTGAAATTTTAAAAGTTATCCCACTAATAATAAAAATATAATTCTACATTATTTATTACTTGATACTACGTAAAATTGACACTATTTTCTTGTTATACAAATACAAAAATCTTTATTGGCAACTAAAGTGACAATAAGCCAGGTTGCGCACTGATACCCACACTAGGATTCCCTGTGTTGTGGGATATCAGCCTCTTCCCTGGGAATGTATACTATATCATTCTTGTTGCAGTTGGTCAGGTAAGTAAGTACTTAATGTAGTTACAGACAAATATATAAAGGTATGTGTGTGCGTGTGTGTGTGCGAGTGTGTGTGTGAGTTACCACGGTATGTTACTTGGTACTGTTTTATTTTAATAACTTGATAAAAAAACCCGAAAGTTTGGATATTTGTTACTCAATCACGCTTCAACTTCTTGACGGATCGGGAGGAAGCTTGGCACATTTATAGGTTAAGTCTAGGAAAAGGACATAGGCTATATTTTACCGCGGGAAAACACTTCATCCCTACGGGGAAACTCATTTAATGCGGGTGAAACCGCGGGCAGAGAGCTTTTGTAATATTGACTTCACATAATTTATTCATAATTATAATATAATTATGTCCCTCTTTGTTGTCTTGAACCTATTAAGACAAAGATTAAGATAAAGATTAAGACATTTACTCGAAGAATTTTATGTTACCTCGTTCATTTAAAAAATATCATTTTTATTTCCAATAGAGATTCATATAATATCAATCTTTTTATTAACAAATCATGTTTTCACAATTTAATATAATATTTTAGGCAACCTTCAAGATAAGAGACTTTATAATGGTGCAATACTAAGTATTAACAAACTATGTAAATTAAGCAAGTAAATAGAATTAAAAAATTAAGTATTTAACTGTTCTTATACAGTTTGGCGCGTAAATATGTATAAGTAGAATATATGTAATGAGTGATATCATAAATAATAATAACATTAGCGGGCAATACCTACTAAGTCCATTAAACTAGTATATAAATATCAGTGCTTCCATCCCCGACGCACGAGGGGACCTTGTTGACAGTGTCATTGTAACGTTGTTATAGTATGACGTAGCAATTATTTTAATTGTCGTCGTAAAATTATTATAATTATGACCGGTTTCATTATAAATTTAAGGAATTCGAAAATAAGCCGCTTTAAAACAATTTTTTACGGTTTGTTGATTTCAATACAATAAGTATGGCAAACATTAAATTAGAGATAATAAGTTTTCATTACAGTTGTTGAAGTAAAACTTTGTATAGGATGTGAAAATTTCAAAACCGAATCGGGAATATACCTTCCATAGAAATAATGAATTTACTTTTCTTTGATACCTATCTGTACAAAACGTGTCTTAGTAGTTGACAACCTTAACGATTTTTTAAATCTGTTTAGATTGTGACTAAAGAAAAAATATTTAGGCCATAGCCAAAAAATCCATTTAAAAACCCGCTAAACGAAAAACTTAAATTCCCAAAAACCTGCTAAAACGTATTACAAAAATCAACCAAATATCAAAACCCTCTACAAAAATCTTCCCATCTCATTTCCAATAAAACGAAGATACTTTCAAACCCTCCACGAAATCCCAATTTTTAATAATTCACCCCAAAAATCTCCCCACTTACCTTCCACATAAAGGGTCCTAAAACTGTCTATACGCTATCGGTTTTGCATAGAGCGCGTGAATTTATGACAAGCCGTGTCTCGCACCTGTAACACCCGCATACTAAGTGCTGTTTAGGGTTCTTACATGGTGAAATCTAAGTATACGGGTGAAATTTAGGTACACAGATTTTCGTTGGTAATTTTATCATGCATTGATTTTTTAGCCTGTTACAAGGAAAAATTAATTAATGTAACGAAAAAGACTTCCAAAAACAAACCTTCTTTCATTCTCTATTCTTAAAACTACAGTAAACTTATTAATTGAAGTGAATTAATTATTTGTGTTCGTATATAGACGTGAAATTGGACCACTAGACCGCTCGACAAAGAGCGTATTCTTTCAAATAAAAACACCAGAATAAATGTTGATGATATCGGTCTTAGGACGGCGTATAAGAGTCTAAACCACTTCACACGATGGTGTAATGTTAGTAACTATCGGTTGTCGTTACAACTCACATAATGAACATAGAAGAACAAGCAACTATAATGCCATTAATGCCTGCTTAAGTCAAAACTAATTATATTTTATACTACCTATTATTATTTTGGTAAAGCCGGCACCATACTTATTCTCAAACAGCAAACATTCACAATTTACCATTTACCTATTTACTCTGTTTTTCAGTCTGAACACGCTAATAGCAAAATCTAAATGATTAGACTTATTAGATTACCGCACTTAAATGGCGAATTTATGTCAGTTTTCATTCTTCCATAAAAACTGCCGCTGCGGGTTGAGATCTCTAAGACAGCTCAGAGCGTGGTATATTTAAATATCTTAAAAAAAGCACCAGAAACTTTGATGATGATATTTAATATCAGTCTTAAACTGGCGGATGGTATTAGACCTGCTTTTAAAATGAACAGAAAACTCAAGAAAGCAAGACAAGTGTTTCACGAGGCAGGTCTACTGGTCATGGGCCATCGTGTGGTGCCAGTAAAAACCACCTGTGCGCTATTCGCATACTAAGTGCGCCATAGCGGGCGTACGTGTCGCTCGACGATATGGTGATCCGATTTGGTCGCGGCCAGGTGGTTTATTATGGAAGTCTTTTTTTGTGTGTGGTAAATCTGGCATAATTTTAGTGCCATTTCTTAGCTACTATTTTAAGTATATTTTGAGTTTGCCGTGTGGCAGAGTAGAATACATTTGTCACCATCCTCTACTCTTCCCGTGGGTGTCGTAAGAGGCGACTTAGGGACTACACATTGAACAGGGAACGGGCAGCAGCGCTCTCTGATACAGTAACCTTTTAATCTACGATCTCCAACCCGCCTGCCAAGCGTGGAGATTATGGCAAAACCCTCCACTTAAGTGGAGGAGGCTCATAGTCCAGCAATGGACTGTAACGGGCCGTTGATGTTGATGATATTTTGAGTGTGTGAGTTTTTTATTTCGAATAAATTTCAACTGAAATAAAACGTAGAGTGATTATTACACTTGCTTGGCATACAATTAAAAAATTAAAAAAGTCTCTAGTGAGTAAACTTGCTGTTTCTTCCTTGTTTTAGATCGCGTCCACGCGTGATGATGACCATGACGGCATGTAAATGAACCGTTAGGTTACTTACTCATGTTAACACTATTTCGATCATTCCTTTTCACATGCAAACACACCTCATTACTCACACTGTGCAACACCTTTATTTTTAGTTTACCCTCAATAACAATAATATTGTAAAAACGTTATACTTACAAAATAAAAGTCTGTAATTGGCTAATGTTTTGTTTACTTCGTGTATTGTTATGTAATTAGATTTTAAAGCTGTAGACTTCAGAATAACAATAAAATAAAATAAATAAGTAAATAAAAATACAAATTGTTATACACATAAACTTAACCAACTAACTAGGGATTTTTTGACGCTAGGAGAGGTGTGGTCGATGGTCGATTAAAACCTACACGCTTACTTACGCTAGGCTTGAGCCGCTCTATGGGGACGTAATGAACTGATAAGGACACACCCAGAAAGTTCAGTTCTTTCATTGTTTACGTCTACTTTTAATTTCTTTTATTTCTTCCGTGTCCGTCTTAACTGACTAAACAATTATAGCACTAACTACCAAAATACGAGACGACCACATTAATCGCAAAAAAAGTCCTAAAAAAGAAAAAGCAGTTTTCCACCTTCCGTCAAAAAAGGAGTCATTCCCTTTTATCCGGCGGTCGTAAGACGTCGTCTACGTAATTCAACTTGGGGAGTTTCGTTCAACAAAGTCGCTCCACATAATGACTCGCGCCGAAGACCTCTGAAGTTGGACGCTTTCACAAATTTCAGAAATCGCACCGAAGCGAATTAGTCAAGTTTTCGCCTCGAGCAAAAAGTTGGATGGGGTTAAAGTGGCGTAACTCAAAATATTATGTTTTGATGGGTAGTTACTTATAAATGGAGTGGCTCATTTTGGCAGTGCCCATGACAATGTAATCATCGATTTAGATTTAATTGGAATCGTAAACTAGTCGTCTAGTCATCAAAATATTAGATTTAGCCTGTTTCCCATTTCAAATGTTAGATTTCTTTTCCTTATGTTTATTGGATTCATTTTTTTTGTAAGGCAATCAGATGTTAATTATAAGCAAGATCTAAATGTAACCAATGATGTAACAATAATTTTTTAAAATCTTTAAAGAAGGTGACGAAGAATAATAAAATAGATCGTTTTATGACCAATTTAGTTCAACCCCAATATAATTATTTTTTAATGCATATTTTTATATCAAACACGAAATATTAGAATAGAATAGAACATACTTTATTGCACACAAGAGATATGCAGAAAATAACTCAGACTTCTATTTCCTGTACAATTTTTAAAAATAGTAATTAAGAAATTACCTGCTAATTAATATTTTCATTGGCTTATATTAAAATAAAAACCAAACATTTTGACTTAATCCGCTTTTGACCAACGCAGTGTTGTCGGTTGTTCTGAAGACTCCCTGATAAAGATTGGGCGTAGATCCTTTAATGTTTCTGATGAGAACAAGCTTTGCAATGGACTGCCTCAACTAGCGTCCGGCTAACGCAGCTGTACATCTTTTCTGTATATCTCTCGGAGGTATATCTAAATAACAGTTTCGCAAATTAAAAAGTAACATGTTCCCAAAGAGTTCTATTTTCGAATTCCATAATCAAAAAGTCAGTGGCCAGCTCCAGAGACTTTCAGTATGCCCAACGTGTACAGGGTGGCCTATTTAGAAGGGTCAGTATTGACAACTCTGAAACTATAAGACATAGACAAAGGAGGTGGGCAAATTGGCCCAAAAATGAAAAACGTCCACCCCCAGAGTAGACACATAGGACGTTTGAAAGAGTGATTAAAAATGAAACATTTCATTATATGGAACCGAAAAAATCTCATAACTGCGCTTTTTATTTAATTACATTTTCTTCAAAAATACTAATTCACGAAAAGATTTTTTTTTTATTTGTGCTTTATCACACTAATAACAGATTAGATTTCAAATACAGTTAACACAGATTATAATTAGCATGCATTAAGTCATTTGGCAGTAGAGTTAATATTGGACCGAGGCCCTTTGATTTCTGCCCATTCTCCTTTGTTCTACTCGTAAAGGACCACGTCATTGATTTTAGTAATTCATAGATTATTGCAAAATAAATATTCATTTTTAGTTTGGGGTACTGAAAAAAAAAACAAAACGAAAAAAAAGTTAAATACAAATATTCATAATTTTAGGTGGTAGTAACATTAAACTGCTTATGACTTACACAATCGATAATGACATAGAATAATGATCGATTTTTTCTTCAACACGATCGGGTTCAATTCCATCCTGTATATTCTATGGTAAAAGCTTAAAACAAAGTACTTACCATGTATGTGTGGTACCGAACGTTTACAAATCCAATCTATTTTCCCAATTCGTTCGATCATTCATTCATTCGTTCCCATTCACTCGTTCGATTTCGACTGATTGCGTTTAAAATGTGTGTTTGTCTGAATTGAATTACTTTACAAATGATGTTTGTAAATGATGATCGGGCCTCGTTTTCGGGAATTGTGATATCGATCTTATTTTAATAAGAGTATTTATTTTTTGTCGAATGGAGCGTCTATGGTGTTGTGGCTAGGGCCGCTGCCTCCCGCCCGGGAGACGCTGGTTCGATCCCCATCACTTATCAATATGTTTTACAATTTCAATTTATTATTACGTACTCGTACCTAAGGGAGGTAAGCCAATTTTTGGCCGACTATACTCTATTTCGGCCGTTTATTCGAGTGAAGTAAAACATCGAGCCAAAATCTGCACATTTCTGCAAAGAAATTCAAAGTTTGTGTGTGAAGTCAACCAATCAACACTGGGCCAGCGTGATCGACTAAGGCCTGATTGCCCTAGTTCAGTGTAGGCTCGAGCCCCTTGTTGGGGACGTATATCAGCTGTTAATGATGATACGTGTGCAGGTTTTATCACATCCTTGATTATAAACGTACATATTCGAAAACACATTATTACTTGGTGGGGATCGAACGGCTCTCCCAAACGGGAGACAGCAACCCTAACCATTGCACCACCGACGACGGTCTTAGCACTGTTTAGGCTAGTAAGAAATAAAGAATTGTAAAATAAACCACATAATTCTAAAAATAATCTCTCTTTTTAGACCGTAAAAACCAGAAATCAAGAAACAAAAGCTAGCTAATTAATTATTAAACATAATTAGAGTTCTACTAACCTACTTAGATAGAAGTTGCAGTTTTAATTACTCTTAAATAAAAGGTCTATAAAATAATATTCAATGTCTGAATCAACCTTTTCTTATATGTACTACCGGGTCTAATCACGATATATAATTTACTAAGGTCAACAAAACATTGTTATTACCTTAAAATGTGTAAAAAACGCAAGAGTTTAAAACGTTATTTTCTGCCAACCTTTTCCTAACAACAAAACATTGACCCTTTGTCTATTTATTAACGTTTCATTTAATTATAGTCGGTTTTTTTGTCCGAGTTTAGGTAAGTATAAATATCGATTCTCGTAGCTTTGATAAATTTAAGGATTTGTTTGAACATGATAAGTGATGTTCTTTATGTTCGTGTGGTGAAGGTGCCATGGTAAAATGGCGTATACCAATAAAATAAGAGATACTCGTTCGTAGGATGATCAGAAGAAAGAAAAAGATACAGAAAATAAATCAGATAAAAAACTTGAGTTTTTTTATATTCGTTACCTTTTTTATTTTGCAAGTCCGCACCCGCGATATTACCACTTTGTTAGAAATAGTGATTAGGTCCGTTAATTTTTTTTTTATTTTATATTATAAATAAAACCTATAAAAAACTATAGTTTGAATGGCGTCGCCGGCACTTTGCTTCTCGAATTGTATTTTTATGAGATAAAACGCAAAAAGTGCTAACAGACTGTCTGTGTTGGGTACTCCACTCCACATTAATATAGCGTTTTTTTGTCTCAATCATCATAATTATGTTGTACTGTACAATCCCCAGAAGTAAAAAACCAATTTTTAAGATGGCTAGTGCCTACTAAATAACTTGTTCACTTTAATAAAGTTACCACCCTAGAGGTTTTCGCCTTAGTATCGTCGTGTTTGATGTTGATAACGTGTCGTCTAATAACTCGTTCTCATAGAAGTTCTCTCGCCGTAAACAAGACATGCATCATACTTGTGGCACGCGACGGAGGGCTCAGACATACCTGATGCAGTTATTATTGCAATATTAAACTAAACATGTGATTCGAAGCACAAAAAACTGCTAAAAGTCACCTGTCATCTACATCGTGTGGGTTGTAAAGTTGATAACCAACCTCAAAAACCCTGGTGTCAGTGTTGTAGAGCCCCCAAAAGTCACATCAATAATCTATATGCAAAATTGAAAATGATTATATTTTGTACAAGTCGCGTTTTCATCTCAATCATGACGTTCTGCAAAATATAATATGTATTTTGACTGTTAGATTAGATGTACCTTAAGTAATGAGGTTAGCGTCATGAGTTTTTAGTGCATCTAGTGACAAAATGCCCCATGTGACACTAAGCTTAAAATCTTAAGCCTAATAAAAAAATATGGTCCAGTTCTAAAGCTGGAGTACCTATTTTTTGTGATCGCAAAGAAAATACAAAAAAAAATGCCTATGAGTTTTACGTTGCGTAGCGCGTAGCAAGTTCTACGGCGTAGTTAGTTCTACGATGTAGTACATTCTACAAGTTTAAGAAGCAGAGATCGCTAATATTTTGTTTTAAAAGGTATCTAAACTATTGCAGAGTTTGTAAGGTCTGTCAGACGATACTTTGTTAATTATTCAGTCCCAATCTTTACAAAAAAATCAGCCGACAAGATTGCAGCTAGATAAATATCATAACGCAAATGTCTTGTCAAAATAGATTTTGTTATCCTCAAGTGGCAACCTACCTCGTCGAGGTTGCCGGCAAGAACAGCCACAAGTGGCAGACGATTTTCAAAAAATATCGGCACGTGTGTCACCCAACCTTCTTGAGGTCGCAGAAAAAAGTCGTCAGAGTTGGCACCCGGCCTTTTCGAGGTTGCTTGTGACTATCCTACTTTGACGCATATTTACGGCAAAACGGCTATGTTTTGTTTCTTTCCAAGTGTCATTTTAGCTCGCGTTTGAAATAAACAAACGGTATTTTGCCCTACGAGTAGCCACACTAAAAAAAACAAGTTTAATGTCAGTTTTCGAACGGCATAAGGACCCTGTCAAGCGCTGTATTTTCATGTGCAGATATAAAGTGTTTTTTTTTTTTGTTTTGGCTGGTTTTTTTACGTGTTTCGTCAATATAGATTATGCTTGGGTAAGTAATGATCATTTTATTGATATATGTTAGTAGTTTTAACTTATTTTTAATACAATATCTTCTAAAATTCTAATACTACTCGTCAATTTCCAGCTACTGTTCGTCAACAATCATGTCGAAATTCGTATAATAGTAACTAAATTCTAATGAATTATGTAACGTAATGGTTAAGAATATCATTAATTATACTCAGGAAACAATAACATTGTTCCAATTGATTATTTTCTCTCAAAATAATGAAAAGAGTGGGATTTTTAATTGTACCTACTAATGTTACTACTGGGTTTGTTTTTATTACGGACTTTGTTTTTATTACGGAATGTGCGGGCATTTGAATAACTAATACTACTTATTTATGTGGGAATGGAACGTTGGTGGGAATGGAATGTGAATGAGTGACTGATCGAGGAATGAACGAGGAGTAGGGATAGATATAAGATGGCGATTTTGGTGGTGGGATCTGTGAGCTGTGGAAAATAAAAGAAGTTTTAAATTGATCAAAACGATTAATTACTCGCCTACGCGACGCTCCTACATTTATTTAATTATTTGTTTTTAACAACAAATAAATTTCATGTTAAAGAAAAGTCGTATCCATACTAATTTAGCCAGATGAAGAGAAATTTTATCATTTTGTTACCAATTTTCTAAATGTTTTTGTATGAAAATGATGTTTTTTTATTACACAAATTTATTGTAAATATAAAATAGTTTCAGATAATATAAAATATTTTCAAAACCAATGTACACAATTCAAACTACAATGCCTTTAGTGTTACTCTGTTCTTCGAGCTTGTTTAACTAGCGGTCTAATATTTCATTTGTAACAAAGTAACTGTTTATGTTGCAAGTACGAGTCTCGGTTTACATTAAATAATTGAAGCTAAGTTTCAAATAAAATATTAATCATAGAACCAACTATAAAACTTGAGCAAAAATATTTGTCGAAAGTTGAATGGTTGCGTCAAGACCGTATTTTTGTTGTGACTATACTGTAAAAAAATTGGTCTGGAGGGTATAATTTTGTTTATGTATTATACGAATTGTTTTATTGTGAACAAAATAAACCATAAATAATGTGGAAAATATGTTTTAATTATAAATTATTTGATTTGTGGCAATTGACATGGGGAAAAAACAATATGCTTATTTTCAACTGACAGCTGCATGATTAAATCGAATAATGCAAAATAACTTATTCAGTAAATGTTGTGGATAATTTTATAAGCATTTCAAAACTATATAACATTAACTAGTTTTCAAACAAAAAAATAGAGAAAGCTTAGTTTTTATAAACCTTTAGCAAAAATTTCTTAACCCCTGATAGACCACTGCCACACGTGCAGTTTTTTTGTAAAATGGCGCTGCCACTTTGAGTTTTATTTTAATCCATCAACTAAACTCAACAAGAAGCTGTCAAATACAACGTGTTAGCAAAATAGCGCAAAACCTCTCGGGAGGACACTTGGTACATCGCGTAATTGTCTCGAGTTTAGTAACATGCGTATCGGGTACAATGCGTTTATTGGCCAAGTGCGTATCTGGAACTTTGCTACGAAAGGGGTAGGTCAGCCCATGAAACTGAACAACTTTTATTTCACAACTATTTAAACTTAACAAATATACTTTTTTGAACTTTCATACAAATTGACTTGATTAGCTAATAATAAATTATGAAGAGATTTTTTGGAACTTCTTTTTGTATACAATACAAGGCAATGTCAAAATAGGCCTGGGCTTCTATTTAGCGTTTTACTTACTACTCGATTGGGGTGATAACTAACACAACTTATCGCTATTCTCGTGAACGTGCTAATCATGGACCAACTTCTTTTGTCCTTGATATTATTAGTTAGCTTTGACTTAAAAAATGATTCATTAAAATTGTTTTTGTAATATCTGGGGGCACGGCAGTGCCCCCGCCAAGTCGAGCAAAAAAGCGGCACGGCCGTACCATACTTTTCTCGAAGCAGTTCAGGCCATTTTCGACCACCCTATAACTTCGTTGTGGATAAAACTAGAAGTCTGAGTTTTCAGTAACCAAGCAGGCATTGTATAAATATGGTATATTTCAAATTTCAATCAATTTGAACCAGTAGTTTATGAATTATAACCAGTCAAAGTTTCTTTATTTTGTCACTCACTGACTGACTGACTGACCGATCATCAAAACTCTAAGGCACTTCTAGCAAACATAGAAGCTTCAAATTTAGAATGGAATTAGTGTTTAGTATATAAACCAAGGAAAAACATTTTGCAATTTCGGCCCAGTTTTTTAGATACATCATCTGCTAGATAACTTTGTAATCCCATATAAATCTTGGGGCATTATATAGGATTACAAAGTTACATTTGCAGTAAATGAATCAGTGTACCTGTATAATGGAATATAATTGAATAAGAGGTGCTGGGTAGGTGTAGGTGTAGGATAGGTGTAGGGTAGGTGTAGGATAGGTGTAGGGTAGGTGTAGGGTAGGTGTAGGGTAGGTGTAGGGTAGGTGTAGGGTAGGTGTAGGGTAGGTGTAGGGTAGGTGTAGGGTAGGTGTAGGGTAGGTGTAGGGTAGGTGTAGGGTAGGTGTAGGGTAGGTGTAGGGTAGGTGTAGGGTAGGTGTAGGGTAGGTGTAGGGTAGGTGTAGGGTAGGTGTTGGATAGGTGTTGGATAGGTGTTGGATAGGTGTTGGATAGGTGTAGGGTAGGTGTAGGGTAGGTGTAGGGTAGGTGTAGGGTAGGTGTAGGATAGGTGTAGGGTAGGTGTAGGGTAGGTGTAGGGTAGGTGTAGGGTAGGTGTAGGGTAGGTGTAGGGTAGGTGTAGGGTAGGTGTTGGATAGGTGTTGGATAGGTGTTGGATAGGTGTTGGATAGATGTTGGATAGGTGTAGGGTAGGTGTAGGGTAGGTGTAGGTAGGTATAGGGTAGGTGTAGGGTAGGTGTAGGGTAGGTGTAGGGTAGGTGTAGGGTAGGTGTAGGGTAGGTGTAGGGTAGGTGTAGGGTAGGTGTAGGGTAGGTGTAGGGTAGGTGTAGGGTAGGTGTAGGGTAGGTGTAGGGTAGGTGTAGGGTAGGTGTAGGGTAGGTGTTGGATAGGTGTTGGATAGGTGTTGAATAGGTGTTGGATAGGTGTAGGGTAGGTGTAGGGTAGGTATAGGGTAGGTGTAGGGTAAGTGTAGAGTAGGTGTAGGGTAGGTGTAGGGTAGGTGTAGGGTAGGTGTAGGGTAGGTGTAGGGTAGGTGTAGGGTAGGTGTAGGGTAGGTGTAGGGTAGGTGTAGGGTAGGTTTAGGGTAGGTGTAGGGTAGGTGTAGGGTAGGTGTAGGGTAGGTGTAGGGTAGGTGTAGGGTAGGTGTAGGGTAGGTGTAGGGTAGGTGTAGGGTAGGTGTAGGGTAGGTGTAGGGTAGGTGTAGGGTAGGTGTAGGTTAGGTGTAGGGTAGGTGTAGGGTAGGTGTATGTAGGTGTAGGGTAGGTGTAGGGTAGGTATAGGGTAGGTGTAGGGTAAGTGTAGAGTAGGTGTAGGGTAGGTGTAGGGTAGGTGTAGGGTAGGTGTAGGGTAGGTGTAGGGTAGGTGTAGGGTAGGTGTAGGGTAGGTTTAGGGTAGGTGTAGGGTAGGTGTAGGGTAGGTGTAGGGTAGGTGTAGGGTAGGTGTAGGGTAGGTGGAGCATAGGTGTGCATTTTTACATTGTGTTTTCATGCGATCTACAAAAAGAAATGAGATGCCATCAAAAACATAACTTGTAAAAAAACCAAGTCTCGCACGCAACTTAGTCTACCGTAAAAAGTTGTGAGATCCATGTAATACCAAGTCGGTTAATTTATTCAGTCCCTACTTAAGAGTCCTTCTGTCTTAAGTTATTACGTAATTAGGTCACCTAACAACATCTTATAGTGACCAGATCAATATTAAAAATCTCTTATGTTTTAAATAAATACATAGATTGACTTGGCAATCGCACTAAACAATCAAATTTAATATAATAATGTATTAATTGTGAGATACATTGTGTTTTCATGCGATAAATACATAGATTGACTTGGCAATCGCACTAAACAATCAAATTTAATATAATAATGTATTACTTGTGAGATACATTGTGTTTTCATGCGATTGCCAGGTCAATCTATGTATTTATTTAAAACATAAGATATTTTTAATATTGATCTGGTCACTATAAGATGTAGTTAGGTGACCCAATTACGTAATAACTTAAGACAGAAGGACTCTTAAGTAGGGACTGAATAAATTTACCGACTTGGTATTACATGGATCTCACAACTTTTTACGGTAGACTAAGTTGCGTGCGAGACTTGGTTTTTTTACAAGTTATGTTTTTGATGGCTATAATTGACCGAGCGAGCGAAGCGAGCGAAGTGTCTCTGTTTCAGCTTGGCCAAATTTGCTTTTGTATGTCCATCTGTTTGTTTGTTTCACTCTACAGGTCGCGTTTCTCAACCGATTCTCGTGAAATTTTGTGAGCAGGTTCGATAAATTAATCGATTTTTTTATCGAGCCAGTTTTTGGAAATTTAAAAAAATGTCGGAGTTATGGGGGTTGCCAGCTTACAAGGTCTACCGCTGAAGCTGTTTTCCTCTGCAGGTCACATTTCTCAACAATAAGATAAAAATAAAAAAAAAATAAAAAAAAACAAGAGGTCGAGGATGTTTGTGGAGTAAAAATAAATATGAAAAGATATACAGACTCGCGAGGTCTACAGCTCACAGAGCCACTAGTTATCTTCTTTTACATAAACGTAAAAAAGCCTTAAGAAATTGCAATCCCAGTGTGCCCTCAGCCCAGCCAACGTGTTTACGTCGCGCGGCACAATGTGAGCGTGCCCTAATGTATTACGTGAGCCAACTGTGACTGGGACGTGCAGTGCGGGCGCACTACGGGTGCTATGACATCATTCGTAATTTTATGTTAATGTCACACTTATGTAAATAGACTGCTTAAAATATATGGCAATTTTATCTATAATACAACTTAACAAAAACAATTGTCACGACTGTATGACTGTATTTAAATTCCTCAGATTAGGCCACCTGTCATCTGGCATTATAATTTCTAAACAATAAAAAAACTGTGTGAAAAAATCTTTACTATACAATGTAATAAATAAGAATGATTGCCTTTCTAGTAATAAAATTATCATCTTCTTCTTCTTCCTGCCCACTTCCCAACTTTATTTGGGGTCGGGCCTTCTTGTGCGTTTGCGCCAGGCTGGTCTGTCCTGGGTTATCAACTGTGGGATATTCTGGGTTTTTAGGTCCTTGTCTACAGTGTTCCACCAGGTGGCAGGTGGTCTGCCTCTTGTTCTTTGTTTGTTATTCATGTTCAGCACTGTTTTTACGGAGTAGCTATCCTCCCGCCTCATCACATGCCCATACCACCTGAGTCGGCCCTCTTTGACTTTTTCGGCTATCGGTGCCACTTTGAAGGATCCTCTGACATAATCATTCCGAACCTTGTCCAGGCGCATTACGCTCCCCGCCCAACGGAGCATTTTCATCTCCGTCGTGTGGAGCTTTTGTTCATGTTTCTTCAAAGTCGCCCAGCATTCGGAGCCATAGAGCATGGTGGGTCTGACGGCGGCCTTATAAACTTTGCCTTTAGTTCTTATTGGCATTCTTTTGTCACAGAGTTCTCCACTTAAGCCAAGCCGTGTTAGCTCGGTGGTCCACATCTTCATCGATTCGTGTGTCGGTGGTGAGCGTTGAGCCAAGATATTTTAATCGAGATACCTTAGGGATATTACTGTTGTCCACCACAATGTTACAACCAACCTCTCCAGTACCACCAAAATTGCTCTCCATAAATTCAGTTTTGGTGCGGCTAACTCGTAGGCCGTGTTTCTCGATCTCCGCCACCCATAAGTTGAGAACTTTTTGGAGCTCTGATGCTTTATTTTCCACAAGTACTATGTCGTCTACATAGAGTATACTCCACGGGATCGGCTTTTGGATAATAAAATTATCATAAATAAAATTAACCTAATAAATAATAATAATAACAAATTAATATTTTTTGTTTATTCTATTCTATTCTAAATGGTTTACTTAAATATTATTTATTTACGTACCAACGTGTTTTCGAATTTCAAATTCATAGGTTCGGTTTTCCTTAATAAAAACATCGTGAAGAAACATCGTGGTATGCAAGAGTGTGCAGTCTTGCATAGAAATACAAACGCTGTGTTTGAAGTAGATAAAAGTACAATGGGCTAGCGTGGTCACTCTAACTCGGGGTAGGCTCGAGCCCCTTAATATAACTGATAACAAGAAAGTTGAGGCCATGAAACAAAACAATTTCGGTGAGGAAGCCTATGACTACAAAAAAATACCCTTTCATACAAAATAGAAAGTGTGTGCATTCAAAGCGAATAAGTCAGAAATAATCTAAGCTATAGCCCCATAAAGGGACTAATACTTCTAAGGCGGAATCTTGTATCGGAGGCCAAGAGCTATTTCGATTTGCTAAGCCGGCGCAGTAAGTAAGTAGTAAAAATACTTTTTCCCGTACAAAGTATTCTATATGTTAATCTAGGTTCAAATTATCTCCATTCTAAATTTTGTCCAAATCCTTTGAGTACTTTAAGCGTAAAGACGGAACAAACATCCAAACATCGTAATATATTTTCAGATTTATAATATTAGTGCGATATCACAATAACACTGGGCAGAGTCTCTACTATATTTAGGTAACTTTAGAAAAATCTACATTTCTCTCTTCACTTTCGTTAAAATTCAAAATTCACTCCACAAATTTCAAAACAAAAAGTTATCACCGCGGAAAACTTTTCAAAATTACCGCTGTAATATAATTACGAATGATTTGAAAGCGATTCATTCGCAAGGGGTGCGGGGAGGAAGGGTAAGTAAGAGGCGGGAAGGGGGGGATAATGAAATACTTCAAAGCCCCGTAATCGTGTTAACGAAATATGGGGAATAGCTGCCAGTAAATAAAACACCTAGCGACGTGAGGTTATGTTTACTGGAAGGAAAGATTTTAGCAGGCTGACTACAATTTACTACAATGAAACTAAACTTTTCTAAAAGTTTCGTAAAAAATATACAGTCAGCTGATCAATTGGTATGACAAGTGAACCTCTTCTTAAGATCAAAGAGTATAACCCAAGCAGAGGAGAAGAAGTTTTGCATAGTATGCATGTATGTATAAGGGGGACGTCTGCGAGGAGCGCATATATTGCTCTGCTCCATATATAGGAACTATTTCACCCTTAATCCCAGTTTTGATGGATGCTCCTTTCATGATAGCGCCGCATCAGCTCAGCCGTATCGCGTGATACTCACGGTAGGTGAGTTGTGTTAGGTCTATCCCTTGTTCTCTCCGCTTCTGGCATGGGGTGACCCAATGGCCCCCGCGACTACCCAAACAGAGCCAGCTTGGCAACGGCTATTGCCACTACCAGCCAGCCCCCCCGAGCGCCGCGTGAGTCCCAGTGCCCCCCACACCTTAAGCTTCGAAAATTCTGGGTTCCCCCACACGGTTGTTCTCCCCCCGTGAGATCGCAATCGGCCGGGCCTGCCATCGCCCACCCTCGGAGCACCCATCGAAGGAGTACTGGTTTTACTGTAGCTCCTCCGTGATGGCCCCCTCAAATCTGCCTGTTGCTCTACAGTATCTCAGTATGTTCTTGAATGACAGATTACTCAGTTCTTCCTTTTCGATGCATAGTATGCATAGTAAGTGCATTTAGTAAACTTTTGCGGTCATTATCACAATTCAAATTAAATGTAAATAAAATTTATAATATTATTTAAAATGATTTTATTTATTTTGAGATTGATCTGTGCATTGTTACTTTATATTTATTTCTGTTGTTTAATTTCGTTACAAAAATGACGAGCCTTCATGCAAACTTTTATTCTCTTAGTTATATTATCTATAAGAAAAGTCTGTATTAGATTGTATTATTTTAGCTGTTTAAAGCTGTGTTTTGTTTATGATTCAATGATAGACAAAATGATGCAGAGGTCTCGACCGATTTCGGCGACTGTTTTTACTGATACTAAACACACAAAGTCAAAGCTTTAAAAAAATTTAAGTGCACACATTGATTACATTCTGTGGACCCCCTGCGCAAAATTATTTAAAAAAATATTTTTTAAAATATTTATTTTGTACTTTTTAAAGTTTAAGCTGTCTCTGCATTGGGAGTTGTGAGGAAAAATGCCAATTCTAGAAAGTTTAAAGCTACGTTCGTTCTTTAGTCGGTAAGCCTGCGTAATGTCTCTAGACTTAGCAACTTATCCTCACTCACTTATTGATAACTTACATTATAACTTCTCCATTATATCAGACTTTTCCTATTACTTTATGATAAGTTGTTTTTCATTGAGTAAAAGTAAAAAGAAGTATAAGGCTGCGATTCCACCGGAGATGTGCGGAGAAATTGAGCGGTGTGCGAGGAAAAATCCACCAAACATAACTTCATTTTCCTAGCCTCGCTCAGCTCAGCTCTGGTGGAATAGGGCTTAGCGACGCGTGGTTTTTTTACATACCGAAGTGTCAAGATAAGTGAAAAATATTTGCGAGGGTTGCGTTCCAGTAAATTGTGCAAAAAAATCTCTGCGAGTGACGATGAAGTTTCATTTGGGCACAATCGCAACGAGACATAGAATAAATGTATTCTTGTTCTTATTTTTATTCTTATTTAAACACTTTCCCAACGGACGCAGTTTCAAACAGACAAAAACTCTGATGGATACATTGGTATTAAATCTCTGAAAAGAGTCCGCTACGCATCCTCGCATCACGCATCTGCACACATTTCACAGTTCCGCGACACATCCTCGCACGAGTCATATTCCTCGCACATCTCTGGTGGAATCACAGCCTAATGTTACACAAAAATCCTCATAAATAATAAGTAAGCTCCTGACATTCCTTTAATATAAAGTAATTGAGAAGTCGTTGCGTTATTGTTAAGCTTTTTCTGCTGTTGATGATGATGATGCTACCAACCGTGTTTGCTTCTATGCCTCGATACTGTGAAAACACATCAACAGCTCTTATGTCCCCACCGAGGGGCTCGAGCCTACTCTGCCTTAGTCGCCCACTCTGACCCCAAGTGAGGGATGGGACTACACACACCTACCTTTAAATTTCTTTGCAGGTATGTGCAGGCAGGTTTTCTCACGAAGCTTTTCTTCGTCATAAGAGCGTGGAATAAACATGCATTTCGAAAACATACTAATAGGTGGTGGGGTTCAATACAGTTTGGTGGTGCCCGCGACACCACCGACGATGCTCCATAATCTGAAATATGATTTGAAAATTACCTCCCCTTTCCAAAACTTTGCTTTTATAGTATGTATTGTTCCAACTTTTGATATAAAGGGGGTTGAGTTGAGTTGATGGTTATTTAAATCGATGACGCATTGTAAGTGTTTGTAAGCTTTATGAGGGATGTCAGTGCAAGCCCATAAAGCCCTCACGAAGACACCAGCCCACCCTCAACAAATTGTAACAATATTTATTTTAATACATAATGTTACAAAAACATCTGTATGCCTTTTTAAAATCATATAATTGTGAGAAAAGGAAAGATAATTGGCCACCTGATACGACACGATCTATTTGTAGAGAAGATCATTGAAGGGAAAATTCAGGGCAAAAGAGGAAGGGGCAGACCAAGAAGAGCATTCATGCAGCAGATCAAAGAGAAAGTACAGGGTCGTATCAAGATATCAAACAACTAACGGAGAAATGAGAAGATTGGCGAATACTCCACCGACAAGAGCACAGAGAGACAGAATTTTTTAAAGAAAAAATAAATACTCGCACAAAAACATATTTAAAACGACACATCAACAACCGACTTCCCACCATCATCAATCCACAAATTGAAAAACAATGACGCAGTTACTACAACTTACTTTACTTTACTTAAACATAAAATTTGCTTGTATTGAGCGGCGAAGTACCTATTTTTGTAACTATAATAATTATTGAGTACCGCATTTGAACCAAAAAGACAAATTTCTAATTAACAATAAGCTTTTATTCCTTCACAAACTATGGTATCAGAGTTATGAACCGCCAATGGCCTCTGACATCGCTTATTGTACGAGCTAGATTGTACGAGCACACATACATGTACACTAACTCTTACTTAAGTATTAATAATTAAGTAACAGTTAATGTACATATTTGTGTGCGTTAGCTCGGACAATAAAAAAAAAAAAAACGAAAATGCCTTATGTAAAGACTACTTCACCCATAACGTCCGTAATGAAATCAATATTATAATAATCATATAAGGATCGCATTTTTGTGCAACTCATATTGTTGTATAACTCTGAAACCCCCTAATTAAATAACTAATGAACTTTTAAGACCTGCTGCATCTTCAAGGGTATTTTTCAAGTTTTCTATAACCCTTTCCATTATTATCTTAATTATTTAATCAATCTCGTTCTTTCTCAACTCGATCTCGTCCTCTTGGGACTAATTGGAAAAATTCACGAATTTTTCTCCTAAGGACGGATTCCAACAAATCAGAGTTGTTTTCTAAGTTTTGTCCGATAGCTTTTCTAAAGTTAACCGGCCCATTATAACGGGTTAATTTGTGAATACATATTTTCTATTTTATGTGAGTAAAATATAATGCTATTAAAAATAATTATCTTTTTTATTATAATTACAACTTTACGTTTATTTTATTGTTGAACGATACTAAGATTAAGGATAAGGTTTTAGGTGTATTGTCAAGATTTTGTAGAATTTTGTTAAAAAAAAAACTTATTTTAGGACTTTACCTTATTGTTTTTTTATTATATTTTTAAGTCATTATATTATGACCTATAAATTAGCTTAACTGATTAAACTTGTTATGTTAAGTTTTTAACAGATTCTTCAGGTTCTAAAAACATTTTTCAAGACATACCGCTTAAAAAAATACTATTAAATACAATATTTATAGTCTTTTTAATCTACATTTAATTTCTTAATGATAATTATTCATTAAAAATATTTTACATGCAAAAATATTATCTATTTTGGTTGAATCCGCCCTGAAAGTTCCAGAACCTTCCGATCGTGCCGACCCGCGTCAATCCGGGGCGCGCTATTAGTCATGTCAGCGGGTGACAAGGGAAAATATATCTTACTGTGAAGTGATAAGGTCTGAAGGGTGAAAAGTTCAGAACTCATCTTAGTCTCCTTCAAATAAGGGTTATCACAAATAATATTTTGTATAAATTGATTTGTTTTTCTTCAATGTGTTTATCTCCTCTCACATATTTTTGTAAAGTAATATAGTCAAGATATTATTTTAACAAAAAAATTGTTATTTCAAAGTCAAAGTCAAAATTTTTTATTCGAATTAAAAATTTTACAAATCATTTATCGACGTCAAAGCTATCATGGATGGCACGTTCACTACCATTTGAATTCTGTTTTTATCTTTTATAAGAATTGATTATTAAATTACTATGTATAGTCATTCAAGTGTGATTGCAATAACGACGTGCCATACGAAGTGAAGAATCATAAGAAATTTCGAATAGGACATTAGCCTGCAATATTTTAATAAAAAACAAGTTAAGTTTCACTTTTGTTTCACGAAATAATAAAAGAAAAAAACTAAAATCAAATAGAAATCAAAAGAAATCAGTTTGATTTCTACGAATCGAAAAACAAACACGGCAAAAATAGTAAAATCACTGTCACAAGAACTTGGTAGGTTTTGTCGTAAATGTTTTAACAGCTATTGAATTAAAAGCCGCAGCACGGGGAGGGGAGGGGCTAGACGGGGAGGAATATTCTGAAAATTCCCACTTATTATTTTAAAAAGCCCAAGAATCTTTACAAGAACTGGTCCTGCGAGAGGCCTTTGTCCAGCAGTGAACGTGGAATACTGAAATTGACATGATGATAATTGTTATTTTGGAGTTTACTTTTATCGTGTATGTTTTTGTCTTACAAACTCTGGTATAACTGCTATAAAACCAGTAAAGGCTAATAGCTCGTGTAACGTTTTTTTAAGGACATATTTCCAATTGCTTAACAATAATATGTTAAGGTTGCACTTACGATGGTAAATTAGTAAGTACCGAGCGAGCGCGATTAGCGAGTACTCGTAGCATTCTATATTTAGGAAACGGTAACTGACCCGACGACGCTTCACCATGGTGCTTCATTGACATTGACGATATTCGAAGCGTGTTTGTTGCAATAACGAGAAACAGTACGTTGTACTTTCTTTTGATGTTCTTACAGCAAAGGAAAACATAGTAAAGTAATTCAAAGAGTTGTGTGTGAAGTCAGTTAACTAGGACTTGGTCGAACTTCTCAGTGGGGACGTGTATAAGCTGATAACGAAAAATAACAACCGATGCTTTACTGAACTATCGCTCTATGAATTCCTAGTACCTACGTCCGCCCGTCTAAC
This sequence comes from Carpatolechia fugitivella, assembly GCA_951230895.1. NCBI lineage: Eukaryota > Metazoa > Arthropoda > Insecta > Lepidoptera > Gelechiidae > Carpatolechia > Carpatolechia fugitivella. The sequence continues at coordinate 11,282,646 of OX579670.1, read as the reverse complement.
CGATATCATCAAAATTTCTGGTGTTTTTCTTCATGATATTTGGAAAGAACACGCTCTCGTGATCTCATAAAGCTCCGTGAATTCCGCCATTGTGTTAGTGAACTCACCCAAAAAAAATGTAATGACGGATCTGAGTGATGTAATAACATCCTATGGATTAAATAATTTTGACTTTGACTTTGCTGAGTAGAAAAGCACCAGAAATTTGGATGATATCGGTCTCAGACGGGCGGACGTACTGAATAGACATTATGTTTAAGGGGGATTTTGGTAGGAATTTTTGTGGGGATTTCAGAATAAACCCTCAGGGAAGCGGTCAGGATGTGCAGTGAATTGCAAATGATGGGTCGGACAAAACGCTGACGTTCAGTTGGGGCGAATTAATGGCTGCAGTTTTGAATGCAGTCCGGATTTTGATAATGCATTTAATGCAGTGCGTGATTAGCATGCGCCACTTTAGTGGCTTTGACTTTATTAGTCGACTGTGTGGTAAATATAGGTGATAATTGAATTAATTACTTTCTAGTGCTGCGTTAGCGTAGTTAGTATGAAACGTTTAATTATGTCCCTGAATTAATATTAAAACAAAACCACACACAACAACATTTTTACAATAACAAACAACAACAGCAAAATTTCTTAACATTTTTTATTATTAAAGTTTAAATTGTTTAATTACATATACAATGGTGTCGATTCGACATACGCCCAACTAAACTAAACTTAAAATTAGTCCTGTCACTTTCTATCATTTTTAATTGAAAAGGGACCGAAGATCATCGGTTTTGTTTTTGTCTTTGACTTCACGACTAACTGTCAATTTTAGTGGCTTTTTATTCGTCATGGTGTTAGGTAGGCACTAAAACAAGACTAAATTTGACAGTTAGTCGTGAAGTCATAGACAAAAACAAAACCGATGATCTTCGGTCCCTTTTCTATTAAAAATGATAGAAAGTGACAGGACTAATTTTAAGTTTAGTTTAGTTGGGCGTATGCCGAATCGACACCAATGTGATTAAAATAACAATTACATTGCGTTTTTTTTAAGTTATGAGATTCGAATCGTAATAATTATTTCCAATAAACATTTTACAATATAATAAAAAGACGATCAACAATAAAACTCTGATCGTGATGAAATATTCAGTGACAAAGCATTTAATTCAAATAATATTAAAATTATGTCAACAATTCCTACAAACTACGAATCAGGAAACCGACAAATTCCTTAATAAATTATTCCTCATTATTGGTCGAATAAATTTGCAAACGCGATAATGTCAGTAAGTACCCACTGGGTATTATAATATTAATAATGTTACTATCATATCAACATGGGGCCCATTAACAAAATCAGTAATGACCAAATTACGATGTACATTTACGTTTATAAGTGCAGTCATATGCACACTTTGCAAAACTTATTTCAAAACAGACAGAGTTACTTTTGCATTTATAATCTTAATAAGGAAAATATTTTTTTATTGAATTCGTCTGCTCTGTTACGAATAAATAATTTCATTTCATTTTCTGTCTATTATCGGCTTCGATTATATGAAAACATGTTGCTGACATCGAGTATTAAAGCGTTGTCAATGGTATAATAATTGTACGTAATAACTGTCTCCCGTCCTCAACATTTAACTTAATAAAAGGTTATTTAAAAAAAAATGCCTACTTCGTACTTACCAAAGTGTTTTCGAATTTCGAATTCATTTGTACGTTTATTCGACGCTTTTACGGTGAAGGAAAACATTTCAAGAAAACCTGCACACTCCTGCAAAGAAATTCAAAGGTCGTGTGTGAAGTCGACCAAACTGCATTGGGTCGATGTGGTCGAATATGGGGTACCTACAGGGTAGGCTTAAACCCCTCGGTGGGGACGCATAAGAGCTGTGGATGACGTATAATTTTAATTCTTAACGAAAATGTGTGTTGACGGCAGAGTAGAATACATTTGTCACCAGCCCCTACTCTTCCCGTGGGTGTCGTAAGAGGCGACTTAGGGACTACACATTGAACAGGGAACGGGCAGCAGCGTTCTCTGATACAGTAACCTTTTAATCTCCAACCCGCCTGCCAAGCGTGGAGATTATGGCAAAACCCTAGGAGGCTCATAGTCCAGCAGTGGACTGTAACGGGCCGTTGATGACGAAAATGTGAAATAACCGCAAAATTGTTCAGCAAGCATTAAACTAACTAGTTTAGTGTATTGTGGCAAGCGAGACAGGCCATTTAGTTTGTTGGTAATAAGTGCGCCGAGCACCCATCTTCCGCGCCACGCTCTTAGCTTGCTTGAGACCGTTATGGGTCGGATAAGAGAGTACGAGAGTATAGAGGGGCTTTTTAACTAAAGATTTTCCTTTTTTTTCTAGATATTTCGCAAGGTATCTGATAAGAACTGAACCTGCTTTTTAATGGTAATCTGGGAAAGACACAAGGGCATTTTTCCAAATTATACTACATTGGTTAAAGGTTAACGAAATTTGACATCGCTTATAGAATCTGTAGAATTAAAGCTATTGAAAATACCTGGCTTTGCCTCGTGGGATCAGATGTCCATGTGAGAGGTACTGCACATAAATTTTTTTTTTCATTGCATTGTTCCAAAAGTCGCTATTTATTATCAAAATTGTAAAAAAAAAGACAAAACGTGTATGTTTAGACTGTTCTACCACGGTTCTCAAAAAATTAAAATTCCCTTACTTTATAAATCAACATAACTTTCTTTTCCTTTTTTAAAGTTAATTAGGAAAGTTTTCGTTTCAACTTCAAATAAGACTCGGTGTTACCCAGCTAAATAAAGAAGGGGGTGTACGGGGTGTATAGTTAGAGGGGAGAGAGGTCACCGTAACTCGTCCGCGTTACGATCTGTGCTAAATCCGCCTTTGCCGTGTCCTAGATGTGAGAAAAAAGGATAAATTAGGGAGGTATAAAATTGGCAAAAAATAGAAACTACAGTTTATTTTTTTTTGACAAGTCTTTGGTATGCTGTAACTGTGCAATAAACGGTCATAGTTAAGTTTTTCCGCCTGTCTGTCGTTGGCAAATCAAAATATTAAAATATAATATAAACATAATAATTAATATATATATATTAGAATATAAATGATAACTCGAAATTCGTTGCAGTCGACAGCACTTTATACTTATGTACTTTTCTATATTTATTTTTAATTGCGTGTTTTCATTAGCCAAGTACTCAACACTCGTGTATAAATTCATATGTGTCAAAGCAAGACCTCTAGTTGCCTACAATTCGCATTAAATCAAGGGCATGCATATAGGGCTAGTCACTAAGTGATGGACTTTAAGCTTAAGAGCATGGTTTTGTGTACTGTAACGGCTTTACGCTAGCAGGGTATCTCCAACCTCCCATGGCCCTACCCGCCGTTAGGCATACGGGCCGAAACGTTTGGATGTGCGGGGTACTTGTTCGAGGCGCTTTCCCTAACCATGCGCACCCTACGAATTCTAAAAATGTTGTCCCTGCCCTTCTCCCCCCGAAAGAATGGGCCAAGACAGCACACTTACGCAGCACTGCGCGCTCTGCACGCTAGCAGGTCTATAAAGGCCGATTTACACTTCGACAAGTAGCAAGATGCGAGTTGCGAGTTAATTTAATCGGTCAACTTAACTCGCAGGTTACCGATTGCAAGTGCGAGTTGCAAGTGCGAGTGTTACCTTGGCAACAGGAAATAATATGCTTTTTGACAACAGGAAGATATTATGACACTTTTGTTTTGATAACTGCACTTGCAACTCGCACTTGCAACTTAATCGGTAACCTGCGAGTTAAGTTGACTCGCAACTCGCAATTGTACTTGTGAAAGTAAAAAACCGACATATGCACTGATGTTAAACTAAGACGGGGTAGCGAAGCTATTAAGGGATAGCACTCCTCAGTTTCTACTGAGAGCACTCAGCAAGGCATTACGCGAGAGATTCTGAGCAGCCCGCTCGACTGCGGGAACAAGAATGCGTCAAACTCCGCGAACCGACAGGGAGGCGAACCCGAGACCGAACTTAAATTTCAAATCCCATTGCCAGTTGTTGTCAAATAGATCAATAACAAAGAAGTATGAATATCCCATACTACATACAGTATCTTTGTAAAGTAATGAATATTAAGGTCAAAGAATAAAAAAGTTACCAAAGAGCCTAGTAGAAAGGATTATAGTGAGCAAAGTTATTAGCAGCACGTTGTATGCGCAAAGGCTGAATACGCGGGTTTGATTCCCAAAAGCAGGATTTAGTTTTTGATTGCTTTCTATGAACCTAAATATTTAGTGTTTATACTTACTTATATCATACTAAGTTAATATACTACCTCCTCCTTTCAATGCCTTATATTCACACATCCTGAACAATATTGAGGAAGATTCTTTCATGGCCGCAGTCCGATCTGATACGGGGAATAACGTCCCTGGAAATACGGCCGTAACTGTACCAGAGAAATACGAACCCGACTGTACCTCCAGGATATCGAACTTAAAGACGGTGTTCCATTATTGTATTCCTGACCTGAAATTTGAAAATAGAACATGCGAAAATAGAGCTGATTAAAAATATATTTTTTAGTAAAGTACTTCTCTTCTCTAGGATAAGAAAAAGAATTGAAAACGAAATAAAACTGTGGCACATAGTGGGTTTCCAAATCTTGTCTCCAACTTAACAACCTTTAAGGTTCTAATAATTTGTTAACTTAAACACAGACTGAATATAGCACCACGTACAGAATGGCCACTGTACCCCTTCCGCCAATGCACGCTTCCTCACCCCGCCCCGCAAATGGGAGGCGAGTTGGGAGTATCAAAGTAGAAGGGCTGCGTGACGCGCCGTCTTTATTTTCTTGACTTATTCGCTATGTAAACCGTTGGCTTTGGTTGGCTATAGCGGGCGCGAACTAGCCAAAGTGGTAATACAGTGTCGTCACTCTTACCTACCTCGGCACACCTTGGCCACTCCATATAACCACCGTTTTTTAAATGCCTTCTACTCAAGATAAAGAAGATTGACAGCGCGCGTGGTGACCTTTCTACTTCGTTCCTCCCGTCTCGCCCTCCAACTCCACTGACTGCGGAGCGGGGTGAGGATTGGCGGGAGAGGGTAAGTGGCCATTCTGCACGTTATTTACTGTAACATGGGGATGTAACACAGATGGGAATTGCAGCACTCGCGGGCACCAACAATGAACAGCTAAATTATACTAACGAGGACTCGCATTCACGTCATATTTTATTATATTCATCATCTTATATTTTTACAACATGGCGCGACTGCAGTTCACTTTCGAGTCACCATTTTGTTTTTTACTTTGACTATAAAAACTCTAAACGCCTTCTACTGCCAGCAGCATCTAAACAACCACAAAGTAAGCGCAGAATTTGCAACATAAGAATGCAAACTTTACAGTAATTACTATAATATAAATTGTATACTTTACTACACTTAACTATCCCCATATATGCGCTTGCGATGACCCGATGGCTTTCCATTTAATCTTTGCGACCGCCAGAGTTAATTTATGGCGCAGTGTTCAATGGTCGGTGCATTCAGTCGACTGACCTGCAGGTAGAACACGGTAAATGAAATTATTTTAAACGAAAACTTAGTGGTGGTTTCATAATATTAGCTTGGGAGCTATTCGTTATACTTATATGCTACATTAGTCTTATTGTTCTTTACCCTTAAGACACCATTGATAAATGTAATTAGGCTTAATCAATAATCAATAAAGATTTATTATGTGAACGTACACTTGTAGTGAACGTGCCAGCCATGAACATGAACAGGCTTTCCTTGTCCTTTGTATTTGATTTGTTTGCTTTGACAATGATTTACTTTTTTTTTTCAAAAATCTCCGTTTGATTTTTCACCAAAAATTTCTGATTTTTTATTTCCGATTCGACCTTATTTGCACAAAGATTATTTTGTACCAAAACTTTTCATGTAGTAAAGAATAAATTAATTAATTTAATACTCGCTTTGGCGTGCCTTAGCGTCTAATAGTGGACTGCTATTGCTGATTAATTTATTATAAAAATAAATAAATAATGTCTATGTTTATCTTTTCGCCTGCAGCCACAGCCGCCTTGATTTGTTTTTTTTTCTATTTTTAAAGTAACAGCGCCATTTTTGAATGCAGAAAGTTCAAATTAAAAAAAAAGAATTATGGGCATTGTTAATTAAATGTTGTTAATTAAATGAATTATGGGCATATTTAAGTTAGTTTTTAAGTCGCCAACGCCACCTTCGCTTTGACTTGGCTTAGTAACCACTTAGAAATTGAAAACATTGACTCAAAGTAGCTTTTGAAGCACATCATTTTTCTAACGATAGCCATTACGTGACTTCGCCGGACCTGTTATTCAATTCAATTATATATTTCTTGCTTGTTATTTTCCTTATAGCTTAAGTTTTCGATTTGCAAAGTTACGAGAGGATCTAAAATGTTATTAAAGTCCACTTTCCGTGTTTTGGAGCATCGCAGCCGCGTTGCTTTGTGCACTGGCGTGTGCAGGAAAAAGGTATAATTTTTAGCATTTCCAGTGAATGTGAAAAGCGGAATTGATTTATGAATCAATTAATAAGCCTTTTAATTGGATATCGATGCAATTTAATGCAATCCCGCGCTATGCAAGCCGGTTTTATTCAGCTTTTTGCATGTGCGCGTTTGTGTGCAACATTTTATTTTTAAAAAGAGATTGAAAATAATATTATGTTTTATATTTTTATCTATCACAGTTTTACATTAAGAAACTATGTTTGATCGTTTGTCCGTCCATAATAAACAAATTAGAGAAAAAATCGACTTCCTTTTCAAATCATGTAAACGTTTATTTATATTGAAGAAAATATATCTCTTAAGTAACAAATTAAAATTTGATGTTCATTGCGTAGCCAATTCATTTTATTTCACTGTCGACGCAATGCACATCAAACTGTACTTGTGGCTTCGACGACTCCCAGATCGCGCGCTATGTCTTTCTGTAATAACTTAAATATCAATTGCCGACTTATGATAATGTAACTCAGAGTTCCACCTAAAGATAAAAAAATCCTTGTAAATAGAAAACCAAATAAACCAGGCAAATTTTTTTTTTCATCATTCTCCTTATTCTCCTCTGACGTCACTTAAATACACGAAGCCAATGGAGGCCCACGCGCGGTTTTTCTTAAGGGTCCCTGAAGGTCGCTGTAGATCTTAAGGATCCTCCGTGTCGAGTTAAGTTTTCCTTCTACCGCTACTCATCTGTTTGTTCTTATAAAAATTAATAATAACTTACATTTTTACAGCATTTTGGTAATTGAACAGAAAAACAAACTGTCAAAAATAATGAATTGTAAATTGAAATTGTTTTGAGTGACTTTTAGTTTAGCCTTCGTGGCTAAGCAGTGGGGCTCATGACTATTTATGAAGATAATAGCAGAGACCAAGGTCTCAAAGTGTCTTTCGGAGCACAGATTCATCTTACTTTTCATACAACCTAAACCTGCAATGTAAGTAAACTGGAGACGGTCTCAGTAATTTTGTTTGATCACAGAAGTTTGGGTAAAAATACTTTCGTTTATCCGGAGGATGTTAGGCGGCTATCCGGTTGTTGTCGCATTTCTCAACCGATTCTCATTATATTTTGTGAGCAGGTTCTATTATTACAAGATTTTTGTCGATTCATTTTTACGATTTTTTTCTAAATGGCGAAGATGTGAATAGAATAGAATAAAATAGTCTTTATTTGCATTAAACATGGTGGGTTACAGGTGTTACTAATACATATTCAGCGCAAACATGTTCAGCTAAAGTCAAGTAGCATGCATGTTTGGTTGAAAACTTAAAAAAAATATATTTCAGCTAATTCGAAAAAATTAAGTCACAATTTTTTTGTTACCTTTAATAAGATGCATAAACTTCAAGTGATCGTAAATAATATATTATTTTAAAACTCCAAAAGACACACGCGCGAGGTTTACAACTCACAGAGCAGTGTTGTAGTTTGTTCAAGGAAATACAAATGTTTTTCCTTTATCGTCCGTCTAAGCACAATCAACTCCACACAAAGCTTTCAAACTTGCCTTTTCCATACAACTCATCCAAACACGAACATTCCCCTAGTCCAGCATGTTATTTCACAGTTCGATTCCAAAACGCGGAACTATTCCGAATTTCTGATCCAGAAGCGGATGTAAAACGGATCGAGCTTGTTCCAAAATAAAATGCCAACCAATCCGGGAGGAATGAGAACACGAGCGGGCGACGCACAGATTGTCAGGAATTGGGAGTTTTGTTTGAAAATATACGCTTTTGTTTGGATGAATCATACTAATATTATAAATGTGAAAATATAATTTGGATGGTTGGATGTTTGTTCTTCTTTCACGCCTAAACTACTGGACGAATTTGGACGAAATTTGGAAATTATATAGTTTTTAACCTGGATTAACACATAGGATACATTTCACCGGGAAAATTCTTATTCCCACGGGAAAATCTTACATAGCGCGAGCGTAGTCCTAGGTAGACTAGTTGCAGAAGCTACTACAGGTAGAGGCTAAAAAGCAGCAAATATTATGCTGAGACTCTGGCATTTTCACCCTTTTCCTTATTGTACAAAACAATATCTATGTTTGTAATGATTGCTGTACTGATTTTGGTAGAATAAACATTTATTTAACAGTTTATTGTACACAAAATCAACAAATTATTGACAGAAACAACTCAAAAGGCCTACTTATTTCTAAAGATATATCTTCTAACTGATCCATAAATGATTAATCATCATCATCTATAGCTATTATAATATATAGGTATAGTAGTCTCCTGTACCCAAAGGTTGCCTGGAAGAAATTGCTATGCAATAAGGCCGCCTAACTGTACATGACTACCTGTTCTTACTTCCACTCTGTCATTTATTATTTATGTGTGTGCAATAAAGTGTATTCATTCACTCATTCATTCATTCATATTCATTCGTTCATTCAAGAAAATTAAACAGCCTCTATAGTTGAGCAGTCGACTCTTATTACGAATGTTCGCTGTTCGAATCACTTTCATACAAATATCTCCTTTCAAATGATTATCCGAAAAGAAATTTATTTTATTTTTATTTATTGTTTTAGGATTACCGACGAATGATGCACCTTTACAAATAATATTTTAAAGTACAAAAGTGTTAGATGGTCATTCAGTTATAAGTAAACACAACACACACAGATATCTATATAATTCTAAGTGGTTCTTAACAACATTAGTTCTTTGTCGCAAATTAAGAGAAAATGACAAATAAAAAAGTATTTTTACATCTTATCCTATAAATAAGCAAACATATTGTGCATATAAATATGATTATGGTCGGTTGGAAGGCACGTGCCGTGTAGTGAAGTAATTATTTCGGTCGGTAATCACAAACAGCTAACAATGTTATATCAATATTTCTCTCTATCGTTAAACTCCTTTCGCCAAACACCATATTTCATAGAAGTAGATTTGTTATTACAATATTTTATAGCTTCGGCAGGCCCGTTGTCTGTATGAGATAAAAAAGAAAATGGGAATCGTTTTTCAGCAAAAGGTGTTCGATATTTCATAGCCCAGGTACTTATTTATGGAAACTAGAAGCGATAGTGTGAGATTGGATTTGACTAGGTAGATAGAAGATTCTAGAAATACATAATTCAAATAAATAAATATTCACGGATATTTTCGTCCGGTTCCAAGCTAGGCAGAGCCTGCACTATGGATCAGATAACTGATATACATAAATAGATAAATAAAAGGCCCTGGGTGGGATTCATATCCACAACCTTGTGCTTCGGAAGCAGGCGTATTACCAAACAGGCAACGGGACCGGGAAATAGGTACTTTTTCCTTCCTTTCAAAAACATCCCCTGTGATAATCACAGAGCAAATTTAAAACAGCTGATCACTCGTCAAAACATGAAAAGACAGGTGAATTCATCTGTTCTGAAGTTTGAAGGCTTGTTGCGCGTCCCTTCAATTTATAATTACGTTTTTCTTTTTATTTTCTTTTTTTATTCGGGGCGGAATGATCAAACGGCGACGCAGGCGGCAGATCAAAGGCACGCGGCTTCTAACAGGTTGGAGTGTGGTATAATAATATATTACTTTTTATAACCAAATTCTTCTTCATCATCATCTTTATCAACAGCTCATATACGTTCTTACCGTGGGGCTCGAGCCTACCCTGAATAAGAGCGATCAGACCTTATTCAACCGCATGCTGCCTCAGTGCAGTTTCTCCTCATTTCCTTCATCATGTGGGGTAAAATCGACAACCGACCTCACAAACCCTAGTTACAGTGAAATAGAGCCACCGAAGGCGACACAGAAAGATGTTGCCGTGCTTCGGAAGACACGTTAAGCTGTGGGTCCCAGCTGCAATCTTCGGAGTCAGTAATCTATTATATGAGCCATGTCAGTGGGCTTTGGCGGCTTTAAAGAAATTGTATTGGAGGAGTTTCTTATCAATGGGCTGCTCTATAACACTTCGTGCCTTCCGAAGCACGGAATCATTATTCTTTTTGGACAATCATGTGGTTTAATTACTGAGCCGCCAAAGGGTTTTAACGTCGGTTGTCTACCTCGCAACTCACATGATAAAAAAAAAAGTATAAAATTTTCTTTTCCTATGACTTGCGCCGGCGCCGAGCCTGCTGCCTTCAATTTGCACAGTTTTAAGTCTCTTAAGACGAGGTTTTTACCGTCCGCAGCCCGGTGTGTTTAATTTGTGCAATTTACATTCTTTATTCTTTGACTGCTGTTTTCTTTACTGCTTTTTTTTCTGTTTAGCGGAGTAAATACTGTGTTCTTGATTAACGTACGATTTTTTGGTGAATGCAAATTATGACGTTGTAAATTGATTAGGCATTAACATATGCTATGCTTGGTATATTGCTGCAAGATAAAATCCGAAACGAAATCACCCGGCAGAGGATCAAGGTAGTTGATATCGTCCAGAACTGTAGCAAGCTGAAGTGGCAGTGGGCTGGCCACGTCTGTCGCAGAACCGGTTCGGTCAGAGAACAGGTTCTCGAATGGAGACCGCGTCTCGGGAACGTAGTGTGGGACGCCCCCCTGCCAGGTGGACTGATGACCTGAGGAAGGTGACTGATGGTGGCTGAATGAGGAAAGCGGATGATCGTGCGCTTTGGCGTGCCCTTGGGGAGGCCTACGTCCAGCAGTGGACTGCAATTGGCTGATTGATTGAAATTGATTAGGCTGGAGCCCTTAGGTAGTGACATTTAAAAAAATATGAGCTATAACAAAGTGGTTATAGCGATACAGATATTATGAAATAGTTGATGGTATACATAAATAAATTGAATTTCTCTAATGTTTTTTAAATAAAGAGGAACTACCTAGTAAATAATTGTTTTTTTATTACGCCCTTATTTTAGGTTATCATCCATTCAAATTAATATAATTCCTTCATCTGAATTCATCTCCTCTCTTTTATTGTCATACAAACGGAAATTGTAACTGTATTTTAAATTAAGGTTAAGAGCATGACTGCCTGAATGGGAGCCAATATACGTTTTGGTAAGTAATTATTAAATGTGTTTCGAATATATGTATAAGTGTCATGACATTTCAATATCAACAGCTCACATACGTCCCTTCCGAGGGGCTCGAGCTTACCCTGAATTAGGGCGATTAGGTCTTAGCCGACCACGCTGGCCCTATGCGAGTTGGTCGACTTCACACACAACCTTTGAGTTTCTTTGCAGGAGTGTCCACCGACGCTCTCAAGATACATAACATATCTAATGTTAATTATAGTAATTATTATTCTAAAGTAGGAGGCACAAAGTATTAGGAATACCATTTTAGGCGCTAAGTTTTGGATTGTGTATTTTGAAACATGCAGGACTTGTTTCTTGAGATCAAATTTTTTATTTAATTTTTATGAGCTGATCTGAAAAGCTGGCTCTCTTTTACCACTTGCCTTGCCTGTCGATGAAGTTCCAAGGCCGGTAACAAGTTTTACAAAGTGTGTTCATTCTATAATCTTGCTACTGGTACTGAGTGCGAACATTTTAAATAATAATTGAATTAAAAAATGGCATTTAAAACATTACAATCGTTTATTGAACGAAAAACCATCATTCACAAATACGCATTTGTTCTAAAAACTAAAATATTATATTTTTCTAGGCTATAATAATATGTCCTTTGTTGTATGTTCAGAACCAAAGAGTTTCTAAATGATTCTTAACAAAGTGTTCTATCTAAAATGTAACTAGAGAAGAATCAGTTTTTTTTTTCATAAACAAAATAAAAACATGTTTATTTCGTGAATGTAGCTTGAATTATCCGTGTACCATTCGGTTACCGTCGATACGAGTACACACATAATCTAAGACAAGCCCCCGCTGATTGAAAAACAGTCGTATTTCTATTGAAATCGGTTGCACCCTTTTATTTATTAGGGATGAGCGTTGACAAGCTACTATGATATCGATAAAGGCTTAGTGACATTTGATAAAGTTATTCAAACTTTAATTTTGTTGTTACTTAATCTGAAACTTCATTACGGCCACAATTCAAATTACATTGTTTTCCAAGCCCGCGGTTACGATCGCGTCGTGTAAGATTTTCTCGTAGGAATAAGACTTTTTCCCGAAAAAAGTAACCTATGTGTTAATCCAGGGTACAAACTATCTATTCCAAATTTCATCCCAATCCGTTCAGTAGTTTTTGCGTGAAAGAGTAACAAACATCCATACATAAAAATTTTCGCGTTTATAATATTACTCGTGAGCAAGGATTTTAAATGTTCTTCTATTTATATTGTAAACCGGATAAATCTAGTTCTTTGTTAGATTCTACTGAGATATCATCATCATCGTTATTATTTTTGCATTTAGACGGTTTATTCCCGTATGCCACCCCCTAGCCACTACGCCACTAGCTTAGTGGCAAAGTCAAAAATAATTTATTTCCATAGGATGTTATTACATCACTTGGCGTTGGCCTCCCCCAACTGTTGGCCACCGGGGTGGCCAACGCCACTAAATTAGTTTTGTATGCCAACCCCGAATATTTTTTTTTTTATATTGTTTTTTTTTTATCGATAGTCCCCTAATGTCGAATCCGTTGCTAGAGTGAAAACAAGTGGCCGCCATTTTGAACTTTTTAGTTATTAAACCGATTGCTTTCAAAACCGATATCTGACGTTCCGCGCGGTCTCTGACGTCGAATCCGTTGTCAGAATGAAAACAAGTGGCCGCCAAGTTGTAACTGTGATTTTAATCAGTGACAAAAGTTGCTAAAGGGTCGGGCCACACTTATCGACGGCGATCGACGGTTTGCATAATACAAAACGCGCATCCTTTCGCATCTTTCGCCGCGTCCCATGCGAAGGAAGTTCCATACTAAATGCGCGTTTATTCAATCGCCGTCGATAAGTGTAGCCCGACAAAAAAGTTGGTCGCCATCTTGGATTTTTGTAATTTTTAGCATTGCGTTGTTGTTTTTTTGTCAAAATAGTGTCTCAAACCGAGTTTCACCGAAATCGGTTCATAAACAAAAAAGATGGTCGCCATCTTGGATTTTTGTCATTTTTATCATTGCTTTTTAGTTTTTTTGTCAAAATAGTATCTCAAACCGAGTTTCACCAAAATAGGTCCAAAAACAAAAAAGTTGGCCGCCATCTTGAATTTTTTTTTTTTTTTTTTTATAATTGCGTTGTTGTTTTTTTGACAAAATGGTGTCTCAAACCGAGTTTCACCGCAATTGGTCTATAAACAAAAAAGTTGGCCGCCATCTTGGATTTTAGTTTTTTTTTTACATTGCGGTGGTGTCTTCTTGTTAAAATAACGATATAATTATAAATTATATAACCCTCCTTTTGACTTCTCCGCCCGCAATCGTATTGTTGGTTAGTGGCGTTGGCCACCCCGGTGGCAAGCTAGGGGGTGGCATACAGAAACAAAATTTAGTGGCGTTGGCCACCCCGGTGGCAAGCTAGGGGGTGGCATACGGGAATAAACCATTTAGACGTCCTATTCTATTTACATGACTGGCTTCTTCTTTATCTTGAGGGCTGAAATGTCGATGTTTTTTTTTGCTGGTCATATTTAATAAATATCAAAATAATTTCTTACAGATTACATGTGTCTGTTTTTATCTTACTTATAAAATGAAAAATAAAAATATCAAGTTTTGTAAATACGACAAAACATCGGCAAGGCAACTCCACACATCACTACGAATGGGTAAAACGATCAAAGCCGACAATTTGGACTCCCTCTCTTCCGCATGCACTCCAGCCGAGTGGCAGCCAAAGAAAATTATTTTTTACCCCAATTGCCTCTTTTTATAAAGGGTGCTTCAAGTACTACGTACATGCTTCAGTACTCGTAGTAGAAGAAAAAGAAACACATTTTATATTTTTGTGGTTTGTGAATGTAGTTGCTTGGTTGTTATTTGTTTCTGGTGAGCAGAGCGACAGACTGGCTTTTCTTATAATAATCATACCATACCGTTATAATCCGACATAGCAATATAATTACATGCCATTATTACACATTATTATCAACATCATCATCAACGGCCCGTTACAGTCCACTGCTGGACTATGAGCACCACATTATTATACATATTGTCAAATATACTTAATCTAATCTAACATTATCTATCATAATCTCCGCAACATTCCCGGCGCTAAAGAGCCCATGATACAGGCGGCATTGCCACGTTGTATGGCCATATTGTTAATTGAGAACGATTTCGCCTTGTTTACAATTTAAATATATTCTATTCTAAAGTTATTTTCGTTAAAAGAAATTTACATGATCCAATGCAGTCTCTTGTATTTCTTCTGTTCTGATTTCTACTTCTGTGCTTGAATAAAATAGGTATCATTCATTCAAATAGGTATGTAATAAGTTTGTACCTACAGGAGAACAAGTCTGGTTATACAGAGCTCTTTTATATCCATCCATAATTCTATAGGCATATGAGACAGAATCTCTAAAAATGTCTTGAACCAATCATTTTATTACTATATAAATTGTGTAAGCAAATAAACAAGTTTCTTTTTTTTTATTCTCTACTGTTTTTTAGACTAGATTTTTTGTCTGCAAACCATAAAAATGGCTTTACAAACCTTTGTGATCAGGATCACCCTGTGATACCAATCTCGCTGTTTGTTCCAAAGACAATCGATCGATCGTTTCCAATCTGAACTGAACGTTTCGAATGCGAAAACAAATGGAGTTTACATTTTTACAGCTTTTTTTCTGTACTCGTATAGGATTTTTTTAAAGGACCTACCTAATAGCTATTTCTACCAAAGTGGTAATATAGCGAGCGCGGATTTGACCTACACTAACAGCTTGGCTTAAAGACAGCCTTAGTTGAGTCTAACTACAGCTTGGCTTAAAGACAGCCTTAGTTGAGTCTAACTACAGCTTGGCTTAAAGACAGCCTTAGTTGAGTCTAACTACAACTGCCTTAGTTGAGTCCAACTACAGCTTGGCTTAAAGACAGCCTTAGTTGAGTCTAACTACAGCTTGGCTTAAAGACAGCCTTAGTTGAGTCTAACTACAGCTTGGCTTAAAGACAGCCTTAGTTGAGTCTAACTACAGCTTGGCTTAAAGACAGCCTTAGTTGAGTCTAACTACAACTGCCTTAGTTGAGTCCAACTACAGCTTGGCTTAAAGACAGCCTTAGTTGAGTCTAACTACAGCTTGGCTTAAAGACAGCCTTAGTTGAGTCTAACTACAGCTTGGCTTAAAGACAGCCTTAGTTGAGTCTAACTACAGCTTGGCTTAAAGACAGCCTTAGTTGAGTCTAACTACAGCTTGGCTTAAAGACAGCCTTAGTTGAGTCTAACTACAGCTTGGCTTAAAGACAGCCTTAGTTGAGTCTAACTACAGCTTGGCTTAAAGACAGCTTTAATTGAGTCTAACTAAAGCTTGGCTTAAAGACAGCCTTAGTTGAGTCTAAGTAAAGCTTGGCTTAAAGACAGCCTTAGTTGAGTCTAACTAAAGCTTGGCTTAAAGACAGCCTTAGTTGAGTCTAACTAAAGCTTGGCTTAAAGACAGCCTTAGTTGAGTCTAACTAAAGCTTGGCTTAAAGACATCCTTAGTTGAGTCTAACTAAAGCTTGGCTTAAAGACATCCTTAGTTGAGTCTAACTAAAGCTTGGCTTAAAGACATCCTTAGTTGAGTCTAAGTAAAGCTTGGCTTAAAGACAGCCTTAGTTGAGTCTAACTAAAGCTTGGCTTAAAGACAGCCTTAGTTGAGTCTAACTAAAGCTTGGCTTAAAGACAGCCTTAGTTGAGTCTAACTAAAGCTTGGCTTAAAGACATCCTTAGTTGAGTCTAAATCACTTTATTGTATTTACCAAATATATCATTAGAAGCTGTCCACCCGCGGCTACGCTCGCATTATTTTATTATTATTTTTTCATTTTTAGGAAGACAATTACGTAGGCTGCAGATGGAGGGTGCAAAAGAGAAACTAGAATCACTTAAAACGTAATTTATAATTAACTTTAACATTATAAGACCAATAAACTAACTAACCTAGTTGCGAATGAGTTCGATGTTAGAACTACACTGGCTATCGAATCGACGCGACGGCGCTCGCGGTGGTGGTGACGCTGCGTCCACGCTTCAGGGAAATGCTGCGTCGGCGTCTGGCGGCTGCCTCGTGTCCGGATTGGGCAATAGCGTGGTCTGGACACAGAATGATATACCGGATCTAACGTTGGTAGTGGTGTGTTGGTACCGATACGTAACAAGACTAACAGCTGAATTTTACATTATGTATACAAATTAATATACTAATGCTAATTATTAGTCTCCACACATAGATAGCAAATTAACTTAGCGGACTAAAAGAGGACTGTCCAAGGCAAAAAGTAGATAAATGTTACTTAGTATAGAAATACGTAGGTATAGAATTGTTAAAATAATAATTAATAAAAGTCAAGTGCTCATAAAAACTCAGTTCGAGATGAAGTAATTATTGGCAAATGCCGTTTGAGTGATGTGGTGCTCGTACAGAATAAATCAATATCACATTTCCTGGTATTCCAATTTTAATTTTGAAGGGGAACCACTTTGATCCCTCTCGTACTGAATTATCCTTCTTTAAAAGTGCTCCAGTAAATTGTTAATGCTATAATTTGGAGGGTAACACGGAGGGACAAAATATTGGAATTGTCGATATGTAACGCTTCGAAAATGGAAAAGTTTTAAAGTTCGTGTTTAAAAAGGGAGAAAACATCTTTAATAGCTATACACAGGGGCGTGCGCTTCATAGAGGCAGAAAAGCACTGCCTACCCTGTCATTTTCAGATAAATACCTTCTCAATAATATACATTAATTAACTACACTACACTATCATACTAACTACCATAACACCCATATTAATTTTACACATCCTGATCTTTAACAAATTCCACTCGTCTTTTGTTTACGTTCGCCAAAAGCACTGCCTATTCCAACTGACGTTTACTTACATGTAGTGAGAGAAAATATATGACTGTGTGCTATAAAGACCCTATGTGCGAACACAAAACTTGTCAATGCGTTAGTGTGCGTGATTTCGCTCCATACAAATCCGAAAAGCCCAGCTTTTCTGTCCCGACCAACGAACAATCACAACGCACCAGTCGTATGAAAAAGCGCGTATTGGGTAAAACCAAACAAAAGCAAGGGCGCATTCCGAATCAGACCTTCAGCGCTGTCAGCAGCGATCAGAAAAGCAAAAAATGTATGGCTGACAGTGATCCGGAACGCGATTACGAGTACTTTAATCGATTTCAGCGCGTCTCGGAACGCAGGGTTGGAAACGTCAAACGTCACTCATTATTCGCCATATTGTTTACTTTTGTTGTTTTAACGCGCAGTGATTTTTGAAGTTTTTGATAGTTTTTTTGAGCAATTAGTGCTTTTTGTGTTAGTAAATTACATTAATAACAATGAGTAATAGCTGTGAACTTTGTGCCGACGGGCCGTGTTTGTCTAAATTGCAATTCCTTTGAGTTAATTGCATTGCAACTCTTTGCAACGCAAGTCATTTTCAAATAAAATCTTACGAGACTTTCAACTGGTTAACGTTGTGTATGGACACACCAATAGTGTATTGTTTTCCGTGTATTATATTCTGCACTTCTTTGAACGTTTGGAACGACGCCGGCTATGTCAATTTTTAAAGGCCATTTCGGTTATCTCTAGTGTGACTTGTTCCAAATATTCAATCACCTGGTTAGATACTTGAGGTGGCCAAACTTACATTACATCACTCATTGCATGGAAACACCACCGGTCAACACAATACAGTAACCTAATTCATGAATTTTTTTTGGTAAGTGCTTTTTTATCCTTTTTATACCTGCCTGCCTACCCTAGCCCTAAACCCTGTGCACGCCCCTGGCTATACAAGGTGTACATGGCAGGTTTTTGAATGATAAGGTGCATTCAGCCTGTAATTCTAAATTATGTTCCACCGGAACCAAACTCACATACGTACTCTGGGGGAGCTTCACGTAGCCCAGATGTCATAGAGGGAACTCGCTTGCGATCAGAATAAATACACAGCTTCTTGAGATGTATGTATTTTAATCTTTTTCACGAAATCCTAATTGACAACGCATGGTCTGCTCTTCATTTTCTGACTCCCCCCTGTTATATGCTTTTTCACCAACATCAGGCATCGCTCGAGTGCCAGTAATAACTAGAAAGTAATAACTAGAAAAGAAGAAAATATCGCGGAGTTTGCGCACAGCATACAAGCTCCAAACGTACACACTTTTTGTGCATGACGAACTAATAAAAATCGTAAACATTCCTTAACTCCTTTCGTATGATATAGCAGCAGCTTTTTTGATTGAAATCATGCAGTAAAACAGGATAAAATGGCCTTTTTTAATACTGATAGTATTATTCAAAGTTACGGGCTGAGTGTACACTGCGGTTTCGTGGAGAGTTGTCTCTTACTGAATACTGAAAGGCGCGCTTACAATGCCAGCTAAAACACGAAAATTACTTTGTAAAGTTATGCTTCGAAACACAGTTTCTGATTTGTGATATGATGATGATGCGGTGCTGCTAGGTGACTGAATATATTTTTGTCATTTTTATAAGAATATCACATCCATAAAATAAAATTAGCACGAAAAAAACGGAAAATAATAACACCTCAAAACAATCCATGCACCTCATCCGTTTATTAAAGCGAAAATGCGAGAACTCGCAACACTTGTAAACTTGTAAAAATTGCAGGAACTTGGCGCGAACTCCCGAACTCATTAAGACGGTCTTCGCAACGGTAAATAACAGAAACTTTCCTTTTTTAACGGAAACCTCAGGTGTTTAGTTGCTAAGCCAATAAACGTGGAAAAAGTTGTTTGTGAATTCTTTTATAACATTTTATTGGGAATAAACTTATTATTACATACAAGTGAGTATTTATTGTTTGTGTAAAAATTTTCACACTACTGGGCCGCGTGGTGATCAACAACTCATTACGTCCCCACCGTGGGGCTTAAGCCTATCCTGAATGAAAGTGATCAGTCCTTAATCAACCAGGGCCATGGGCCAGCCCATTGCGGATTGGTCGACTTTAAACTTTCACCTACACTTCGGGTTGTCTAAAGTAAATAGGTACAGTAAAGGTGAAATTTAAAAACATATTTTAAATATTATATATCTGTTTAAAACTACAATACAATCTCAATTTCAATGGTTGCAATCACTTTTTCCTTTTCCCTTATTGCACCTAATCGTATATCAAATTGCCGCCCCTCGTCAGCAGAGGGCGCTGACCCGCGGCTAATAAAATGCGCACGAGACGGTCATTGATGGACGACGCGTCAAACGCACACGGCGCATAGTTGGGTATGGACATGATATGAACTAGCTCGGTAAAGGCAAGGCAAGGTGCATGCGACAAGTCTCCACAATATTGATTTAATGCATTTTATCATGCTAAAATAATCGCTACTTGAAAATTTTCTGGAAGGTTAAAACAACTATTTCTTTTATCTATAATATCGTTATTTTCTACAAAAAATACTATTTGTCACCTGCACTCATTTATTAACTTTACTTTTTAAAGATTTTGTTAGTTTTTTGTTAAAATCGCTGCTACGAAAGTGCTACGAGTTTGCTACGCCATCGTAGCCTTTACCGAACTTAATTTCGACACTATAATTTTATCAATTTATTACAATTACAATTTACAAATGAGTTAGTGTTTAGTAATCTAGGCCCTAATTAACAAGCATTTTAGGCGATTTTCACTCCTCCATAAAAAACTCCTGCAGTAGATTGCACCGTTTATGAGATCACGAGAGCGTGTTCTTTGCAAATATCATGAAGAAAAAAGCACCAGAAATGTTGATGATATCGGTCTTAGACGGGCGGACGTAGATACTAATATGGGTCTTGGTTTGTTTGGAGGATTTGGGTCTTGATTTATTTATAAAAACAATAATTAATTTGCTACCTTGTAAAATGTACTATTTTCACACACTGCAGTAGTTTTATATGTGAAAGTTCAATTGGTCTACTATAAAACTGTCCAACCTTTGTCAAAACTTTAACTCACTTGTATGGATAGGTGGTAATGTGTCAATGGGCCATTCGCGATATTTTTTATTGTTTTTAATGTAACTATCTAATCTTTTGTGAAACAGATTATAGTTACTTTTGTCTTAACTTTTTTTAAATACTTACTTATAAAAGGAGAAATTGATCTGGAAAATCAACGCAGAACCGAAACTAGTGAGTCTAGAAACTTGAAATAGAAAATCTGTCAAGATTAATTTATTCTCTGAAAAAATCCTTGATAACATGAGGTAACTTTTCCGTGTAATATTTCTTTCAAGTCTC
The DNA here is from genome assembly GCA_951230895.1 of Carpatolechia fugitivella. NCBI lineage: Eukaryota > Metazoa > Arthropoda > Insecta > Lepidoptera > Gelechiidae > Carpatolechia > Carpatolechia fugitivella. The sequence goes on along the minus strand of OX579670.1, from coordinate 11,261,775 downwards.
CTTCCAGCTTCCAACTACGCTAATCGTTAATGAATGTCGGCGTTGCGTCAGTTGACGGCGGCCATCTTGGACACAAGCCAGCAAAGTCGGTAAGAGGCTTGACTGACTGTCCGACCAAACCGACCGACACGACCATTCCAATCGTGTCGGGAGATTCTGATGGTTGAAGGTTTAACGTCGGATTTCATTAAGTTTTGTCAATCTTGTGACAAATTGGCGCATTTTACGGACTTGAACCACTGTTTGCATATACTAACAAGAAGTGTTGATTGTGTTTTTTTTTAATAAACTCGACATTAATATTGGCTTTTTTACTTTCCTTGTATACAAGGCTTCAACTCGCACCTACGCCATCATAGTTATCAAACAAAATGGGTTATTTTACTATGCACACACCTTCCAATCCATTAGCTTTTTGGATGGATGGATGTCCGATACAATAGTCTCCATATATTAATCCTTTCTATCGGGTCGGATGAAAAGTCAGTAAAATCTTTAGATAAGTAGACTATGCTGGGAATATTATGAGTGTTAAAAAAAAAAGATAAAAATATTTTATTTGCGTAAAACATGGTATAAGGCTGGTATGTTACATAGTAAGTGCATTCATGTTTTGCTAAAACCATAATAGCACGAAAAAATTAAATAACGAAACTTCTGCTAATTGTTATTTGATGAAATCAGCCGTTCACATTTTGTATGCACTTCAAGCTTAGGGCATCTGTAAACTCTAGACAACAACGAACTTTACCAAATCGACGTATTTATTCATTTTGGCTTGTTATTTTTTTTTTATATATTGTATGGGTTTGCTCTCAACCCCGAACCAGCCCGAGAGCAGGGATGGGATCTACGATGTAGCGAGCTTACCCAGGAGGAGCCTATTCACTCTGGCTTTAAAGAGAGTTGGATTATATGTGTTCGGAAATACAGACGCCGGCAGGAGATTCCACGGTGTTTTGTATTGTATTATTTACATTCATGAAATAAATAAATTAATAAATAATAATAATAATACATATATCCATAAAGACAAAACCAGCACAAATAATGTCGGCCGCTCAGAATGACTTGTAAACTCGTTTCACGGTCGGCCTCACACCAGCCGTATTGAAAAAGTTGTACTAAGACCCATTACCAGCGCGACGACGACTTTAGTCGTCAAACCGCCTGCTTCCGCAATTATTGTTATTTTATACGAGAAAGACTTTAAGAATAGAAGAGAATAAATATACTTTACTGCACGCAAGGAAAGATAGAAGATGAGATGTACAGTACAGATAGGCTGCCTTATTGCAAAGGTATCTATTTCTTCCAAGCAACCTTGGAGTACATACATTTGCATTGAAACTGCGGGACGTGCACACAAGAAAAAGAGCACGCTGTTAATTATTTAATTAATTTGTGTTTTTTAAAAAGAAGAGCGCCGATATTGTAGTTGCTAAGGCCGGCGTCTTTCCATGGAGAAAAACGGGTTCAATCCCCGTGTTTTCAAATTTCGAATTCATATGTACGTTTATTAGACGCTCTAATGATGAAGGAAAGCATCGTGAGGAAACCTGCACACTCCTGCGAAGAAATTCAAAGGTTGTGTGTGAGCTTGAAGAACCCGCACTCGGCCAGCGTGGTCGACTTAATTCAGGATAAGCCCGAGCCCTTCGGTGGAGACGTATACGGGCTGTTGATGATGTTGATTTGTTTTAATGGCGTCACGTCTTTATTGACGTATTTTTTGACGTTTGACTCTCATTACGGAGGTTCCGAGTTCGAATCCCGGTGGGAACACTATGAAACACAATTCGCTTTGTGAAGCCTTCACTTATTTGGTTTGGATATTGGATATTGCAAACGATGATTCCGATACGAACGAATTATTCTTTCTACTCTAAATAATTTTACAAATAAATTAACGCTATCACATTATTATACATTTACGAGTACATATCAACAAAAAAATGTTCGCATGAAATTGCTAGCAATAAGGCCACCTCGGACTGTTTAATTTTATTTTTGTATCTGTTAAGTGTCCAAATAATTAGTTTTCAGATTTACTCGCAGCGTCCGATCTTTGTTGTTAACATTAATATGGGCTTTACTTGAGATTAACCTAATTGAGAACCATCTATTCTAGCCAGCGAAGGTTGCCAGTGTAATCACAGACCTACCCGGTTTAACTCAGACGATATTGCAAAAAGGTCCCCCATCTCTCCAGACGTCAGCCTAGGTAATATAGTTGGAGTTCTAAAAAGGGTCCAATTTATGATCCTTTTCAATCCCCTAAGTATATTCAAGAATTTCAGGGCGAGTCTGAAACAGCTGTAGCTTAAATTGAAACATTTTATCTTCTTCTTCTTACGTGTAGATTTTAAGGTCGACCAAAGGTTCAATGTTTAAAAACTTTGGTGGCCATCGCTCTAGGACGAGAAATTTATTCGCAGGAGTGTGCTGGTTTTCTTACAACTTTTTCGTCACCGCAAAACGTAAATATGAATTTTAAATTATAAAACACTTTATCACGTGGTTGTTGGGATCGAACCAGCGTCTCCCGGACGGGAGACAGTTGCCCTAGCCACAACGCCACCGACGCTCTTAAGAAAATGATTGTTTTCATTATACATAAAGGAATGCTTCTCTTCTTATATTTCGCGAGTGGAATGTGATCTTTCAATAAACATTAAGGCCTTCTGGCGATATACAAAAAGCAAAAGAATTACAAACGACTATCCCAGTCAAATGCGATATGATGACCGCACTGTGAATAATGGCCAAGACATCGTCAATCTGTTTGCTGAATATTTCTCTTCGGTATACAGTGCACATTCTGCTTCTGGTTACGTTCCGAGTTTTCCGTCTGCTAACTTCACTCTATCTAGATTATCAGTGTCATTATGTAACATAGTGTCCTCACTAAAAAATGTGGACCTGTCTAAAAGCGCTGGTCCTGATGGCATTCCACCAATTTTTCTGCGTTTCTGCGCTGATGAACTAGCGATACCACTATTTATTATTTATAACAAATCTCTGGAGTGTGGCGTATTTCCATCGTTATGGAAAATAGCCTATATTACACCTATTTTTAAAAGTGGTCTAAAATATGACATAACCAACTATCGCCCTATAAGTTTGTTGGTTTGGTTTGCTAAAATTTTTGAGGGTCTCGTGTATACACAGGTCTATGCTCACTTTAGGCATATTCTTAGTCCTTACCAGCACGGGTTTGTTACCGGGCGATCCACTACTTCTAATTTATTAGTATATACCACCTACCTTTGTGAGAGCTTTAACAGTAAATATCAAACAGACTCCATATACACAGATTTTTCTAAGGCTTTCGATCGTGTAAGTCATTCTGTTCTTCTAACAAAGCTTCATCACCTGGGTATCCATGGCAACCTACATCGTTGGTTCACATCGTATCTGTCTGATCGCTCCCAACTTGTGGCATTGAGCGGTTTCGAGTCTGTTCCTTTCCTTGCGACATCTGGAGTGCCTCAGGGCTCAAATCTTGGTCCGCTGTTGTTTTTAGTCTTCATTAACGACTTACTGGGCACATTTAGGAGCAATTGTCTTGCATACGCAGATGACATAAAAATTTTCCGTCAAATATGCGACCCCAGTGACTGCCTATTACTTCAGAATGACATTGAGATCCTGAGCAAGTGGTGTGTTGATAATCATATGGCGCTCAACACAAAGAAGTGCCAAGTCATTACTTTCACTCGAAGCAAGGGTCCTTTACTGTTTGTTTATAAAATAGATGGAAATACCCTAGGCCGTGTAAGTACTGTAAGAGATTTAGGTGTCATATTTGATACTGCCTTATCTTTCAGGTCACACTATGATCATATTTGTACTCAAGCCAATAGAATGTTAAATTTTGTCATACGAACTGCAAGACCATTTAAAAAGGAAACTTCTTGGATTGTTCTCTATTGTGCACTGGTCCGTAGCATTCTGGAATACTGCTCTACAGTTTGGTCACCAATCTACAACGTGCATAAGGACAGAGTTGAGTCTATCCAGCGTCGGTTTGTCAGGACTTTGTGTGCAAGGTTGGGCATTAGACGCAAAATTCCTGAGTATACCCAACGTTTAAGTAGATTTAAAATGAGTACTCTTGAAGACCGAAGGTGGGTTTCTGACTTGTGCAACTTGCACAAAATTGCCAATGGATATTCCGACGGTCAGCTGCTCGAAAGGTTGCAGATTAAGGTTCCAAACAGATCTGTGCGAAATCCACAACTTTTTGTTGTTCCTCCTACTAATAATAATGTGTCCCGAAACAGTCCATTACTGAGATTGTGCACAAGTTACAACGAAGTTTGTGTTCATTTGGACATTTTTGATTGTGGCATCAACATTTTGAGAAATGTATTATACAAAATTTTATCTGGTAAATAGAACATAATTATTGGTTTCCTTTTCTTTTTCCTATATACCGATTCTACTCTGGTTCTGTTTAGTTTGTGTATTTTGGTTTATGTATTATTTGCATTGTTAACATGATTTGGTGAATGCTGTGTACAATTATAATAGGATAGCAGTTTTATATTGTTACTGTGAAATGTTATGTGCTATACTTCCTTATTCTGTTATCTGTTTTTGTACCATTAAAATAAATAAATAAATAAATAAATAAATAACAATAGTTGTACAATAGTAATTATACTGTTTTCGAATTTCGAATTCATATTTACGTTTATTCGACGCTTTTACGGTGAAGGAAAACATCGTGATGAAACCTGCACTCTCCTGCGATGAAAATCAAAGGTTGTGTGTGAAGTCGACCAACCCGCACTGGACCAGCGTGGTCGACTAAGGCCTAATCAGGGTAGGTTCAAGCTCCTCGGTGGGGACGTATACGGGCTGTTGATTGATGGGTAATTTTACGCTTTCAGGGGGATATGAAAACCAAACTAACCATCAAACAAATCTTAAACCTACTATTAATTAAGCTAAGCACTTGCTAAGATCATATCGTCCTATACAGCTGATATAACACTTTATTACCTCGTTTGGAGCTTATAAGGCGCCGTTTTAGAGCCATAGGGTCTAAATAAGCCGTCCCAAGACTGTTATGGGCCGTAAAACGAAAACGTCCTTTGGGTGAATGACATTGACTATACTACACAACGTGTTAGTGAAATAACGTAAAACCTCTCGGGTGGTAACTCAGCGCATGAAACTGAACCACTTTTGTTCTGGAATTTTTCCGAAATCGCAATTTTTTTATACAATCTAATCAAATACTCGTAGTTGAGTCAATTAGAGCTACTAACCGTCGAGGAGTTCCCTCATGAAGACAATGAGGGACTTTCTAACAGCTCTTTAAAAACGACCAGATAGATGGCGCCAGGTGTACTTCCTGGATTCTTTTTTTAATCCTTTTATTTTTCTTGATTTCTTCGGATCCACGAATCGTTAACGCCATCTACCGAAGTTATATGAACAATATTGTTTTATTGGTTATCGGAATATCCCCCATTGACAGTTCATTTTTAGTATATTTATATGAAAAACTAGAAATAGACCTTCTTGTACTTATAATACCGATGTTAATTTAACCAATAGAGAAAGGTAACCAACGCTGACATTACCTATATTAAACAAATTTAGGAAATACCAATAAAATGCATATTCATCCCTTTTTATATTTTAAGAGTTCAAACCCTGCATTTTATCTTCACACGAAACCCATCTTCGTATACGTACCGCCCTCGGACCCTCAACCCATAGACGTCTGTCCGGCACAGACCACTCGAGTCCACTTCACTCAAGGGGGTAGACGCCGCTGCAGCTGATCGCCGCTTGCTGTAGATTTATAGTGATGATGGCATATTTCTTATAGTATGTGTTTTATGATAAGGTGACTAAGGGGTTTGGGCTTAGTCACAGAATTAATATTGTACTACACCCTCCCGCCAATCCACGGACCTTTCAAACCCAGTGATATAAAGCCGCCAAAGGCCACTGACAACGCTTGTGTAACGAATACTTCCATAGATCTATGATACCGTGTCTTCCGAAGCAAGGAAGAATTCGAACCCAATAATACGTAGTGGTATACTTTAAACTCAGTTACTTGTAGCAAACCACTTTAGAATATCTAAATACAATTTTATAGATAATACTAGCGGCCCGCCCCGGCTTCGCACGGGTAGAATAATTCATACACATTTTCAACCAACTTCAAATAGGAGGAGGTTCTCAGTTCCCATTTCAGCTAGCAGTTCGCCCGTGGCTACGCTCGTGTTGTGTAAGTTTTTCCCGTGGGAATAAAACTTTTTCCCGTAAAAAGTATCCTTTGTCTTATTCCAGGGTACAAACTATCTCTATTCCAATTTCATCCCAATCCCGCCCCGCACTTCGTTACGGCTGCTTTGCGCGGGGCCACACTGGTCATTGCGCGGCGGCGGTGCTTATTTTCTTAAATTCGTAATATCTTCTGAATGGAATGTCCGATTTGAGTAATTCAAAAAGTTATCTACAGGTATTGAAACAGTTTTGAATATGAAATGATTTATTTGGATAAGGATTAATACGAAGGAATAGTTATCATGGTCTGGTTTTAGTCAGCTTATTTATATTTTTTTTGTTTTTAACATTTTTTGTTCTATCACCAATAGTTTCCGCAGCGCATGCGATTAAATAAATTTGTAAGCAATTTTTTTTTACAGCTTGGTACACGTTACAGAAGTTTTAGATCCCTAATTTTTCCAGTAATAAATATAACCTATGTTACTCAGGGAAAATGTAGCATTCAAATGGAGAAAAAACTTTTAAAATCGGTTCAGTAGTTTTTGAGTTTATTCGTTACAAACATACATACAAAAATACAAATCTTTCGTCTTTATTATATTAGTATAGATTAATACTATGAATGTGTGAGATAAGAGTTAGGAGCACGTACACCGAATAAAGCAAGTTTTTGCCAATAAACTTTCTTTATCAAACAGAACGAACGTGCCAGCCAAGCTGTGCGTGCTACACACTGCGGGTTATATCGTCGCCCCCACTGCATGATAGGTAAAGGCCAGGGTTCGACATTCAGTTAGAACAACAATATGATAATAATGAATTATGTATGAAAGTAGAAAGATGAGTCAACCTCTACTTATAATAATTCTGCTTCGCGTTAAATCTTCGTAATACAAATAATATAGATTATACACGTTAGAGGGTGTGGCTTTGCCACATACTATACATATAAGTACACGCTATGGCTAAGCCATTTACTGTGAGTATATTCACGTTTCGATTCCGCTGGCTTAATGGTCGACAGCTCCGGTCAAAGCACTAGCTTCCATCGCGGAAGCTAGTGCTCGGTGCCTACGTTACTCAGGGCACCAGCCGGACCTCCACCTTCCCCATAGTCCTGCCACATAGCTCCAACTTGTCGACCTTGCCGGTGTGCTTATTAATCACACCCTTGGGCGAGCACGCCTCGCTCCTATCCAACTTCTACACTCCCATGTTGTACTAGCGATTATTGGACACAGTTAGGGAAACCTACGTTCTACTTGGTCTCCTCATCTTTCCACGCTTCATGGCATTACACATAGGTCGACACAAATACAAAACGAACACTCACCCAGAGATTCAGCTCGACTTCACAGGTTTTACCTTTCTACGCCGATCTCACCATCTCGTGTTCGCTTACTCGCTGTTACTCCATTATTTTCCACGTGCCTTCTGCCTTCTACCGCCAACTTCTACCCAAAAGTGCCAACATTCAGGAAAAATCATAGCCAAGCAAAAACAGTGTTACCACAATTAGAATATGATTGACATTACTAGTGTTGACACTTACCGATTTTACTTTGACGAATCGCGCTAGGCGCGACAGGTTACGATGAAAAACAAAAATATAAAGAAACATAATTATGCTGTAACGGCTACTTCTATAGATTTATTTATTTATTTATTATTAGTGATACTTCACAGCACATAAACACAAACGACCACACGGCCTTGCGAAGTGCGAAATAATCATTCAAACAAAAAAAGAAATAAAATTCCTGCCAGTATATCTGACAACGGCTTTATCGGCTGATTAATAAACCTATTCTTATCAAAGACGCAAAGATGGTTTGACACCTAAAAATGTATAATGTTTTTTTAAACGAGGAATAAAACGAATTACTACAAAATTTCGCAGCCGAGAGCAGAGTGCTAGTAATAGGAAGAAAGCTTATTATCATTTTTTATTTTAAATTAATAATAATATTTATAGTTTGTATCTAAAGAGAGATCTGCAAATGGATATAATCTTTAACAACAGTTCTACGTATAATGAACCTTGGGGTGGCCTACTGCACCAACTGACATAATCGGCTAGTCGTAAACTCTTTCAAACTACAACCATTTTGCGGTTGTTTTACCCAATAGTTGCCTAGAAGGCATCGCCACTTTACCAAGAAGGCTTACGAATAAAATTTTGTGTTACATTTTGTTTTTTTTTGTGAATTCTAAGACATGTTATTGTTTTGTTTTGTATTGATGGTCACAATATTTTTTAATAATTTTATTATCATATTTTTCCGAGGCCTTCTTCCTAAGTTTGTCGTTGTCTACAGCTGTGTGTATCCCGAGGTGGCTAGTGTGGTTCGCCGGCCGGCCTAGGCCGTAAATCACATAGTTTCATCCTCTTTCCTCCTAGATTTATGTCTAGTTTCTTGTCTAAGTATAAAAACTAACCACTGAGTAACTAAACTAGGTTATATTAATATTTCTTATGCAGGAAGCTTAGGTTTTATAGAGCACTTGTAAATTATTTACTGGAGTGCTTTGAAAAGTGTAATGGTTTACTTATCAGTTGGTTGGTCAGTTTACAAGACAAGTAGGTACGTGGGTTACGTATACGTCCCCACCGAGGGGCTCGAGCCTACCCCGAATTAGAGCGATCATGCCTTAGCCGACCGTGTTGGATCAATTCAGGTCGTCGTTAGTCGGTTTCACACACATCTATTGAATTTCTATCAGGCGTATAACCAATTTTCCCATATATCACGGCGTATATCTTCATCACAAGAGCATCGAATAAACGTAATCGTGAATTCGACATTCTAAAACTCATTGGTACAGTCGGATAACACGTGCTTTGGAATAACTATTTTTCTAAAAGTATTTACTTTACTGAAGTGTACAGGACTGTATCTATTTTATTTATTTATTTAAAGCTCACAAAACAAGTTACAATCACTTATGAAATAATATAACAGTTTTATGTATTTAGGCTAGATTATAACTCAGGTATGTGTGCACAGAATGACTTATATATGTATGAACAGTTTACGTAATAAATGTTAGTATTACTTACTATGGACGTTAGTAAATACAGCCAAAAACTAAACCTGTCATGAGGTTATACGATCGGTTTAACCAACCTCACAAATTCAAGTTCAACAAGGATAAAAAAGTACGGAAAGGGTTATATTATTCAAAAGTTATTTCAAAATATAGACGCAGCACGTGATATGTATCCACTTATGAACGTGTACCATGGCGGGGTTCAAACCAGCAACTTCAAGATGGGAGGCAGCCACCCTAGCCATTACACCACTGATGCTCATCAACAGCTCATATACGTCCCCACCGAGGGGCTCGATCCTATCCTGAATTAGGGCGATCAGGCCTTAGCGCCGGCCTAGAGCGGGTTGGTCGATTTACACACAACCTTTGAATTTCTTCGCAGGAGTGTGCAGGTTTCCTCACGATGTTTTCCTTCACCGTAAGAGCGTCGCATAAACGTACATAAATGAATTCGAAAACATTTTGGTACGAGGTGGGGATCGAACCCGCGTCTTCCGAACCAGAGGCAGCGGCGTTAGCCACTACACCACCGACGCTCAAATGCATCTATTGAGAATAGTTACTATGGAATAATTTTCTCAAAGCACATTGTATTGGATATAAATGGTTAGGTCAGAACTTATTTTATTCTTTTTCGTCGAGTCAAAGTAACTTACAATAGACGCCGGAAGGACAAAATAGGGATGTACTCAAAGAACTAATAACTGCTACCGTTACTTTTAATAATAAAATAATAAGAAGAATTACTTTAGAAGTTTACCCAATAACAATATAATTATTGTTATTATGCTACTGTGACTTCTTCTTTGAGTGGTTTGTAAGCGCTATCTACCTAACAAACCGAAATATTGATTTGCCAAAGACATCTGCCATGGCTCTTTTTTGTAACGATTTTGTCCTTAGATAATGTCAACAAATCATGTTTGTTTTCAAACAATAATAAAGTGATTTAGCCTGAAATGACCTAACCAGACTGGGTCCACTCTCATTAAGTAATATCGAAACTAAAATCAACATCGGAATCATATTTTTCTTTCTTTACACCTAAAAAAACCCTCGACTTTTTTCAACAGCGGTTCTATGCTTTGGCCAGTTGACGCAGAAAGCGTCCAGATCGTCACACAATCTCTCTATGGGTATATCCAATGTGTGATGATTTTCCATTTATGTTACAATTAGCCCTCTTTTTGACTTGCGTGATCAAAACAAGTTTTTTTTTTGCATCTATATAAAAAAGATGATAACTTATCTTCTAGACAGCGTATCAAACTGAAACATGATTACACATCCAGCAACACATCTTTGAAACCACATCTCGTTTTATGCAGTTGTAATTGCGAGATAAACGTAGAAACGTGCAGACAGAAACGTAGAAACGTAAATTAATAATCTGAAAATAATTATCATGGCTTCTGTTGCTCAAACAAAGACTTTAATAATTTAATATCAACCTAATACAATTTTATTGCACTAGCTTTCCGCTCGCGGCTACACTCGTGTTGTATAATTTATATAGTAATCCAAGGCAAACTATCTCCATTCCAAATTTTATCCAAATCTGTCCTGCAGTTCAGGCGTGAAAGCGGAACAAATATCCAATATATTTTCACTTTATAATTAAAATATTAGTGTGATGTGATAGATTATGTACAGTAAATATGGAGTATCGGTCTCCCAGCACTGTCTTTTTATTTGAAAGTTGCAAACTTGCATTGTGTTCCCCACCAAGTTTGTGTGAAGGAACAATTTTATTTTATTTATATTGTTACAAATTACCTCTTTACGATGCTCCGGGGAGGGCGATATTGTCTGTAATTTCCTGAAGCGACTTTGAATTTGTAGGAAGACTTTTAGTTGTAATAGTCGTTTCTTTTCTAATGTTTTTATACATACTAAAGAAGTCAGCAGAACTTGAATAAATTCGATAAACTGTAGGATTATGCAATTAGGCATTTGAGTTATTATTAATTGTAATGTTGTAAGTTGTAATATGGTGATAATTTTGTCTTTTTTGTCTCTAATATTTTCAGTGGTGTAACAATTTTACAAATATAAATGTCCCATAAATCTTAATACAAGTTTGAAAAAAAATACAAAAAGATAGTCAAAAAAGCGAGGTAATAAAAACGTGTATAAAATCAAATACTTCATTATAAAGTGCCATCTAAAGGTAAAAGTCGGAACTAACCAATATTATATTCTACGGCGCCATCTTGTTTAGCGGCATTCGAGTCCTAGTACCATAAGAATTTATAATACGATAATCTTATGCTAGTACATTGCAGCTAATACCTAGGTGTGTAAAGTAAATACTAAGAAGTAAATACATCGACGAACATTGAGACTTGTTCCACGAGTATTATTATCAATGTTTACATCAGAAACAGCTGCTATGCATTGAGGAGCTCGGCCTTGGAATATGTTTATCAAATCCAACTCCAATCTGCTTACAAAATGTTTATAGCCTCCGGAGATTTCGACTCTCATTACTCCGGAGAGTTCGAATCCCATACTGTTAAGCACAAATATCTTCGGAGACTTTCCCCAGTTTGGTTAGAACATTGTTTTCGAATCAGTGGATCTTTGCACCTTTAACTAATCCTTCATGAAACAAACGACTCATGAGATGACTGTGATGTCAACCAAATATAACTAGAAAGAGAAATACTTGTTGAAACGAGACAGATTTATGTTTGTTGATTCCAACAGAACCAGTATAGTAGTTATCAACATTTTTTTTCTGCTCGTGTTATTTGCAGATATTTCTATGGGAATAAATTTATTTCCGCGATTTACAAAAGCCTTCAGCCGTCTATCGTGTCAACCATCTTTGTACATAATTTCATCAAAATCTATTCCGTTGATTTGATTTGATTTGATTTGAAGTTAGATATGAATAAAACGAACAGAACTACTTACACAATTTATTTGATTCAGTTAGTATTTTCATAGGAAATTATTCGAAACGAAGAACACAGAGAATTATTTTAATGAAAATTTATTGAAAAAGTAGAAATAATCCATTGCTTATTATTTTAAGGATACCTAAATACTTTTTGGTTACACAATCTCAACTCTAGCACAATTTTATTCTGTGTTTAGTGCACTTTAAATTTTTACATCAAAATTATAATTTTGTAAAATTTTGAAGCCATTTTCAGCCCGTTGATGTTTTTCCGTTGTAAATGGGAGCGAAGATTACAATCAAAACAATAGCTAATCCTTTCTTCTTCAAAAGCTGCCAATACTAGCTTCCATGGAAGGCGAGCCATTACCTGTAAATAAGAAAAAATATAACCAACCATTAATACAATAAACGTGTGTATTTTTTGGCGAGTCAAAGGTAAAATCAAAGATAGAAGCCAGAACAATTTATCTAAAATTATTCCTTTAATTATGTAGAAATTATCACACCAGGCCCATGTTCAGGTAGTAGACGTCTTCCAGCTAATATGTTGATGAATAATACATGTTACCTGGTTATTTGAATCTCTTAAAAAATATCATATTTATTTTTATTGCGCGAAAGTTAAGAAAGTTAAGATAAGTAAAGTAAAGTTTGAGATACTCGCCGCTAGATGACACTATTCAAACAATATTTACTCGTACTGTACCTTGCTCATATTCATTCCCATTCGTCATCGATTTTACTCCTTTTCGGACCTCACTTCCTTGCACTTTTCATTGACGATCTCGCCACTAACATTTTCTCCTCTGCAATACGGGCAGTTAGTTTGCTGCCCTCTTTGAAGCCATTGTTGAAAGCAATTTTCGTGGAAGATATGGCTGCAGATCAGCTGGACGATATTCTGCTGCTGGCCACCACACACGCTACAAAGAAGCTCTTTGCATATGGAACATTCCTCTTCACCTATATTCCGGTTGAATCTGGAAAAAAATGTATGTCTCAATACTTCTTATCGATGAGTCATGATTAAATTCATGTTTTGATTATATTGTCATGAACTTATTAAGAGACCCAAGAACGTCATAGATGTTGGAAACAGATGTCGGAGATAATCGAGATCAGGAACCGAAAGATAATGGGTCCACCGATGCTTTTAGCCCAAGTTATTTAAAAAATATTAGTTAATGAAGCTAATTCTCACTATCACGCTCTTTATTTAGGGTTCGTCCGTCCTTTTCACCTTTTAAAGATTAAAAAGGGACAGGGGATGACCATCCTTATACTACAGCTCTTTCATCGGTCATAAAAAAGAAAAAGATATCTGGGTTTCAAAATTAGTATAATATAAAATAAAATAAATTAAATAAAAACGTTATAAGAACATGACTGTGTGAATCAAGACCAATATATTATACCTTTTAATAAACTACAATTAGACAAATTGAAGCTAAATTAAGTCCGAAATAAAACTTTCCTGGCATAATTTCTAAACTCTAATCCCAGTAAGCACGCAAATAGCAATTCTGTCTTGTTAATCAAGGTCATTATGAACGCAATGCGACGACTCATATTATTGTGTGTGATACAGTCCAGACATGTTCCACTCTTGCACTAACTATGAACCAAGTTGGAATATTACATTATTCCAACATTATGCTTTAACACTTATTTAAGCTCATACATAACCCCTACAGGGTAAGCAGGGCAATGGTAGGTGGAAAATAGAATCAAAATCATTCGTCGTCGATGGAAGAATACAACACCGGTACTTTTTACAAAGTTCTGAGGAATTTCTAGACAATTCAATAAATTAATTATCGTTTCTAAAGATTAAGAAGGTTCCATCAAGTTTCTGGAAGGTTATACGAGTATGAGAGATATAAATGTCTGAAACTTTCCAATCATATCTTTTAATTACACATAATAATATTCCTTCTATTTGTACGTGAGTAAGTATATAATATTCCTCTGTACGTCAGAAAGTTTATATAGTGGCTTGGCACTCAAACTTGTTTGGACTTGCAATCAAATTTTTTTTTTTATGTCCATACGTGTCCGTGGTTCTGATCTTAAAAAATCTACGACAGTATTTAGAAAATATGAAAAAATTCCACGTTAATACTTGTACTTACAACGTTTCCGACACCATGGGACGATATTGTTCCTGCCCATGCACATACTCGTAATGTGGTGGTTCTTCTGTATTGGATCTTCTCAGCAAAGCAGCAATGCCGAACCAAGCCAATGCTGCCAGCCCAGCGATGCCGATTCCAAGACCCAAATCTTCTAACATCCCTGATCCTGATGAAGAGCCAGCGTTGTCATCATTTCCCGCCATTCTGCGCGCGCCGCACTGCTTTCCGTCTTTCGACATTGTTAATGATTTACTTGTATTCAAATCGAAAAAATCACTGGTTTTATTAAGTTCACAAGTGGGATCGATCACTTCAAAAACAAGGGGACTTGTAATAGAAAAATTTGAGTTAAAAATGTTATCGCAGCTATGACCGGTGTCATCGAATTCTTCCTCACTTGTGGTGAAGTATCAGTATGTGCTGCTATATATGCGTTAGTAGATAATCCAACCAATCAGAGACTTTTTCGCTATCAAAATATTAAGTCATGCTAGTGTTGCAGTACAAAAAAATATCGATTTTATAAATTTAATATCGACAAACTTTAAAGTATTTCGCAGAATCGATTTTATGTCAAAATTCAGAATTGAAATTGAATAACATTACTCCGCTCCGCCCAAACAGTTTCAAAATGTATCGGAATTGAATAGTTAATCGTAATATTATACAGTGTAAAAATTTGAATAATAAATAATTATTTCAAAGTACAAGTACACACCAGACGGCTCTACCTTGTAAGTGAATGAAACCGTGAAAGCTTAAATTACGTATTAAAGAATATTAGATGAAAATTCTGTTAGTACTGTAGTATAGGCGTTACTCATACTACTTGGATGTCTTGTTTGTTTTAATGGCCATGCGATATTATGATCTTATACTTTAACAAAAAATGTATTTTTGGGTATCTTATTAAAATGCTGTTCAACCACGGACTTTATTTGACTATTTCAATGACCAAAGATTAATATAAATAATAAAGCCCAGCAAAATAAAAGGCAATCAATAAAATTCTCATTTTGTTTTTCAATTTATCAAAGTGTCACCTTTTGATAGTTATATGCTGTCCTATTCGCGCGACAGTCTTCGTGATATTTTCCCCAGTTCGGATACGGACATTGCAGGCTGAATCACCTGATATCCAAAAATGAAGATAACTTCTTCGGATGGCACGTTACAGGACCCCATTTAGTGGCTTTTGGTGGTGGCTCTCACTAACACCAGGCTTTGTGGGGTCAGGTTGGTAAACCTTAATACAACCCACACGATTAAGAAGAACAAGGTCATAGAGAGAATTCAGATAATGTAAATAATTAAGTAATTTACAAGCGACTAATTAACATAGATATTTTACGCTAAAAGTAAACATTGCGTCCTGAAACCGCCCAACCCGATTTTATTTACTCGATAAATGCACTCAACGCATCCCTATTCGATTTTTTTCAACATTGTGCACTACAATGCGCGCAAAATCACGGATGATTCATAAACATGGCGGGAAAAGATAAGTAAATGATGACATACAGACCTACCACAGAATCTGTGAAGTGGACAAAAATGGAATTACGACTTTACTATGAAAATGTCAACTTTTACGAGAATCCTGATTGGTTGAAATACAATTTGGTATTACTACTAGCGCCGCCGTTCATTTCACAGATAATTTGGTACGTCTGTACATGATACAAAACATGATACGTACCATAGACTCTACAATGTAGTCTATGGCATCGAAGCAAACTCATGCGACTTCCCGTAAGGGAGACGCGCGGGATTTCCCGTGCGGGAGTCGTTTGCACAGGCTATCAAACTGTCTTCTTCTTCTTTGAGCCAACGAAACAAACAAACTAGTATTTTTATTTTTTCAGCCCAGAGTGGCAAAGCCGTTTGTGGCGTTTTGTAGTATCACGCATTGCGGGATTTTCCGTACGGGAGACGCTAGAGGAGAAGTCACTGTCGACAAACCATAGAGTGCCGTTCGCCAACAGCAAATTTCCCTAACAGTGATAAGTTGTTTTTTTTATTGGCCTGAAGTAGTGCCTGAAGTGTAGTACTTTACCCTACCCTTATTAAAATAAGGTTAAAGGGTTAAGGTTAAGGTTTAAGTAGACTTTATTGTAAAATTATAAAAACTAAAAATTAAAAAGTAGTGTAAACTATTTCTTCAATATTATATTGCATGACATAACCTTTTAATTATAAATGTGCATAGTTTTGATTTGTGCATTCCTTTTTCCTTTCCTTTTTTAGATTGTGAATGAAGAAGAAAAAGATTTTCTAGACCTATTTTATCCACAACATTTTTATTTTTTTGCCCTGAATTTATTATCAGGTTAGGTTTTTTATTATTGAGTTATGCATATTGTTTAAACGAAAATTTATTTTTATTGCTTAGTTTTAAATAGTAATACAGTTTTTCGCCTTTTTTAATTATTGGACATAACGCAAGTAAGACAAATACATTGTCTCCGTGGACATAACCAGGGACCGAAAACCTTTAAAATTTGCGGTAAAGGTATGCCGTAAAGGTAGAAATTCTAGGTTACATTTAAGATAAAGGTAACCGATATTTGGGTTAGCGAAACCTATAAACGTGTTACCTCTAGCTTTGGTTACCGGTGTTAATATCGGTTACAGAAAAAGGTCCTTGATTTAGAAAGGAATTAATAATGGCAACGCTAGCGATTTTTTGCCGTATCGTCGGCATTATAAATGATTCAGAAAGTAATCTATCTTCATCCGCGTAATTTGAAGATTTTCTTGTTGTTTTTGCATTCAATTATTTAAATATACTATAAATTATAGTCATTCCAAATATATTAAAGTACTTACGGTCACTACCCAGTTTCTGTCGAAAGGATGTTTTTTAATTTAAAAAATAAAGTTACTTTATTAATGCAGATGATTAATAAAGTAACTTTATTTTTTAAATTAAAAAACATCCTTTCGACAGAAACTGGGTAGTGACCGTTAGTACTTTAATATATTTGGAATGACTATAAGACCTTATTTAACTGTCAAATAATGAGCTTTACAAATAAAATTGTTATACTCGGTGAGATTCTTAAACACCACATTGCATTGTGGTCACAACTTAGTCCGATTAATGGTGGGTCTACTCGGAGTCAGGGAAAATTAGAAATGAATTGGGAAGTAATCCATTTTCATCCGCGCCATTTTAAGAGTTATTTGTTGCTTATGCATGAAATTATTAAAATATACCCCTCTACGTTGAGAACATGACTATATTTTGGTTTTTCCTTTAGATTTTGTATATTATCTAACTATCGAAAATGTAGATAGTTATAAATTCTTTGCGATCCGATCGCAGTTCCGTAGTTATTTAATTTAAAGCTTAATGCCAGCTAGTGTTGTTGCGATAGCGATAGTCTATCGATAGTATCGATAGGCTATCTGTATTTTCGATACTATCGATCACGATCAAAATGTGAATTTATTAATCTATTTAGCAAGCAATTTATTTTAAAATTCATCCAATATTACGCATTGGTGAAGCTAATCCGAGATGGTGGCCAACTTTTTTGTTTATGGGCTGATTTCGATAAAACTCAGTTTGATTCTTTATTTTGAAAAGAAAATAGCAACTGAATTATAAAATAACAAATATCCATAATGGTGGGCAACTTGTTTGTTCATGGACTGATTTAGTTAAAACTTGGGACCATTAATTTGACATGAAATTAACGGCGGTATGGTATAAATGTCAAAATACCAAGATGGCGACCAACTTTTATGTTTATGGACTGGTTTTGTAGTAACTTGGTTTAGAACAATATTTTGACATGAAATGTAAATCAATTTGTCATATAAGATGCCACACGGACAGACATTAGAAAAAAACAATAATATTCAAATATCTCAAAAACTATGCGTCGTAGCGAAAAAATAATGAAAATTTGTGCCCCCTTTATAACCTGTAATACAACCATGGCCATGCTATATAATGACCTTTCTTGACCTTGACACTCACTTTTTTAACTTTGTGAAAAATATATCTTAATGGTCTTGTAAACATTAATTGATTGATAGAAAATGGTAAGATAGTTCCAATTATTAACGAAGCAATGTTAAAACTACTATTATTATTATTATTATTATTATTAAAAATGTCAAAAATCCAACATGTCGGCCTATATTTCGTTTATGGATCGATTTTGTTAAAACTTGGCTTGGGACCATTATTTTTACATGAGATTAACAACGGTATGATATAAATGTCAAAAATCCAAGATGGCAACCAATTTTTATGTTTATGGACTGGTTTTGTTAAAACCTGGTTTAGAATAATATTTTAACATGAAATGAACATCCATTTGTCAAATAAGATGCCACACAGATGGACATTAGAAAAATCAATAATATTCAAATATCTCGAAAACTGTGTGTCGTAGCGAAAAAATAACGAAAATTTGTGCCCCCTTTATAAGCCATAACACAACCATGGCCATGCTATATAACGATCTTACTTGACCTTGACACTCACTTTTTTTAACTTTGTGAAAAATATATCTTAATGGTCTTGTAAACATTAATTGATTGATTGAGAATGGTAAGATAGTTCCAATTATTAACGAAGCAATGTTAAAAATGACAAAAATCCAACATGTCAGCCTATATTTTGTTCATGGACCGATTTTGTTAAAACTTGGCTTAGGACCATTATTTTGACATGAGATTAACAACGGTATGATATAAATGTCAAAAAACCAAGATGGCAACCAATTTTTATGTTTATGGGCTGGTTTTGTTGTAACTTGGTTTAGAACAATATTTTGACATGAAATGAAAATCAATTTGTCAAATAAGATGCCACACAGACAGACATTAGAAAAAAACAATAATATTCAAATATCTCAAAAATTATGCGTCGTAGCGAAAAAATAACGAAAATTTGTGCCCCATTTATAACCCTTAACACAACCATGGCCATGCTATATAATGACCTTTCTTGACCTTGAAAAATATATCTTAATGGTCCTGTAAACATTAATTGATTGATTGAGAATGGTAAGATAGTTCCAATTATTAACCCACTTGATGCTATCGTACTTTTAAAAGGACACCGCATAAATAAAATTATTATAAACAATGAGGGTAAGCAGAAATAAAATGTTTATGTTCATTCAATACGTATTGAGTGTACTAAGCGGACACTTAGTTCATTGTTCGTATAATTCGTTCTGTAATATTTTATTTTTTATTTGAAAACAACTGTTTACTATGGAGAAATTCAAGCATGTTTTATTTACTTATTTTGTTCAAAACTAAGTAGAAAATTATGTCTATTTTCAAATTAAATTATTATTTTCGTTAAATTATTGTAAAATACTTGCATTTTGTGCAGTTTTAATTGCCGTTCTTTTAAACGACCAATAGCAAAATGTACTACTATCGCGCGTATTCTTTTTAGATCGCGAGATATGGCGGGAAATCGGCCTTTATCATTAAATGAAATCATTTTAGAGCTGGAAGAGGACGACGAAGAGCAAGTGCCTGATTCTATCATTGTTTTGCCACCTGAAAATTGCAACGCTGATGTTACTGACGAGGATTCAGGTGATGAAAACCAAGTAACTTTGCACAATTTACCTGGGTCGCAGCTACGGGCACAGGCGGAAATCTATTTTCATACAAAAGAGAGTAGTGAAGATGAAGAAGATGATATGCCGCTCTCTTCGTTATCAAAACGCAGGCGTGTTTTATCAACAGAATAAGGACACAGTTCTGCTGAAATTTCATCGATTTTGACGTCAGAATCGGATGTAAGTATTTCAAAAAACAAACGATACAGTTGGCTGGCGCGAGATATAAATCCATCCTTCGAGCCATGGCTTGATATGCAGACTGCTGCTCCGCAGTGGACTCCGTTACAGTACTTCGAATCAGTGTTTGGTGAAGACATCCTCAACATGTTTGTGAACTATTCGAATCTGTATGCAGCTCAAAAAAACGCAAACATACACGTGAATAATATTAGTATGATGAAATGCGTTGCTTTTTCGGAATACTGCTATACAGTGGGTATGTTGTGCTGCCTAGAAGATATAATATGTACTGGCAAATAAAGCGGATTATGGTATGCCTATTGTGTATAATTCTATGTCCAGAGATAGATTCACATTTATTATGACAAACCTTCACTGTTGCGATAACACAAATCTCGAGGCTGGTGACAAGTTTGCTAAAGTGCGTGAATTTTTTAAGATGCTAAACAAGAGTTTTCTTGATAATGCACCATTTGAAGAGCATCACAGCATTGATGAGGCTATGGTCCCATATTATGGAGGTCATCCTTGCAAACAATTTATAAGGGGTAAGCCAATAAGATGGGGATATAAGTTTTGGGTTGGTGCAACACGTTTGGGCTACATAAATTGGTTTGATCCTTACCAAGGACAATCTTCAGTCACTTCAAACAATGCTTCAAACACATACAAGTACACACTAGGTTTGGGTGCCAGCATAGTCTTGCGATATGCAGATGTATTGCAACAAGTTGACAAGCGAGCTCCATTTCACTTATTTTTCGATATTTTTTTTACTAGTATCCATCTTATCGATGAATTAACAGTTAGAGGAATCAAGGCCACAGGCACTATACGCGAAAATCGCGTTGCTAAATGCCCTTTGCCTACAAACAAAGATTTCAAGAAGACATCAAGAGGCACATTCAAGCATCAATCAACTCGGACAGAATAAATATTACTGTGCAAATGGAATGATAACAGCGTTGTTACTGTTGCATCAAATGCAGTGACGGTTCAGCCTCTGACGAAAGTAAAAAGGTTTTCTCAGTTAAAAATGTCAAAAATCCAACATGTCAGCCTATATTTTGTTCATTGACCGATTTTGTTAAAACTTGGCTTAGGACCATTATTTTGACATGAGATTAACAACGGTATGATATAAATGTCAAAAAACCAAGATGGCAACCAATTTTTATGTTTATGGACTGGTTTTGTTGTAACTTGGTTTAGAACAATATTTTGACATGAAATGAAAATCAATTTGTCAAATAAGATGCCACACAGACAGACATTAGAAAAAAACAATAATATTCAAATATCTCAAAAACTATGCGTCGTAGCGAAAAAATAACGAAAATTTGTGCCCCATTTAAAACCCTTAACACAACCATGGCCATAACTATATAATGACCTTTCTTGACCTTGACACTCACTTTTTTTAACTTTGTGAAAAATATATCTTAATGGTCCTGTAAACATTAATTGATTGATTGAGAATGTTAAGATAGTTCCAATTATTAACGAAGCAATGTTAAAACTACTACTATTATTATTATTATTTTTATTAAAAATGACAAAAAACCAACATGTCGGCCTATATTTCGTTCATGGATCGATTTTGTTAAAACTTGGCTTGGGACTATTATTTTTACATGAGATTAACAACGGTATGATATAAATGTCAAAAATCCAAGATGGCAACCAATTTTTAGGTTTATGGACTGGTTTTGCTGTAACTTGGTTTAGGACAATATTTTCACATGAAATGAAAATCAATTTGTCAAATAAGATGCCACACAGACAGACATTAGAAAAAAACAATAATATTCAAATATCTCAAAAACTATGCGTCGTAGCGAAAAAATATTTTTGAGAAATATATTTTTAATGGTCTTGTAAACATTAATTGATTGATTGAGAATGGTAAGATAGTTCCAATTATTAACGAAGCAATGTTAAAAATGACAAAAATCCAACATGTCGGCCTATATTTCGTTCATGGATCGATTTTGTTAAAACTTTGTTTGAGACCATTATTTTTATATGAGATTAACAACGGTATGATATAAATGTCAAAAATCCAAGATTTTAAAGTTTATGGACTGGTTTTGTTGAAACCTGGTTTAGAATAATATTTTAACATGAAATGAACATCCATTTGTCAAATAAGATGCCACACAGATGGACATTAGAAAAATCAATAATATTCAAATATCTCGAAAACTGTGCGTCGTAGCGAAAAAATAACGAAAATTTGTGCCCCCTTTATAAGCCATAACACAACCATGGCCATGCTACCTTTCTTGACCTTGACACTCACTTTTTTTAACTTTGTGAAAAATATATCTTAATGGTCCTGTAAACATTAATTGATTGATTGAGAATGGTAAGATAGTTCCAATTATTAAAGAAGCAAACATCAATTAATTAAAAGTACAAAGTAATTTGTGATTGTCTTCACTTATGAACGTGACTTTATTACCTATCATCATCATCGTCCTCAGCCCACATCAACCCACTGCTGGGTATAGGCCTCTTCTCTATAGCGCCAATTCTCACGGTCCTGTGCCAGCCTCATCCAGTGAGATCCCGTCATCTTGACAATATCGTCTGACCATCGGACTGGTGGTCTGCCCACTGGCCTTGTCGCCCCTCTAGGCCTATTACCTATATGAATAAGTAAGTCGTATACAGTTAACGCAAACTCGCTTCCAAGTAAAAGTGTTACTTGTAAAATTTGTTGTTATACACAGTTGCGATGCCTTTTGAAAAGTATTTCTCACAGTAAATTTCATGATTTACTGAAAACTGGATGTCTTAGATTTACCGAACCAAAAATTCGAATCGAATATTTGTTTCAAACTTTTACTACTAAAGATAAGAAAAGAATAGAAAAGAATAGAAAAGCATTTATTCCTTGAATTACAACAATTACAACACAAACAAAATTATGTGGTGGTTATACATAACTTAGTTAAAACTTATAGGTGAATGCTGTATTGCATCAAGGAAAGGGTTCTGACTCAGCATGTGCTGCAGACAAGTCTACAGCGCTGATATTCTGCCGGCACCAGACAGTTAAACCAAAATAAATGATTACTAACTAAAAAATAATAATAATGATAATAGTAAAAGTACATAAAATATACATGCAGGATTTTATAGGATGAATACCTCCCTCTGTTGAGTATCGGTTGAAAAATGCGACCTATAGACGAGAACAGCTGGGTATCCACCGAACATCCGCTGGACATACAAAACATTTTTGCTCATATGGAGAGGCATCGCGCTCGCTTGATCAAAAAATATTTATAAAATTATTACCTGCGATAAGCTGGTAGGCACTAGGCAGGTAATATTACTAAATACAGTTATTCATTTTTAAAACTTCTATGACGCAGTTTGTGGTAATGAAATTTAATAAATATTAAATGTAAATTGCAATAATGTTAGTATTAAAAAATAATTAAATACATTTAAGTAGGTGGAACAATATTTTGTCACAGAGTCATATAAATAAAATAAAGTCTCGAAGCACACTGAACAAGGATGATCAAGACCCCTTTTCTAAAAACTACATTTACCTACGAGGATTTTTAGTATTTCATGGCAACCAGTTGCGATCGAAGATTATTTAATATTGATGCACAATCAGTTGTCAAGAACAAAAATCTCATTAAACCTAGTTGCTGTAGAAAAATTTATACATCTCAAAATACAAAATAATTATGAAAGTAAAAAAATATTTTTTAAGATAACACATTTTTAACGCACTAAAAAGTACTTGTATCATAATTCTGATAGTGATTTTTATTGCTGTAGTACTCTTGTAGGACTTAAAACGAAAAACGTGGGATGCATAATTCTTCCTAACTTTATTTTGAAATAAGCACAAATTCTTGTGCTGTAAGGGCTTGCTTCCTGCTAAATTAATTTAGGCCAACATGAAGTACCGTATTGGTTTTGAACCAGTTATTTAAATTAGTATGAAAACGTGACTTTAAAATTTTTCTAACTTTAGGACATACATTTAGTATTAACTTGATATGATTACGCGTTCCTGAGAAGAAGGGTCATGACAGACTGACAATAAGTGAAATTACAAGTGTTTGTCTTTTCCTATTTATGAACGGTTGACCCTAAAAATTATGATTACATTCTATGCCCAACAAATTGAAATACTGACTTATTTGGGAGAAACATATGATACAATTTTATTGAAATTATATTATTATACTTAGTCTAACAAACGCACAAAAACTTATATCTAAATATTACAAAACTCAATTATTAAAAATCCCGCCCCGGCCTCTCTTTTTATTATTACAAATTAAGATATGACATTGTAGTAAGACAGCAACATTTTTTTTAAAATATGTGTATTAGAATTAGATTAGAATAAAATGACACTAACTAAGCATATACAGTCAGCTGACAAATTAGCTGACCCGATTAGCGAAACCGATGAGATTTTCTCAGGTGATTATTTATATTTTTACATAACATTTTATTTATTCGTACAGTTTGTTAACCTGCACAATTATACGAAATTTCATGATAAAGCAAAAACAATTACCCAAGACATTTTCATCGGTTTCGAGCGGGGGGGTTAGCTAATTCGTCAGCTGACTGTACCTATAATGCGTTTATTGGTTAAACTAATGTCAAGTATCTATTTTTTTTACGACTCGTCATCCAATAGTGACTATTTGGTTTATATACTTGTGGCGCCATTTAGTTCTTATTTTATTCCCTATTTTTAGTTCTAATTTTATTCCCTATTTTTAGCTTCACCTGTATGTTTGTATGCTTGAATGTATGTAACCGACTCCTTTGTTTGGACTCGATTTTGAACCACTTTAAACGTACAGATATAATTGAAACTTTGTACACTTATCAAGAACCGGTGACAATACAATAATTAGAAAAAAAAATAAACAAAATATACATGCTTTCACAGTACATCAAACTAAATAGTGAAAAAGAAAATATAGTAAAAAATACTTAAAAACACGTTTTTAAAGCACAACAAACTAAAAAGTGAAAAATCATTCCTAATATAAGCTGAAAACAAAAGTGAACGAAAAATACTAGTATTATTGTGAAATGAGCGTGGGGTGCTTTGTGCCATATTTTTCGTACCTGTATCGAGCAACCCACGCTTTTTTTCACATTATTGAGTAGTTTTCTTTCACTTTTGTTTTCAGCTTATATTAAGAATTATTTTTCACTTTTTAGTTTAATGTGCTTTAAAAGCGTGTTTTTTATATTTTTTTCAACTATATTTTATTTTTCTATTGCCGCTTTTTAAATGCTTGCTTATTTTCTTAAACTTGGCAGGTCAGCGTAGTCATAATCAGATTCTTTCTGTCTTGGCCGGGGTGGGAGTGAAGGCAGGAAGTCCTCCTCTCCAAGCCGTTTGTTTGCTGTCACTAATGCCCTTGTTGCGTAATGGGACATTACTGGTACAGTGGGATAACAATAAAGCAAATCCTTTTTCTGAAATAAAAAAAAGATATTTTTTAAAGACTTTACTCACACTGCACAAAAGAATACCAATCCACACTGCTCCCTTCATTATGTTTGTTGAAAATTACTGATTTATGTAAATTATTTTTTAAATACTTTACTTAATGCTACTTTACCAAAGATAACTTTTAGTATAAAAAAATACCTCTTGACATTTCCTATAAAGTTTCACAGAGAAGAAAACAATTGCTATCACGCCGATGATCACTGTTATTGATATTAAAACTATCTGCCATACTGGTAAAGATGATGTTGAAATGCCCGATTCTGAAAAAAAAAAGCAATTAAGTTAGCTGTACTGCTGCGTCTGTCTGTACTTTAATAAATTTATGGGAAAATATTATTGTAATAGTCACTACCGCGAACTCTGCTCAACAATGTTGCTGTATTTTGCGCCAAAGAGCCTCAAAAGAATCTGTACGCGCTTCAGGAAACATTGTCAAGGCACTGCAAACCTGCGGGAGCCGCAGCAGCAGCACTCTAAGCACATTATTGAACTGGATCCGCAGAGAATTGTAGGCTTTTTGAGTATATTTGACCCACAGAGAACCACAGTATAGCGCAGTACAGTACGCCTTAAACAGGGTAATTTTTACGGCGTTTCTACAGCGGGAAAGTCTGCGAGCCAACATGTTTGCTCGAACTGACAATGTTTTCGCTCCCTATCCAATTCTTCAAACAGGGCTTCCATTTAATTTAATATTTAAGTTAAAAGATGGATATTTGGACCATGGTACCTAGTCTTTCTGACATAAACCAGACCGTGCGATTGAAACTCACTCACTGTACACATGCTGGCATTGTACTTGAATACAAAAAGATCTATAATTATTGTACCTGTTTTCGTATTTCTATCGGGCTCGTCAGTAATCTTTTCATTCAACAAAAAGCTGGATTCTGTCGTTTCTGTCATCATTTCTGTGTTTTTCTTTGTTGAAGCTGTATATTCATGCTGGTTTTTTTCTAGTGAAATTTTAATTATGGGATTACAAGCGGACCCTGTAATTTTTTTTTTCATTAGTCATTAGTCTTGATTTGACTTGAAATAATAAAATTATATTTTTTATTTCAAAAAGAAATTACTAAAGAAATTACCGCGTGCTGGACTTATTGTTTTATTTCCTAAAACTTCTGTTTCAAATGATGTTTCTTTGCGACCATTTTCGTCATAAAACCGACAAAAGTATTTAGTTTCTGTATCATTCTCTTCTTTTTTGAATATACTAGTACAAGAAGTTCCATAATTTTCACAGAGAATATTTACTGTTAGGGTTGCTGAAAAAACACACCATTATTATACATAAGAGTATTAACTAAGTAGTGTTAAACCTTCCAGGCTGTAGCCTTACCCGTGAGGATAGGCAATATTTTTTTGTATCATGCAAAAATTCTAGCTAAGTTTGTCGCCCAGCAGCCGCCACAAGCTGCTGCACCACACGAAGAGTGTTGTAGGAGATTGGTTTGTGGCAATATCCAGGGCACACTCAGAAGAAAAGGTATTTAGATTTCATAATTTCTTTCCTTACAATAATATTTTTTTTTTATTAGTCCACAATTACAAGCTAAAGACTTAACCTTGAAACCAAACACTAGCCTCATTTTATTTTAAAACTAACATGGATAAATTCTTACATGGATAAGCTTTAGGAGTTTACTGTCGGAGATCAGGACATGAAGTGTCAAGAATTTAGCAGAAAAAAGACAAAATCGAAACGTAAGAAATCTAAATTTGAAAATGAATTTAAAATGAAAGATAAAACCGCCAGCAAGAAAGGTTGCCAGTCATAAAACAGGAAAGAGGACGAATGCCTCGTTACAAGCTGATCGGCTTGAAACAGAAAATAGTACTTAAGAGCCATTATGGTCAATGCTCTAATAGTACATATTTATTCGAGGGGTGAAAGTAACTTATTTGCGCAGAGACGGGGTTTGGGGCCTGAGCGTAGCGAGGGCTCTAATAGTTCGAGGCACTAAATAAGTCTTTAACCCGTGGTAAACACTGTAGTTTTCATTACGAATACAAAGAAAAGTAAAAATTAAAACACGAATTAGCTAAAGAAAAAATGAGTAACTTCCATAATTATCTGAATCAGATGAACTCATTGTAAACAAAACCCTACAACTCGAGAAACAAATGATAATCGGATTGTTGCTTTCCCGCCTATTTTTATTTTTTGCTGTGGCCGTGCCGGCCAGCTTTTAAGCCATTATTTTTAATTTCCATCATTGAAAAACGTTAAATATTTTGCCCAAATCTCTTTTATTTTAAAGATTTAGTTGAAAGTTAATAAAATTATAATAACGTAATTTAACAAATGTATATTCTTTGATTAATACTTAACTTTATGTTATTTCAATTTAACATTGCGCTGTAATTAAGTGGCTGTATAGAAAGATGGAACATAGTTCAATAGAAATGTGAAATTAGAACCAGTTCTTTTTTTATAATTTGACAGCTGTCAGTTGAAAGCGATTCTACTTCGGGCTGAAAAGACTTCCGACCTACTTTCCGTGTATGAGTAATGAAAAGTATATAATCGACGACGGAAAACAGTAAGGGCGTTACCTTGATAAACCTAACTTTACACCATAACCAAAACCAAAAAACTCGTGACATTATAAACCGTCGCCTGCGGCTCGGGCTTAAAAAAGTCACCTCGTTTGTAATATGCCTACGATCCTTGTATCGTATTGTACTATAATTTTCAAGGTTTTTATAATCTTATGGACTTCTTGGTGGGTTACTGGGCTTAAAAACCCAGTATTTTTAGTAGGTATGTCCTTGAGGTAGACAGGTAGGTATTGTTCATGGTATTGTTGTCACTGATTGAAGAATAATATTTTGTTAAATAAAAGTATTACATTTTTGTTCAGGGTCTGAAATTAATGTGTTATTTATTAATAAAGTAATATTTTGTTTGTCTTTTTTTATTTTTTTATTTGTGCCCTAATTTATTACACTTCACATATTTTTTACCCTATTTTGTTGACTTTTTAATTTTATTTAATGGGTCTTCATGATCGCTGCATATGCGGAGTGTGGTCCTTTTATTTCGACGTACACGGCACATTCCAGTAGAAATTAGTCTAACTGTTGAAGGTATGCATTTTATTATTATTGTTTGCTTTGGGGCGTCATAAATAATATAACGTTTCTTTCTTAATTGTGATTACAAGAAAGGTAGCTTTGAAGCTTAAAAAATAATATAATTTTGTAAGATTTATCCTGTTTGAAGTACTTTTACATAATATTATATATTTGTGTTATACTTACCAGTGCATATTTCAAGTAGTTGGATTGTACCTCTTTTACCTTTTTTATTTTTTTTGCATTTGATAGTCACAGATATACCACTACCTTTAGTTTTACTAATATAAATCATTTGAACGGGATGAGGATCTCGTTCATTTATGTCAGACTCTGAAAAAAAAAAAAATTGAAATGTTTAAACTATTATATTACTTATTAAGTAAAGCGGATTTTCACAAAAAAGTTAAAACATTTAAACATTTGGTTTTTTTAATCGAGACTACGAATAAAACTTATCTTTAATTCATCTATCTAGTATTTTGCCATTATCAGTATATCCAGGTAAACAAACACAGGTCGCCTCGTGATTGTAGGTCTTACATTCAGCGTTGATACCACACTTAATATTACCAATATGACATGGATCCTGGCATTCATAGTTCACGCAAGCTTTGTCTTTATCGCAGTCTCCACTTACTATGTCTATTCAATAAATATAATCATCTACTGGAAGTATATTGAAATGATGTTTTCACTTTTAAACAATTATTACAGGTACATGTCACGATTAATAGATCTTGGAAAAAACCATTTATATGAATAATTTTAGCTTATACTAAAGAAGAATACAAACTTTTCAACAAATGGGTATCAGTATCAGTACATCCAGTATGAGGATTGCCAGAAAACCCTGGTAAACAGCTACACCTCGCCTTATGATTAGAAGCTTTACATTCAGCGTTGAGACCACATTTTTTTCCCGAACACGGATCCTTGCAATCATCGTTAATGCATACTTTGTCATCTGCGCATTCATGTTCGTACAGACATGCATTATAACACCTTGTCCATGGATCGCCCTTTGGTAAATGCGACGGGCAAGAACAATATGCCGTAATCATTATGCGAATTGTTACGAACGACAAAATGATGCCATTTTGTCGTTCGTAACGTAATGTCGTTCGTAACGTAACGTAATGTCGTTCGCAATGTAATGAAATAAGGAATGTAAATAACCAACTATAAAATTTTTTGTATCAATTTAAAATATCGTAGGTAATTCGGATGACAATACAATAATTTGGTACCATCGAGCTGCGATGTAATCAAAGTGTCAGCTGCAAAGTGGAACTTTTTAATAGTTTCTAGTAAACCTCTCTAATTTGGGCTCATTTTATTTGTTATGATTAGTTCAATTTTGGTGACGAGAGTATATTGATTAATGGAGCCAGGAGTTATTATAGTGGTTACGGACATAGGCAGGTTTTTGCATTAATAAACAGGTATTATAATATACTGTTATCGTTGTTACTGTTATAGATATTAAGTCCATTTTCACAAAGAAGTGAGAACATTTAATTTTTAAGTTTTTTAATCAAAACTACGACAAAACTTACCTTTTATACATCCATTTTGGTCATAGCCATTGCCAGTATATCCATGTTTACAAGTGCACGTCGCCTCGTGTTTGTAGGTCTTACATTCAGCGTTGATACCACACTTTATATCGGTAGCATGACATGGATCATTGCATTCATGTTTCACGCAAGCTTTGTCAGAAGCGCAGTCAGTGTGAAACCAACATGTTTGACACCCAGTGTAACCATCTCCTTTAAAATTTGGTAGGCAAGTGCAAGTAGGACCACCGTGAGTATTTTGACAATGTGCATTTACGCCACATTTATATGAGCCACATTTTGCTGAAGCTTTTCTGATATTATCTGCAATTAAATAATAGTAATAACTAAGACTTTTGTTAACTGCAAATGTCAGTTCATAACTATTGCCCTATATACCTTTCTTTAAAAGAACACAAAAAATTCCTTCATAATTTTATTTATACCTATAGGTATTGCGGCGAAATAAACAGAATCAAAGATTGAGACGTTTATCTCAGTCTCGGACTTAAAAAATTTTTAAATAGATAAATATTTTAGTTTATTATTATGTACAGAGGACAAAGGATATAGACACTCAGGCCAGAGTGCTTGAAACGGATTAAGTTTTATCTGCTTAAAGCGATAAGGCCGCCAATTGCCTGTTTCTATATCGTCTGTGTTTGTATGAGTGTTTTTAATGATCAATAATTGATATTTGATTTGATTTGATTTTATCTGGTAATTAATTATGCTTTATCATGAAATTTCGCATAATTGTGCAGTACTGTAAACTATATAGGTACATATAAACAAAATTTCATATAAAAATCTCTTGAGAAAATTCAAACCGTTTTCAGCGGCCTGGCCTTACTAAACGAGTATTCTTTGTCCTCTATACGTTGATTCGATGTTCTTACAGTTAAGGAAAACATCGTGATGAAACCTTCACATTCCTCTTAAGGGAATATGCACATTTTTTTAAAAATTTATTATTCGAAATATTTTAAGTTCCAGACAAACACATAAAAATCATTTTTTTTTTCAAATATCTTGCTCAGAAACAAAGTTATAAGACTTAAAAGTTGATGGTTAGACAGAGAGGTCCGACATGACCATTGACCTCATTGGTCACGCGGGTCATATATTTGCCATAGATAAAATTGTTTTCGTTGATGATGAGAAGAGGGACAGATATTTGTATTGATATTGTTTAATGATGTTGTATTATCTAGTTTGTTTTTCGATCAATTTCGATTCTGTTTTGACTGACAGTATTCTATTTTTGTATACTTTTAGATGAACTAGGAATAAAACTAACATTTTTTTTGCATATTTCCTAAAAGGGCTGTGTCTATAATCTACCAACCCACACTGGGCCAGCGTGATTGACAAAAGGCCTGGTCACGCTTATTCAAGTAAGGCTCGATGGCCCCTCGCCGCCAGGGTGACGATGAATCTACTTGCATCCTGGTAAAAAATCAATCAGCCTTTTGTAGTCCACTGCTGGACGGAGGCCTCTCCAAGGGCACGCCAAAGTGCACGATCACCCGCTTTCCTCATCCAGCCACCACCAGCGACCTTCCTCAGGTCATCAGTCCACATGGTAGGAGGGCGTCCCACACTACGTTTCCCGAGACGTGGTCTCCATTCGAGAACCCGTCTGCTCCAACGCTCATCGGTTCTGCGACAGACGTGGCCAGCCCACTGCTACTTCAGCTTGCTACACTTCTGGACGATATCAACTACCTTGGTCTTATTGGTGAAGAATAGAAAACAGCAATGTACCAGTTAGACCGTGTGCCGAGATTACACCCGATAATTTATACAAAATATTTTATAAGAGTACACTTCATCATCACTTTTTTAAATGTAACAGATTTACTTACCTGCAGCTGCGTAGCTATCTGGCAAGCAAAAACTGTATACAACTATTAAAAATATAATTATTTCATGAAATAAACGATTCATTATGAAAGAGTTTATCAAATAAATTACTTTTTATTAATTAATCTGGAATCGCTACTATGTTATAATATAATTATATTCGAAATAACTTATTTTTATAAATAAATATTTTAAAATGGCTGTTAGCATTATCATAAGGAAGGAAAAATATACAATAAAGTGCGAAGTTGATTGGGGTATGATCAAAAAAAAATATCGGTATTTTTTTATATTTTTAAATGATAATTTACACAATTTTAACAAACTAATTTGACTGTTTTATTGTTTAGATAATTTATAATTTTTATGCATGGTTTTCAATTTTTGACCGTGTGACGTCATAGGACTGACGATGGACAACCACAATCGTAGATTTGATTTGAAATATCACCCTTTCTATTATTCAATCGTCAAACGTAAACAAAGCTTACTTGTACAAGGTTTTTGTCAAAACTAAGATTTGTGTAGAAGATGACGTCACAAAGATCAAAAATGTCAATTTTTTTTTTTAAACGTTATCTTCAACTTTTTCCAATCACGAGAATATTGTCAAAAACCGTAAATTCCCGAAATAGGTTTCGTATGTATTTCTATATGGTCAAGAAATTTTAGCATGCCCCATTGCCACGTGTAGCGCGTCATCGTCGCGTCATCGGATCCGTTTCACACTTCACTCACTATAAAACAATGCTACAGACATGATCATTTACTCAGAGGAATAAAAGACGATCGCTTCGCGGTGACGCGCGCCAGAAATCTTTAATCATTTAGCCCAAAGATTTGACGGGCGTCGCCTCGCGCTTAGCGAAGCGATCATCTTTTATTTCCTCTGAGATTTATCCCTACGAATTCCGTTGCATTCCGTTCAAAAAATGGCCCCACGCAAAGGGCAACTAAGAAGGCGGGGCTTAAAAAGAGCAACACACGCACTAGTTAGTCTGTCACGCACTGTATGATGGACTGCCGCTTCCGATAAAAAACAAAAATACAATATAATTCAGACAAATATAGGTAATAAAATGACCTCCGGCGAGGTAAAATGGTGCACGAGGTTCCTTTCCTCATATTTAAAATAATGTACTTATATACTTATATATTCATATATTACACATAATTATATATATTTATTGTTCATTTCACTAATTGCGCACTCCAAATGAATAGGTGCTAACAGAAAAACAGCGCCGGGAAGTGTGGTGATCCTCATGTGCTATGCTGAGTTAGGGCCTGGCGGTACGCATTTTCTCTTATTTCTTTACTTTTGTCTTTTGTCCTGTGTCTTTTGTCCTCTACTGATGGTTTTTCTTTCTTTCTGTGGCACATGTACCTTAATAAATGTTTTATCTGTCTATCAGGAGGCCCAAAAAGTCAGCAAAAATGAAACTGAGGTAACAAATCACAAGTAAATACATTTTTCACCTCTCCACCTCGGAAAGTTGGCTTTTAATACCCGAAAATAGGGCTGAAAATCGCTTATTCATTTCTAAACATGCAAACCATTCTCATGTCTAGAGAAAAAATAGTTTGAATTTCGAACACAGGAAAAAAAGTTTTCATATATCCGCGCGGAAAATAATTGACGTGAGCCATTTTTTTTATTGGGTGTGTTCCGAATCAAACTGTCAGGCCGTCAGCAGCGATCAGAAAACCAAAAGATTGTATGGGTTTCGCCTGCCTTTGAGTGCGCTAAAACCGATTGAAGCGCGTCTCGGAACACAGGGATAGGTTTTCATACAGTTTTGGAACGCACCCTAAAAAATTATAACCTAAAAGTTTGTTTATTGTTTTGGTTGTTTATTTTTATCTTAATAACTAAAAATTTAAAAGTATTATGATGAAATACAGTTATAAATCTCAACTTATAGAATTATATCGAATTAAGAGAACTCTTGTACATTTTTAAGTACCAATATTTACGTAGGTAAGTAAATAGTTAATGATTTCTTTGCCGGAACAGGTGAAAAATAATGTGTTGGGTTTAAGAGGAATCTAATTCTCACCTCGAACCTTAGAATCCCTCGCGAGCTTCAGGGGTCTATTTTTAGAAATACTCGCTTCGCTCGTGCTTCTATTATAGACTCCTTCGCATGCTCTGGATTCAATATCAGTTCTATGAGGAAAAATCAACATTCCTCTCTTACCTAACAAATTACTATTTTTCAATATTCTAAATACTTGACATAAAATAATGATGGATGGGATTATGCAAGCAATAGCCAGCAAATATCTACGACTTATATTAAGGCATAATGTCATAATACTTTATATCCTATATTAATCTTCATAATAAGTATTACTTAAAAAATCTTGAATAGAAACTGTTATTTTCCATTTGTTACCTCCCTAAGTAAATTTTGAAATTATATCAATTGTGCTGCATTACTCGTATTATTAACATAATATTATGATGAAGTTTTCTCTATAACACAAAGTGAAAGACAAGGCATGTAAACCGTACATCTGAAGTTGCCAATTTTCTTTCTAAAGTCACAAGGCCAAGTTTTCTATACTAGTGGCTCTGTGAGCTGTAGATCTTGCAAATCGCTGTATATCTCTTTATATTTGACGGAGAACCGTCGCCAGCACTATCGCACATGGTGGATGAATGGATACCCGAAATAATGTAGTCTCTCCTTAGTACAGGCCTGTATTTCAACGTTAGTAACATCACAACTCGAAAATAACAAATAATTAGCAAGATTTTAATGAATAAAAAATACAATATGAAAACGTGAAAAGTTTGACACAGAGTAATGGCCTCTTCCCAAAAACAAGCACACAATCACACATTTAAATAATATTATATCAGATGATTTTAGTAAATAATGACAAAGTAATCTTATTCATATGAATAATGCAAAAGTACGATATTTTAATTTTATTATAGAAATTGATGGATGGCACGATTTGGTTTGCTCGTTGAAATGACGCTATAATGTCGCGTCGGTGTACCGCTTGAGTCAGACGCTTCATTTGATTGACTATCTATTAATTTGTTAGCATATCCGACCAACTTGTTTTCATACGATATTTTTTTTTAAACTTAGCGGTACCCCGACGTGACATTATAGCGTCATTTCAACGAGCAAACCAAATCGTGCCATCCATCAATTTCTCTAATAAAATTAAAATATATAGGTGTTACTTTATCGAATTTGATGGCTCAACAATAGGTATTATTTTTTACTTTTGAATGTTTTGCTTTTTTGCTTCGGGGGTTTTTAAATTTTTAATTTATTTTTATTTCATAATTTTTAAACTTTATAACAAATAAATTATGATATATGAGTACAGTTATATCTAAAAGAAAATTGGAGAGTATTTTTACTTTGAATCGAAAGGACATATGGAAAGTAGTCAGATCCCCTCATCAACTATTAAAGAGCTGATGATCTTCAAACGGCTGATCAGGTCATGGTTACCTTTCCATATACTTTCAATATTATTGAAGGAATACGGTACCAAATTTTGAATCGATAGGACATATGGAAGTAAGTCAGATCCCCTCATCAACTATTATAGAGCTGATGATCTTCAAACGGCTGATCAGGTCATGGTTACCTTACCATATACTTTCAATATGATTGAAGTAACAAGGTACAGTAAAACGGGGGGCAGTAGCCAGATGGGCGCTAAGCTAAACTGAAGATAAACTCAAATAAATATCGCAGATGGATTTATTATATCTTTTAGCACTATCACACAGAACAAACGTCTACTCGGTAACAACGTGACGTCCCGAGTCAAAAAAGCACAAAAAAGAACCATTCGTATTTCAAAATCTTTAAACTCTATCGAACTATACGAACAGCCAGCCCGCTCAAAGGAGGCCGCTCCTTACATGCCGCGCCCCTATAAAACAAAAAATTACTTGAATGGTAATTTTTTGTATCACATATCAACAAAATTCCTCACTATTATAAACCTACCTAATGCGGATATCATTACAACATGGACACAAAATAGCAGACAGGAGCTACCTGTCAGCTGCGGCAATCATCTTAAACAAAAACATGCAAGAAGTTGATAAAAGAAAATGTTAAGTAAAATATGCTATGATCAAGATGTATTGCTGAAACCCTGCATGATAAAAACCGCAATAAAAAATCATACACAACTACTTGTGCCCATCTACAATCAAAGTCCAAAAGACAATTCCTTATAAATTTAGACTAGTAAGAAACTAAACCTAACTGAAACAACCATAATCCTCATCCAAATTAACTAGGCAAAATCAACCCATAACTGCCCACAGTCAGGACTAGAATTAATTTTGTAAATAAAAAAACAAAATAGGCAGTCAAAGACTAATTTAAACTAGCAAAGAATACAAAAGAGTTGGAAGTTCAAGTATCTGCTTATCTTAATTTCTACCTATTCCCATCATAAGACATCAAAGCTAGAAGACTGCACCACCACCTAACCTTAACTGAAAACGCGAGGGGGAAAGCTTTTGAGCAACCAAGAGGCAGCAAGGTTGATGTCAAGGACCCAGCAAAGGTCCCCCAATAGCACTATGTGCAGACAAGGTTCGACATCAAACAGACTATCCCTTGATTACTCAGATATAAAACCCTAAAAATTGTTTACAGAATACCATTAGCAGAGTGGCAGATCTTGCACAAAGAGGTCATCCCCCACATTCACGAAGACATAATTATAAGATATAATAAAATTAAAGAAAAAAAAACCTTTTTTAAAAACAAGCTTTTATTATTTGGAAAATGAACTAAAAAGTTTTCAACAGTCCCAATTTTATAAATAAAAAAGCGTGTTACATTGTGATAGCTTAATTATACCATCAAAATGTAACACGCTTTTATTATTTATAAAATTGAGACTGTAATAAAAACGGGAAGATTTAATAATTAAGGTGTAAAGTTTTGGTGTTAAAAATATATGATTACTATATGGAATTATTTTGTCGTAGACAAAGAAGCTTAATTATCGTTAAAGGTTACAATGAACTTATAAAGTGTTATACTTCTAATTAGAGTTAATTTATTTTTAACTTTTTAGTTCATTTTCCAAATAATAAAAGCTTGTTTTTAAAAAAGGTTTTTTTTTCTTTAATTTTATTTTTAACTTTTTAGTATGTTTAATTCGAGATTTACTACGACGTAGTTAGTAGCGCGTAGCAGCGTTTTTCTGTTATGTAGTCCGTAGTACGTTCACATAATAATGTGCTGCTTTGAGCACTTAAAGTTTATGTATTTTATTTATATTTAAATATTTCATTTTTTTTGTTTGTAGTAGGGTAAACTAATGTTTAAATTAGTTATGTAATCACAAGTTAGTTATTTGTAACATTTCTCATTCTATCCATTTCTTTACATTACAAGGTTTCTTCGAAGTCAACTTGGAGCAGTCAAGTTCTTCGATTCGAAGTCCTGCTAAAGACTTAACTCTGCTTAAAGCCACATAAGCTTGACCAGCAGCAAATAATTTAGAGCCTAGATAAATAACAGCATGATCTACAGTAGTTCCCTGCATTTTGTGCACAGTTGAAGCCCAAGACAAGACAATCGGAAGCATTCTTCTTTCAGCTGTGCCGTAATTAAATTTAGCAGGAAATTGAATTGATTTAGGCTGTATTATGTGAATGCCATCCTTGCCGAGGTCCATTGTAGAGGGATAAGGGCTTCAGTACAACAGGGTTCGCCCTGGTACCCTGAGGCGCAACGTTAGCGATATGAAATGTTTATACACTCTCATACCATTCAGCCCTCGGCACGTGCTCACCTTGGCATTGGGGCATCCATCTAATCAATCAGACATATAATAATCCACATTCATAACAAACGGAACGAACTTTTTCCCAAATCTGTTGGAGTTGCATATTCACGCCAACTAAGATGCTCGTCAAAACGAATCAAATGAGCGCAAACTCGATCGGGTTGCGTCGTTTAATTACGGAGTTCCTATGACCACCTTCCAGCTCCATCATCAGACCCTGGTTACCATATAGTATCAAAGTACTCGACAAGACGAATCAAATGGGCCTAAACTCGATGGAGTTGCGTCGTTCCGGAGTTCCCATGGCCACCTTCCAGCTCCATCATCAGACCCTGGTTACCATGTAGTATCAAAGTACTCGTCAAGACAAATCAAATGGGCCCAAACTCGGTGGGGTTGCGTCGTTTAATTACGGAGTTCTTATGGCCACTTTCTAGCTCCATCATCAGACTCTGGTTACCATTTAGTATCAAAGTATTCGTCAAGACCAATCCAACAAGCCCAAACACGACTATGTTATGTTGTGTATTTGTGGAGTTCCTGTGACCACCTTCCGGCTCCATCATGAGACCCTGGACATCACATAGGACTGAAGATCTAGTCAAGACAAATCCAACAAGCCCAAACATGACTAAGTTATGTTGTGTATTTGTGGAGTTCCTGTGGCCACCTTCCGGCTCCATCATGAGACCCTGAACATCACGTATGACTAAAGATCTTGTTAAGACAAAACCAACAAGCCCAAACACGACTAGGTTGTGTTGTGTATTTAAGGAGTTCCTGTGGCCACCTTCCGGCTCCATCATGAGACCCTGGATATCACGTATGGCTAAAGATCTTGTTAAGACAAATCTAACGAGCCCAAACACGACTAGGTTGTGTTCTGTATTAGAGGAGTTCCTATGGCCACCTTCCGTCTCCATCATCAGACCAGCTCCAAGGTACCATAATATTGCATTGTCATCCGATTTATACATGAATGCAAAATTTCAGCTCAATCGGAAACTGGGAAGTGGATCAAATTTAACTTGCAAGATTTGATTACAGACAGACAGACAGACAGACAGACAACGGGACAGGTGAAACTAAATAAAAGCTTGTAAAATCTGCAACTTATTATTGATTAAATAATCCACAAAAACACACAAAACATTTCTTACTAAACAAACACTTTCCCTGACATTAGAAATGTCAACCTACAATTTTTTTTTTAAAACACTGGCACTGGACTATCTTTGTGCCAAGTAATAAAAAGGCAAAGTGTCATGACACGATTCAGCCTAATTGGCCCCATATGCCAATGTGCCAACTGAGCCCATGCCCAACCATAACGAGTTTAGATAGCACTACCTACAATATTAAACACGTAAAGAAAAGGGTTTAAGGGTTAAAATCGCGACAGTTTCGAAACTATCTTAGGGTTGTACACTAGAACTAAACGACCTGGGTCAAAAGTTACGAACTTAACCTTTTTATCATAATATCGCTTCTGCGTCGATCTACCAACTATCTTACTTCTAGCGGCGTTAGAGATACGGCGGCGGCGACGTCGGCGCCAAGAATTATCAGGCTTCTTACCGAGAACCACCGGCGATGCATATTCACTATGCGATTCTCTAATTACACTATTATCTAACATCTCCTCAACTTGCTCCCTAATAATTTGATGCTGTTCATGCGACGCTCTGTATGGCGCCTTGTGAACAGGAATCTCGTCGGAAGTGTTAATCTCCACATCCAACAAAGAACAAGAACCTAACTCTTTGGAATTAAAAGCGGGCCGGTCCTCATAACAGGGTGACAGGCCGTTCAGTTTATTTTTCTGATAGCGATCTAAGTCTTTATTGACATCTAATGATTGGACCGAACTATCTTTCAAGTTCTCAGTGTCCAGAGACGCGCGAAGATTCTCCCCAAGGGCTTCTGGTGAGTCCACAAAAAACACATAATCAGACTGCGACAGCTTCGGTATCTGAGCAGTAGCATGTATTACATCCAACGACGAGGTGACTTGCGCAGGCTTGCTCATAAAACTAACACAACACCTATCTAAACATACGACTTTCTGGCGGAAATCTATGGCAGCGTTATACTTGCACAAAAAGTCTTGACCTAAAATTAAGAATCAAACGAACTTACCTTAGTGATGTTTGATTCCAATTATGCGAGGGTGTCAACCGAAGACGATTAAATATTTACTTGCAGACGATTACATATTTACTTGCAGCAGCACGTGAGTAGATGCCATCTTTGTCACACATTTAGAGTAAGTAATGCAAAAAAACTAGAAAATTTGTATCTCCTGTCTCATTCCCTCCCACCATGCATTGTGCATCCCGCCCGGTAACTTCATTATTTCAGAGAAAAAAGTTTAGTGAACATTTTATTGTAATATTAAGGGTTTTTGGGAGGGTTGGGACGGTGTAATCGTCTTCGGTTGACACCCTCGCATAATTGGAATCAAACATCACTAAGGTAAGTTCGTTTGATTCTTAATTATACTTCGGGTGTCAACCGAAGACGATTACATATTTACTTGTAGATGTTTAGAGTAAGTCAAAATAGATAAAAACTTAGCAAAAAGGAAATTAATAAATAAAATGTTCAAATCTAACATAACTTTAATTTTCATCAAATATCGAAAAAGAAGAGGAAAATTAGCAGAATTGAAACCAAAGGAACTGAAAACAAAGGTCATTGTACATTTATCGTGCACTTAACGTTATATTAATAAATATAAATGTAAATAGCCTGCAATTTTTTAAGCGCTAATTGTTAGTATAACATATTAATTATTGAATAACGCATTAAAGAAATCATCTTGATTAGTTTTTACAACTTCTCTGCAATAGTATTTAATGAATACATTTGAAGTGTCACTCCAGCCTGCGGCCTTGCGAACAACCTCCAGATTAACCCCAGATCTATGTGCGGCAGATGTAGATGCTGACCTGGTGCTATGAGCACCAAAAATAGATATGTCGATACCACTGTCCTGTAGTACCTTTTTTACCCATCGCGAAATAGTCTGGGTTCCAACTTTGTTATGAGGTTTACATAATCCGATAAACAAGTGGTCGTCACGTCTATTTTGTCGTAGTTGTTGAGTTCTATCTATGTATGTTTTTAGTGCTAAAGCCGGACAAATACTGGGGTTTTCATGGATGAAGGGCAATCTGATCAGTGGTTGGCAAGCTCCAGGCCTTGACGTTTTGATTAAATCAGTGATTTTTATAACAATCGCATCGTCGTTGATCACTATATTGTGTAATTTAATTAAGCTTATGGTCTGCATTCGTTGAGCAGATGCTATACATAGCAAGGTACACGTCTTATGTGTTAGGTCATGTAGAGAAATATCCTCATAGGGGTACATATTAGAGAGATAGTTTAACACGATGTTCGTATCCCATGTTGAATTGTATTTGGGCTGAGGTGGATTAAGCCTATAAACTCCCTTCATAAAACGATTAACACAATCATTTAATGTAACACTAGTTCCCAAAATAATTGATAAGGCTGATCTGTGTGTATTTAAACAACTGTAACCTGCACCCTCTTTAAATTTCTTTGTTAAGAAAGATATAACATGATTACTGTTAGCTTCTAAAATGTTTAATTCATTGTTTGTACAATATGAAATCCAAGATTTAAGCGTGCTACTATATTGATTTAATGTTTTTGGTGCAAATGCCATGATAATGTCTAAAGATTCTAGTGGTACACCTCGCTTTATCATGGAATCCCTGATAACTTGGCTGCCACCAGAACAAGGTCCGCGTGAAGTGGATGGCAGGCTCTGAAAGGGGAATACAAAAGAAATTTGTCAGGCCCAAAAAAATATTTTTTCGATACAATAAGTCTCGACCACAAAGGGTACCATGGCTGTGAGGGCCAGTCAGGTACAATTAAAATGCCTTTTGCTTGGTCTGTAATAATTTTTTCAAGGACCCTAGAAATCAGGCTGAATGGAGGAAAAGCATAAAAATGTATGTAATGCCAGTTAAAAGTAAACGCGTCAACTACTTCTGAGAATGGGTCTAGTTTCCATGAAGCACACCTAGAGCATTTATTATTTTGGGCACTTGCGAATAAGTCAAAATCGGGTGTACCTAACAAATTAGTTATTTGATCAAAAACGGATTCACAAATTTCCCACTCCGTGTCAATATTTAATTTGCGGGACTCCCTATCAGCAATAGTATTTTCACATGATTTTATTTAAGAGGCAAAAATATAAATATTCCTATCCTCGCACCACTGCCATATTTTTCGAGCTAAGTCATTTAAATGGGGGTGTTGTACACCTCCCATTCTGTTGATGTAGCTGATGGCAGTGGTGTTATCAATTCTCAACAAAATTTCACAGTCACGTACATTTTCGGTAAAAATCTTAAGGCCATAGTAAGCTGCTTTCAATTCCAGAGTGTTTATATGAAGATGTATATCTAAATCAGTCCAGTTTCCATTTGCGCATTGATCCCCGCATGCTATACCCCAGCCAGTATTGGACGCGTCGCTAAATATTTCCATACAATAATTATGTTTTCGAATAGGGCAAAAACACGAGTAAATTTTTTCTATCCACCATAAAAAATCACTTTTTAGAAAAGAGTGTATTTTCATGCGTTTATTGTAATCGTCGCTATAATTAAGTGCTAAAAATTTTTCTCGTTCAAAAAGCTTGGTGTACATCCAGCCGTAACTTACGGCTGGGCATGCGGAGGTCAGTAAGCCTATGAATTCCGCGAAGTGTCTAATAGAACAACTATTACAAGCTTTTATTTAGTTTCACCTGTCCCGTTGTCTGTCTGTCTGTCTGTCTGTCTGTCTGTCTGTCTGTAATCAAATCTTGCAAGTTAAATTTGATCCACTTCCCAGTTTCCGATTGAGCTGAAATTTTGCATTCATGTATAAATCGGATGACAATGCAATATTATGGTACCTTGGAGCTGGTCTGATGATGGAGACGGAAGGTGGCCATAGGAACTCCTCTAATACAGAACACAACCTAGTCGTGTTTGGGCTCGTTAGATTTGTCTTAACAAGATCTTTAGCCATACGTGATATCCAGGGTCTCATGTTACAAG
Source organism: Carpatolechia fugitivella (assembly GCA_951230895.1). Classification (NCBI taxonomy): domain Eukaryota; kingdom Metazoa; phylum Arthropoda; class Insecta; order Lepidoptera; family Gelechiidae; genus Carpatolechia; species Carpatolechia fugitivella. The sequence goes on along the minus strand of OX579670.1, from coordinate 11,218,727 downwards.
CTTTTATTTAGTTTCACCTGTCCCGTTGTCTGTCTGTCTGTCTGTAATCAAATCTTGCAAGTTAAATTTGATCCACTTCCCAGTTTCCGATTGAGCTGAAATTTTGCATTCATGTATAAATCGGATGACAATGCAATATTATGGTACCTTGGAGCTGGTCTGATGATGGAGACGGAAGGTGGCCATAGGAACTCTTCTAATACAGAATACAACCTAGTCGTGTTTGGGCTCGTTAGATTGGTCTTAACAAGATCTTTAGCCATACGTGATATCCAGGGTCTCATGATGGAGCCGGAAGGTGGCCACAGGAACTCCTTAAATACACAACACAACCTAGTCGTGTTTGGGCTTGTTGGTTTTGTCTTAACAAGATCTTTAGTCATACGTGATGTTCAGGGTCTCATGATGGAGCCGGAAGGTGGCCACAGGAACTCCACAAATACACAACATAACATAGTCGTGTTTGGGCTTGTTGGATTGGTCTTGACGAATACTTTGATACTAAATGGTAACCAGAGTCTGATGATGGAGCTAGAAGGTGGCCATAAGAACTCCGTAATTAAACGACGCAACCCCACCGAGTTTGGGCCCATTTGATTTGTCTTGACGAGTACTTTGATACTACATGGTAACCAGGGTCTGATGATGGAGCTGGAAGGTGGTCATAGGAACTCCGGAACGACGCAACTCCATCGAGTTTAGGCCCATTTGATTCGTCTTGTCGAGTACTTTGATACTATATGGTAAACAGGGTCTGATGATGGAGCTGGAAGGTCGTCATAGGAACTCCGTAATTAAACGACGCAACCCGATCGAGTTTGCGCTCATTTGATTCGTTTTGACGAGCATCTTAGTTGGCGTGAATATGCAACTCCAACAGATTTGGGAAAAAGTTCGTTCCGTTTGTTATGAATGTGGATTATTATATGTCTGATTGATTAGATGGATGCCCCAATGCCAAGGTGAGCACGTGCCGAGGGCTGAATGGTATGAGAGTGTATAAACATTTCATATCGCTAACGTTGCGCCTCAGGGTACCAGGGCGAACCCTGTTGTACTGAAGCCCTTATCCCTCTACAATGGACCTCGGTAAGGATGGCATTCACATAATACAGCCTAAATCAATTCAATTTCCTGCTAAATTTAATTACGGCACAGCTGAAAGAAGAATGCTTCCGATTGTCTTGTCTTGGGCTTCAACTGTGCACAAAATGCAGGGAACTACTGTAGATCATGCTGTTATTTATCTAGGCTCTAAATTATTTGCTGCTGGTCAAGCTTATGTGGCTTTAAGCAGAGTTAAGTCTTTAGCAGGACTTCGAATCGAAGAACTTGACTGCTCCAAGTTGACTTCGAAGAAACCTTGTAATGTAAAGAAATGGATAGAATGAGAAATGTTACAAATAACTAACTTGTGATTACATAACTAATTTAAACATTAGTTTACCCTACTACAAACAAAAAAAAGGAAATATTTAAATATAAATAAAATACATAAACTTTAAGTGCTCAAAGCAGCACATTATTATGTGAACGTACTACGGACTACATAACGGAAAAACGCTGCTACGCGCTACTAACTACGTCGTAGTAAATCTCGAATTAAACATACTAAAAAGTTAAAAATAAAATTAAAGAAAAAAAACCTTTTTTAAAAACAAGCTTTTATTATTTGGAAAATGAACTAAAAAGTTAAAAATAAATTAACTCTAATTAGAAGTATAACACTTTATAAGTTCATTGTAACCTTTAAATATAATTAAGCTTCTTTGTCTACGACAAAATAATTCCATATCGTAATCATATATTTTTAACACCAAAACTTTTACACCTTAGTTATTAAATCTTCCCGTTTTTATTACAGTCTCAATTTTATAAATAATAAAAGCGTGTTACATTTTGATGGTATAATTAAGCTATCACAATGTAACACGCTTTTTTATTTATAAAATTGGGACTGTAATAAAAACGGGAAGATTTAATAACTAAGGTGTAAAAGTTTTGGTGTTAAAAATATATGATTACGATATGGAATTATTTTGTCGTAGACAAAGAAGCTTAATTATATTTAAAGGTTACAATGAACTTATAAAGTGTTATACTTCTAATTAGAGTTAATTTATTTTTAACTTTTTAGTTCATTTTCCAAATAATAAAAGCTTGTTTTTAAAAAAGGTTTTTTTTCTTTAATTTTTTTTTTTTGTCATCAATTCTGAAGCTTTATTCTTAATACGCGTTTTCTTCTCTTCCGGTAGGGTAATTATCATTTGTTTAGTGTCCAAAATAAAGCCTAAAAACCTGCAGGTATTATTTGGTATCATAACACTCTTTTTAATATTTATTACGAAGCCCAAAGACTCTAAAACTTCTTTTGTTATGGTTATGTTTTTTAAACATTCATCAAACGACTGGCCAATACATAAAAAATCATCAAGAAATGCAACCGATAGTAAACCCGATGAACGTAAATATTGTAACACGGGTTTCAGCAGTTTGGTAAAAACATATGGCGCAGTACAGAGGCCGAACGGGAGTACATTAAATTCATATAATGTCGATTTCCACTCAAAACGTAATTTCTTTCTGTCATTTTTATTAATTGAAATTAAAAAATAAGCGTCCTGTAAATCAATTGTACTCATGTAATAGTTATATTGCAATAGTTTTAGAGCAGTGCGATAATCTTCCATCTTAAAGTGGTCCACATTTATGTATTTATTAAGCATTTTTAAATTTAGTATGAATCTATGTTTCCCGTTCGGCTTAGGTACTGTAAAAATTGGCGAAATAAATTGACCTTTACAAGGTGTACAAGGTGAGATAAACTGTGACATTAACAGTTCGGAAATGCAGTCGTCAATAATGTTAATTTGAGAGGTAGAATTACACGCATTATTTTTTGGTTGCATAGTTTGTACTGGTTCTTCTTTAAATGGTATCGTGTATCCTTCGACCCAGTCTAAAATAGTACGATCGTCAGTGAGTTGAGCCCATTTATTGTAAAAATATTTTAAGCGTCCAGCGACAGGTACCTGTGTTTCTTCTAATAGCGCCTCCTCTGCTGTCTCGAGTAGCCCGTGGCTTGTTGACGGCCCCGCGCGGCAGGCGGCTGGCGGCGATCCCGCGGCGGCGCAGGCGGCGGCGGCGGTCGGCGAGGCGCAGGGGCGGTCCGCGACTCGATCGCCACTGTGCGCGGATTCCCCCTCGAGTTTAAAGCCCCTCTTTGGGGCCGGTTGGGTGGCGGCGCTTGGTAGGGTGTACGAGACGCAGTCTTCATTTCCGAGGCGGTTTTCGTGATTGCTTTAGATGATTTTATGTGGTCAGATAAATTGGAGCCAAAAAGATTTTCTTCGATCTTTGCGTCCTTGACAGTATCTCTAACGTCCCTATTGAGGGCGTTTAATGCGGCGTATCTACGAGATAATGACTCCCTATAATGACTGTCGCAAAAAAGCCTACCGGCATCGCTCAAGGCTTTGATTATATCCGAAGGAACGATATTCTTGGATGTTAAGGCCCAGTTTAACACTTGTCCGAGAGCTGCGAGACCGCTTCCTAGCTGGTTTTGTTTACCCTGGCTGTACTGATCCTGTTTTACATTTAATTCGAACATCGCTTTTTTAATTTCCGGGTTCAGTTTCGGTGCCGACAGGTTGGCGCAATTTTCAGGCAGCAAATATTGTTTTACTAGGTCAGCCTGAGTATCTTTTGTTAGACCATTGGTGAGGATGTGCGTCCACCTCAGGGCAATATCTTTATTTATTTATTTATTTATTTATTTATTAATAATAGGAAGACCAACAGCTAAAGTTAACTTGATAGTAAAATACATTAATACCAAAAAGCCTGTAGGGGACAGCAACCCCTATCATTTACACTCGTAGTGCGCGACGGTAACCGATACTACGAGCGGTCTTGGAGGGTGGTATGTGGGATGTTTAATTGTTTAAAGATTTGTTAAGAATAAACTGTTTAATAAAATGTTAAAAAATAATGTAAAATTATAAACTGTGAAAATTATAGAAAATGTTATAAAAATATTGTAGATATGTTAAATGTTCGAGTTGCTTGACGTAACTAACTAAAAATATGTAAAATTGATCGAGCCGATCGGCGCCGCATATTCGGCAAAAATGTAAAATCTAGGTTACACGCGCCGGTCGCCTCAAGCCTAGTTAAAACAATGTACTTTGACCGTACATGCTGCCAGGACAACAGAAAGTACTTATCTAAATAAAAGCAATATACAAAAAAAGCAAAAATGTAAAATAATAAATTAAATATTTTAGACATTAAATGTAGGTTTAGATGGAGTTGCATAGATTCTGTTCGGTTTTGGTGGTGCCGATAATTCTATGTTTTCCGTTGCGTTTTCTCTACAACTGGATGCAACCTCCAAGGCATGTTCTGATTTTCGATAGCTTCTACTAACTGTATGCTCTTTACAGTTCTCTCTTCTCTTCCAGATCTTGTGCAAGCAGACTCCCATTATAAGTGCTAATAGAACAGTTAAGGTTAGGTAGGCCACGGTATATTGGTGGACGTCGTGGGTCGTTATCTGCCCCGGTAAGCTACTGTTTTGTTTGATTTCCTTAATCTGTTGCTTGATATCCTTAAAAGTTTGGGAGTGGTCTACTGTTATTAAATCCAGATGTTTAGGTTCAGTTAATCTCGTTATATTGTTTAGGTCATTTATATGTAACAAAGCTGTCTGTGGATTAATATAAAGCTTGCTCTGGTAGATAGTATCTGTTTGTAAGATTGTTTCATCTCTTTTTATGGTGCATCCTTGACCATTGACACTAATGATTCCAGTTTTCGTGACATCTTGTGATGTTATCATGTCGCTGCATATGATGCGTAATGGGCATACGTCACAACATTGATAAATCCATGTATTTCGTCGATGTAATCCGATCCACTCATTTGTACATTTTTCTGTTTGGTAGTCACATGTTGTAGTGTTATTGTTATTTGTTAAAAATGTTATTTCGCATGGCAAGTCCATTTGCCGAATGCTATGGATAGGTTTGTTGAACGTACAAATGTATTTAGATTCTTGCACAACAACGCACGACTGTAAATCGGGTTTTTCTAATTTAATATAGATGTCTTTCAATATATTGATAGCAACGTAAGATGTAGTGGATTTTAAAGTAATAATTTTACTGTTGGCAATGATTGGTAGTGGTATAACTTTGTAAAGTCGAAATTGATCGTCATGTACTAATGGTAAATTAATTTCCATGATTAGGTAGTTGGCCATTATTCTGGACTTTACATGTAATAATTTATAAATATCCGACAATTCATTTTGGATATCTTCCACAGGCAACGACAAATGTTTTGGCAGCCTAGCTGCTATTATACTCAATTGCTGTAACAACTGCTCCTGTGATAATACTGCGCTATCAATGTGACCTCTATGTATATTATTAATTGTATCTATCATGTTTTCCTGGATTCGATGCAATTTTGTTAATATTATGTTGGCTGATAATGTAACAGAATTAAAGTAGGTCATTAGCATGTTAGCATTCTGCAACTCTATGATATGTTGGTCGGTGGCCTGAATATGCTCCTTCACAATCTTAAATTGTTTATTCATTGTCTCCTCATTCCGTTGCAGTATACTATTTTGTGATTCAACAATAGAAGTTTGATTTTTTAGCAAGTTAAGTAAATAGTTTTCATTTAATTGAATGTTGTCTATGTCATTTTTGTATTGTTCGGCAAAGCGCTCATCTAGAACACCAAACAAAGTATTTGCCAATTGTCCAACGGCGTTAATCAAGCCTCGTTTAATTCTAGGGTGTTGAGAATGCTGTGATTGTAATAAATAATTGTTGTGTTGTATATCGGCTATGTCTTGTTTCATTTCAATTACAATGCTTGTGCAGACCTTTTGATAGTCGAACTGTTTACATATTCTGTCTATATGTTGCACATAATTGTTTATATTGTTTACTCCTTCCCAGTATGTAGTTAGATAAAAGAAAAATGTCAAAATCTTCCAACTATCGTGAATGTTTTGTAAGTAACCAATGTCGTCATAGTATATCTGTCTTTCTTTTTCAAATGGTGTTACGTTAATTTGTTGTTGTTGTGAACCAGTTGTCAAGCTCATGAAACATAAAAATAGGCATAGGTAACTTTGTAACGTTCCACGACATTTCGACGACGCTGTGACTGGTTTTCCATCTTGGTTTGTGGTTATTATAGCGTTATGTTGTTGTTCCTCTACTGGGAGCTTAATAAGCTTAGTTACTGGTCGCTTAAGCATTCCTTTTTGCGTTTTCAGAGTCACCACCCGAACTAAACTATCCTGTCCTGGGTGTGTTTCTAACACCCGTGCCAGAGCCCAACTTGACGGTGTGGTGTTGTCTTCTTTTACAATGACCACGTTTCCTTCTTCCAGGTTATCTTTTTTCTTGTTCCATTTAGATCTTGTTTGTAAATTGTTTAAATACTCATTTGACCATCTTTTCCAAAAGTCTTGATATAGTTTAGTTGTTAATTTCCAGCGCCTTGTCAATGTTGTTTCTTCTGTTAAATCTTCCTCTGGTAAAGTTTTTAGCGGCTCGCCGACTAGAAAATGGCCAGGTGTTAGTGCCAAATCCAGATCATCTTTTTCTTCGGTGAGAGCGAACAGCGGCCGTGAATTAAGACACGCTTCAATTTGAGATAATAATGTCGTAAATTCTTCAAAGGTGAGCTTTTGTTCTCCCAGCACACGCTTTAGGTGATACTTCATTGACTTCACTGCCGCTTCCCACAAGCCGCCAGCAGTGGGCCAACTCGGTGCATTGAAGTGCCATTTTATTTCCATGTCTGTTATAGATTTGTTGAAAAGATCACAACTAAACGTGGCATGATCCTTGAATTGTTTTTTCAACTCTCGATTGGCACCGACAAAGTTGGTTCCATTGTCGCTAAACATGTTTTTGGCACTCCGCGCCTTGCTGCCATCCTTTTTAGGGCAGCAATGAATGTTTGTGTACTTAAATCGCTCACCAGTTCTAGGTGGACCGCCTTTGTCGACATACAAACGAAAACTGAAATGTAGCCCTTACAGACTTTGATTCCTCGTCCTTTGTTTGCCTTAATCTCTACTGGACCTGCGTAATCAATTCCGCAGTTGTAAAAAGGACGTGATGGTGTTACTCTCTCTTTCGGTAGATCACTCATCTGTTGATTTTGTTTCGTCGCTGTAAATCTCAAACACTTAGTGCAATCTTTCAGTTGTTTTTTAATAATACTATTTCCTCCCAGTATCCAATAACGTTGTCTGAGATACATTTGTGTTAGCCGAGGCCCACCGTGTAACGTGGCTGTGTGCGCTTGTTGAATAAGTAAATATGTTAGTCGGTGTTTCTTTGGCAATATAATAGGAAATTTTCTGTTTTCAGTAAGATTTGAATGTTTCAGCCTCCCCCCAACGCGTAGTATTCCTTCTTTGTCTAGCTGAGGGTCCAACTTTAAAATGTTACTGTTTGTTTTGACACAGCCCTTTGTTTTCAAAGCATTTATTTCAGTTTCAAAACAGTCTTGTTGTACATGTTTGATTACTAATGTAAGAGCGCCTCGTATTTCCGATAATGTTAGGTATGTATGCTCTATTTTTCTATCACCACGTGCTTTTGTTTTGAAACGTAATACTCAAGCCAGAGTACGCACGGCCTTCATGACGTCACTGCAGTTATTAAGTGCATCGGTAATAATAGACGGCTCAGATGTTTTTGTTTGTACTGTTAATGTTTGCCCCTTGATCTCTTCATTTGTGGTAAAAACTTTAATTGGTGACTGTTGCATGTTATTTTGTTGTAGCCATTCTGGCCCTTTCCACCATAATGAAAACTGAGCCAACTGTGAGGGTAACAACCCCCTAGTGGCACAGTCCGCTGGATTTTGTTGGGACTTGACATGCCTCCACTTCTCTGCACCGATGATTGATGTTATCTCCCGAACTCTGTTTGCTACAAACGCCTTCCATCTTTGCGTATCTCCCTGTAGCCATCCCAAAACAACCATTGAATCTGTCCACGCGTGGACTTTGAATGCAATGTCCTTGTAAACATTTATAATTTTGTTGACAAGTCTAGACGCCAGCAGTGCTCCGCATAGTTCAAGCCGTGGCAAGGTCATTTTGTTTTTTAATGGTGCAACCTTAGTTTTTGCTGCAATTATATTTGTTTGGGTTTCGCCTGTCATCGACCGAACTGTGCAATATACTACAGCGCTGTACGCTTTTTCTGAAGCGTCACTAAAGGCATGTAGTTCGACTTCTATGTTCGCGTGGCCTAAACCCAGCCACCTTGGCATTTTTAGCTGTTCAATGTTCTTTAGATCTCCTCTTAGGACCTGCCACTCCTTGTTAATGACTCCCGGTAACTCTTCATCCCATGTTATGTTAGATTCCCATACTTGTTGAAAAAGTATTTTTGTTTTTATTGTTATCGGTGATAACCAGCCCAGCGGATCAAATAACATAGCTATTTCACTTAGCATCTGTCGTTTAGTACTGTGTTTGTTTGTTTTTTGTTGTATAGGGGATGAAAACACAAACTGGTCGTTTTTCGGATTCCATCCTAATCCCAGTGTTTTGAGGGTGTCGGAGTCAGTAAAGTCGAAGTTTTTTGGGTTCCTCATATCCTCTGGCAGATCTTCAACTAATTGTTTTTCATTGCTAGACCATTTTCTAAGATTAAACCCGCCACATTTTAGGAGGCTAATCAGCTGATCTCGCGCCAGTCTAGCAGCATCCAGTGTGTTTGTTCCAAACAGTGCATCATCCATGTAAAACTTCTCCTGTAAGATGGGCTTCGCTACGGGATATTTATCTCCTTCATCCCTGGCTAATTGTTTTAATGTTCTCTGTGCCAGATATGGTGCAGCCTTTGTACCATATGTAACGGTACAAAGTTGATATGACGTAAGCTGTTGTTTAGGGTTGTCACGCCACACGATTTGTTGAAGATGTTGATCATCAGGATGGATAGCAATAAAACGATACATTTTTTCTATATCTGCTGTGAAGGCGTATTTATGTTGTCTCCACTGCAGCAACAGGTTCTGCAAATCAGCTTGTAGGTTAGGGCCACTTTCCATGAGGTCATTAAGGCTAGAACCTGAAGTGGTTTTTGCTGATGCATTGAATACTACCCTCAGCTTTGTGGTTACCGCCTCCATTCGAATGACGTCATGATGGGGTAAAAAATATTCCAACCGACGCTTATTATTTGTTTTCACCATGTGTTTCATATCCCTATATTCATGTATAAATTGTTTATAATCTCTTCCAAAATCCACGTTTTTCTCAATTTTTTGTTCTTATTGTTTAAATATAGCCACAGCGCGCGGTTTGGAATTTCCTAGTTTTTCCTCATATCCCTTTTTCATTGGTAAGCGTACTTGGTAGCTTCCGTTAACCAATCTTGTTGTAGTTTCGCAATAAAGCTTTTCACACTCATTGTTTGGGTCTGATTCTGTTACTTCATCACTAATTTCCTCTTGTTCCCAAAACTTCGCAATATTTTCCGTTTTGTTGAGGACCACGTGACAGTTCAATGTTGTTATGTTCCCACATACAACCCATCCAAGTTGGGTTTGTTGCGCGATAATGTTAGTGTTATTACCTCGAATTAGGCCATCCATAATAATGTTAGAGTATACGTCAGCGCCTAGCAGAATGTCGATTTCTGACGGTATGTTGAATTGCGGGTCAGCCAATTTTAAATTGGTAATATGATCCCAGTTGTTAATGTTGAATTGTTTGTTTGGTAATTTGTTCGTCAGCTGGTGCATGACCAAAGCCTTTACTTCAAATGTATGTTTGTTTTGTATAGATTTACATGTTAAGTTAACTTCTCCTCTGCACTTGTTAGCAGCGTTAGCAACAGCGCCCAATCCTGTTACCACTGCGTCATACTTGTTCCTTTTTATTTTCAATTGTTGTACAGCATTCTCAGTGATCAATGTTAATTGAGACCCTTGATCAAGTAAGGCTCGCAGTGTTACAAAGTCACCCGTCGCCGACAGTATTTTTAATAGTACTGTTGCCAAGAGAACTTCGTCTAAGTCATCACTCGACACGTGTGAGCTAAGTCGATAACCCTGTTTTGGTGTTGATAATTGCGACACTTTTTGTAAGGCTTCATGCAATAATGTGCTGTGATTTTTATTGCATGTTTTGCATTTATAGCTCGAAATGCATTATTTGCCATTATGACTGAATAAACAATTTTTGCAAATGTTTAATTTGTCGACCGTCTTTAACCTCAATTCTGGCGACATTTCTAGAAAATCACGGCACGTGTAAAGGCCGTGATCCCTTTTACACAGTGGGCAAGACCAATTGACTGTATGGAATGTTTTGTTGGATGTTTGAGGTCTTTCTGGCTTAAAAAACTTCTTGTTATTATTATTATTATAGAATACTGGTTTTTTAAACATGTTAGTATTAACATTTTTATTATTGAATGACGCCGATGGAGTATTACGGCTGGACTTAACGCTCGATTCAAGTGCCATAAATTTAAGTTCTAAAAAATCTAAAAAGTCCTGTATTGTTGGTATATCTCTCGGCGCTTTTAGTGATTCGATAAATTGTTCAATTGTTTCTGAATCAAGTTTTTGCAATAATATATGTACTAATAAAGCGTCCCATGTAGATGTTTCGATATCTAAGTTTTGAATACCATTTAAGCACTCCAACGTAGTATCATGTAGTTTTTTAATTTGCGCGGCATTTGAGCTTTGTATAGAACTCTGGTTAAGTAGAGCATTGGCGTAGTGAGTGAACAGCAGTCTCTTATTGTCATATCTATTCATCAATATATTTATACATGTTGCGTAATTATCGGAGCTTATGCTTAGATGTTGGACGAGCTTTTCTGCCTCCCCTCGCAACTTAGATTTTAAATGTTGCATTTTTTGGGTTGGCGCAATATAAGGATTTCGGTGTACAGTTTCCAGGAAAAGGTCTTTAAATGTTAACCAATTTTCATAGTTCCCATAGAAAAACGGTAGTTCTATCTTAGGCGCAGATGTTTCTTGATGAATGTTACTCATAACCTTTCTGTTAATTCTTTCCTTTGTGTCCTTGTATATCTTTTCTAACCTATCGTAATCCTTCTCGTAAACAGACATATTTCCTTGTATTAGATTATCTAATTTCCAATATAGAGCGTCGATTTTTTGCCAGCGCATAGTAATAGTTTTTAATTCATCCTCTAACTGCCATTTTTCATTGATTTCTGAGATAACTAATTGTTTGATTTGCCTCTCAAAGGCTTTAATGTTTGTACGTTGCTCATTTAGCATTTCTAGCACCTTTGGGTCGTTCTGTTTTGGTTCACCCTGCGGAATGGTTTCCTTGTCCTGGCCACGCGGTGTACCTGATGTACCTGGCTTAACCGCGTCGGCTAACTGCTGCCCTAGGGACAACATACTGTTTTTTAAATTAATGTAGATACTCTCCACCTCCGCATAAACATTTTTTTCAAAATACTCTCCTTCAGTTTCTGAATTTATAATGATAGTATGATTTTTATTAAATTCTTGCCAATACCATTCCAAATCAGTTAACTTCTTCATACAGTATGCCAATGTTTTCCGACCCGCGGCATCCTTTTTAAAATTTATCTCCATCTTTTTGATGGTATCCACAATTTCCGACTGCTTATGCAGTACTTCGTTCAGAGCCTCCATTATGTTTCGCTTCACTATTACTGACGCGGCCGATAAGTACTTTTTGCTAAGCGGTATAATGAAACGATCTTACTTGTTTGCTCAGCTACCACCTGCCGCAGACTCCGAAATTATGTTGATGTTAATGTTAAAGATGTTCGTGGTAGAACACTCCAATGCCCAACACCTTCGTACGATCTTTCACTGCAATCCACTAATTTATGGCGGCACTTAAGATCACTCGCGGCACTGAACACCAAAGTCACTAGTTCTTATTTTAACCTCGAAGGACCAAAATTTAGGGGACAGCAACCCCTATCATTTACACTCGTAGTGCGCGACGGTAACCGATACTACGAGCGGTCTTGGAGGGTGGTATGTGGGATGTTTAATTTTTTAAAGATTTGTTAAGAATAAACTGTTTAATAAAATGTTAAAAAATAATGTAAAATTATAAACTGTGAAAATTATAGAAAATGTTATAAAAATGTTGTAGATATGTTAAATGTTCGAGTTGCTTGACGTAACTAACTAAAAATATGTAAAATTGATCGAGCCGATCGGCGCCGCATATTCGGCAAAAATGTAAAATCTAGGTTACACGCGCCGGTCGCCTCAAGCCTAGTTAAAACAATGTACTTTGACCGTACAAAGCCATTTACAGGTCTCCACATGTAGGTGCCAGAACATAAAAAAAAAACACATAAGGTCATACACTCATAGGCCTGAATACTAGCTCGCAAACAGATTGTTCAGTTACAAAAAAAAAAAAATTGTCTATTTAGCAGACGTCTCGCCGAATCGGAACCAGTATCAAACAGGTCCAGGTCAAATTCTTGGCACAATTTATTAAAATTGCTGCTTGCACGCAAAAGAAATGAATTTTGACGGTAGTTCGAAGACACTGAGGGAAGATGGATGGGAGCGCTATTACGTAAGGTCAGTCTGGGGGTTCGGACAAAAATTTTGGAAAGCAGATCTGGGCAATCAATTTTGTTAGTGGTGATTTTAAGTAAATAAGATAGATCCGCAATTTCTCTTCTCATCGAGAGTGGGAGAATGTGGTGTTTTTTGCAGAGGTCCGAATAATTATTAGAGCGATACGGTTGCTTCGTCCGAAAACATAGGTGCCGAATAAACTTTTTCTGGATCATTTCAATTTGCTCAATGTACTTAACATACATGGGACTCCATACCTGCGACGCATATTCCAATGTACTACGAACAAAACAATAATATAGAATTTTAATGGTCTTGACTTGAGAGAAATCCCTTGAGAGAAATTATGTAAGCTTATACCGTAGCACTTCTTATTAGAATGATCCTCTCCTAAAAGATTGATAATGTCTGGGTCCAAATTGACCGTTGCGTCGGTCTCTCGAGCATCACATAGGGTATCAGATGATGGTGCACCTGGCGCGGCCTCGGCAGGCGGCGCGGGCGGCAGCGCTGCTGCGACCTGCGGCGGCGGGGACGGCGGCAGCGCAGCTGCGGCTTGGCGGTGACGTTGTACCCGGGGTGGGCGGACGTTCGAGCGGCACAGGGTGCCCCTCATCGTAATATTCGTCATCTAGATGAATCACCCGATTAGGCGAGTCTTCTCCTAAAAGGTAGAAGAAATACCTATATTTTGGTTAAACATTGCATAATAGGTCCAAGATAGGTACCCAAACATAATAAGTGGGTCCAAGATAGGTAGGTAGGTCTCTTCCTTTTGGGCATAATGAGCGCGAAAAAAAGTTCCGGTGATAAAATTATGTGCGATCTTGATGGCACAAAAACACGTAATGAAGTTACCGGGCGGGATGCACAATGCATGGTGGGAGGGAATGAGACAGGAGATACAAATTTTCTAGTTTTTTTGCATTACTTACTCTAAATGTGTGACAAAGATGGCATCTACTCACGTGCTGCTGCAAGTAAATATGTAATCGTCTGCAAGTAAATATGTAATCGTCTTCGGTTGACACCCGAAGTATAATTACATTGGGCACTAACGCATTCACTACAACAAAGGTATGCACAAATAAATATGAATCTATCAAAAACTTTAATTCAATCAAACCATTAGTAACCAATTGTTGGCCATTTACCGCACGTACATATGGTGCCTCTTTATTCAACCTATCACATTTAATCACGCTACAGAGTTGATCAAACAAATCATTCGAAATCACGGAGACGGTCGCTCCGGTGTCCAACAGGGCTTCGGTTTCGTAGTTGGTGAACGACACCTTCACGATTGGCGAAGTTGGTCCAGAGGGAGCTTCAGTTGGACCAAAGGAATTCCTCCCACCAGCGGGTGCATATCGTTTGGGTGAACATTCCTCGCATCACCAGTTGGTCGATTTCTTAAATTATATCGCTGTGTCCGCTCTTGCGACGACGGAGGAGTAGGCGAACGGCCTCTCCCAGCACCATACACAGGGTGCGCCTGCTGCTGCAAGGGCGGCGGCCTGACGGGTGTCTGCCACGGCGACTGCATCGACGATGCCGGCGAACTTTCACCACGCACGTCGTAATAACGACCACTACCACCCGCGCGGCCATTATCGCCCGATGATCTCGCGCACGACGAAGGAGACGCGATGGTTGCCGTGGTCAACTTGACCGGTAAATTTACCTCCGTGCTACTTTTATTAAAAAGGGCAAACAATTGCCTCGCTGACGATTTTAAATCCGCAAGTTTTGTAAAAATCTGTCCCCCTAGAGATCTTTTGTTGTTATAAGACATGCTTCTTAGGCATTGTTGAATAACAATCGAATCATTCATCAATCGATTTTGGCTGATCTGGCTAAGGCCTCTATTCTATAAATAAAATCGATTAAACTCTCGTTATACTCCTGCTTGGCAGAATAAAACAAGGATGCATAATCGACGAGAGGAGGAAACTCTTTCCTTAGGCTCTCGGCAAATTCCTCGAAGGTCTTCACGCCTTTGATCGAAGATTTGTAGAAAGATAGGGCTGGACCGGAGAGATAATTTTGGACCACTACGAGTTTAACCTGGTCGGCCCAGCCATTCACTGCGGCGATTACGTTGAACTGGGACACGAATTCATCGGTCGTCGAGTTCAGGCCGTCATATGACGTCGCCATTTTTAATAATAATTTTTGGACTTATCTAGAGATCGGAGCGTCGACTCGTCGTTCTTGCGCGACGATTTGCGCCTTAAGCACTCTATTTGCTCGGTCGGGCTTGAGCTGCGGCACGTGCGGCGCGCCTGCAGTCAGGGCGGGAGGTACAGGCACCGCCGGACCTCGGGATCGAGGCGCTCCAGGCGCTCAGGAATAGCGCCTTCTCGTTCAATCGCCCGGCTCCTTCCGTGCGACGAATCTGTGGAACTACGCTAAAGCCTATGCGTAAAAAACTCGCGGCAGCCTCCACCAAGTAAAACGGGGGGCGGTAGCCAGATGGGCGCTAAGCTAAACTGAAGATAAACTCAAATAAATATCGCAGATGGATTTATTATATCTTTTAGCACTATCACACAGAACAAACGTCTACTCAGTAACAACGTGACGTCCCGAGTCAAAAAAGCACAAAAAAGAACCATTCGTATTTCAAAATCTTTAAACTCTATCGAACTATACGAACAGCCAGCCCGCTCAAAGGAGGCCGCTCCTTACAGTACCAAATTTCGAATCGATCGGAGATAAGGAAGTTCGTCAGATCCCCTCATCAACTAGAAAAGAGCTGATGATCTTCAAACGGCTGAAGAGATTTTCATGAAATATGGCTAAGAACACTCGGGGTAAAATTATCTATGTTACAAAAAAAACTAAACGAAAATCGGTTCATCCGCTTAGGAGCTACGATACCACAGACAGATACACAGATACACAGACACGTTAAGCTTATAACACCCCTCTTTTGCGTCGGGGGTTAAAAACTATGCGTCATAGCGAAAAAATATTTTTGAGAAATATATTTTTAATGGTCTTGTAAACATTAATTGATTGATTGAGAATGGTAAGATAGTTCCAATTATTAACGAAGCAATGTTAAAAATGACAAAAATCCAACATGTCGGCCTATATTTCGTTCATGGATCGATTTTGTTAAAACTTTGCTTGGGACCATTATTTTTATATGAGATTAACAACGGTATGATATAAATGTCAAAAATCCAAGATTTTAAAGTTTATGGACTGGTTTTGTTGAAACCTGGTTTAGAATAATATTTTAACATGAAATGAACATCCATTTGTCAAATAAGATGCCACACAGATGGACATTAGAAAAATCAATAATATTCAAATATCTCGAAAACTATGCGTCGTAGCGAAAAAATAACGAAAATTTTTGCCTCCTTTATAACCCATAACACTACCATGGCCATGCTACCTTTCTTGACCTTGACACTCACTTTTTTTAACTTTGTGAAAAATATATCTTAATGGTCCTGTAAACATTAATTGATTGATTGAGAATGGTAAGATAGTTCCAATTATTAAAGAAGCAATTTTAAAAATGTCAAAAATCCAACATGTCGGCCTATATTTCGTTCATGGACCGATTTTGTTAAAACTTGGCTTGGGAATGTTTATGGACTGGTTATGTTGTAACTTGGTTTAGAACAATATTTTGACATGAAATGAAAATCAATTTGTCAAATAAGATATCACACAGACAGACATTAGAAAAAAACAATAATATTCAAATATCTCGAAAACTATGCGTCGTAGCGAAAAAATAACGAAAATTTGTGCCCCCTTTAAAACTTCTAACACGACCATGGCCATGCTATATAATGACCTTACTTGACCTTGACGCTCACTTTTTTAACTTTGTCAAGGTCAAGTAAGATCGTTATATAGAACGACCATGGTCGTGTTCACGGTTATTAAGGGGGCACAAATTTTCATTATTTTTTCGCTACGGCGCATATTTTTCGAGATATTTTAATTTTATTGATTTTTTCTAGTCTATGTGTCATCGTATTTACGAAACGGATTTCATTGCATGTCAAAATATTATTCCAACCAAGTTTCAACAAAATCGGTCCATAAACATACTATGGGCGCTTTTTTGAATTTCACAAGTTTACGTTCTCTTTTTTTTTAAATAGCATATTAATCTCAGTATATATAATATATATAAAAATATTTATATCATAACAAATATCACTTATAAAAGGCGTTTTTTTTTCATACGTATGCGTTTTATCACACTTTAATAAGATGTAATAATAAAATATTACAAATATGAAAGTATGTCTGGATGTTTATATTTGTATTGATTTTGCGCCTCAACTGTTAGATGGATTTAGATGAAATTTGAAATAAATATTGTTTGTACCCTGGATTAACACATAGGATACTTTTTGTAGGAAAAGATCCTATTTTTACGGGGAAAATCTTACACTTTACTACAATTTGCGATGTCACATTTTGAGGCATTCGTCTCCTTAGTGTATATTATTTTTATTTTAAACTAAACGTAGTCCGTCTCATGAGTAATTAATATTTCTAGTAGAACTATGACACTCGGGTAGACCAAACTATCCAAAATTCGCTATGAAACTGGAAAAAGAAAGATACACTAACCGCGATCGAGCGATCTCCTCACTTACTAACAAATAAAACAGGAGCCGGTCGCGCTTTGAATATACCAACCGACGACCGAGACGAAACGACGCGACGGGTGCGAGTGAGATAGACAGCGCGTCATAGCGCGTGCCGAGGTGTCGCGAGATCTCACGAAATAAAGGTAATTTTATTTCGGTTACCGGTATTACGCAACGGTGGTTAATACGCCAAAAGCTTACCTTTATAAAATACCGGTAAAAAAATATAGGTGGTTACCAAATAATACCGGTATTTGCGCTACCGGTTTCGGTCCTTGGACATAACAATACAATATTAACTTGACGTAGGCGCATAGCGCCTTAATAATAGTTAGTAGCAAGCAAGATTTACTATTTAATAAATTTAAGGTTGTTGCTAAATTACGAGTAAAAGGAACTTTTCTTAGTGACAAAAAAGTATGTTTTTTTAAATATTTTCATAATATTTGTAAATACCCCAATCCTTTGTTTCGTAGGCAGGTGTACTAAGTACCAACAAGTCTACAGGGCCGTTTAAAAAAGGATTCAGTTTAAACATCAACATACGAGTTCAATTAATTTCATTAATTACGCGACCCTCACAACAACCTCAAAGCATGCTGTGGCAATCTATCTTAAGCTAGTATCTTTAAACATATTGTAATCCATGAATATATTAAGTGTGTGACTTGTTGGTTGCCCTAATAAAATAAAATAAACTTCATGTGAGTTATCTCGCTATCGAACGGTCGCAAACGTAAAAGGTCTATAGTAGCAATTAGTCTAAATCGCAATTTTTACTCAAGGCTTGGAATCACACGATCGCAAACGTAATATCAGTAACATTTTATGATAATAATTAAAAGATTACGTACATGATAATTCTGATAGATATAACATTATTATAAATATATATATCCAAAATTAAATCAATAGTGAAATCGGCGCGTTTGCCGTCGCACTGAGAGAGAACTGTCAGTAAGTTTATAAATAAAACATTGTTATTATCATAAGTATTATAATATTTTATAATAAAAATATTATTATTCAATGACTGTCTGACTCTATTTTATTACCAGAGTAAAACAATTGTAGCAATGGTGACCTGACTCAGTCGTATGCCTACTTTACATGTAATAGAAGGTAAAACGAGTTTTTAGAAAAAGATCTAGGTACGAATTTTGAACAACTTTTTGCTCCGTGGTATCAACTCAACTCTTCAGTGTTTCTGAATTGATGAATACGTTCAGTTGTGTGTCAGTAATTTTATAATTTAATTCGCTTTGATTGTTGTGAGTTTTTATTAGAAGACAAAAACGAGTCAGAGTATTTTAGGTGAGTATACGTCCATTTTAATCTATGCATAATAACAAAATTGTAACGTTCTGATAATTATTATCCGAATCACCCGATCGTGCGCTTTGGCGTGCCCTTGGGGAGGCCTACGTCCAGCAGTGGACTGCAATAGACTGATTGAATGATATCTGTACAAAAATGTGTATGAAGAGACTTTATGAGCAACAGAAGACTAAACCTTATTTTTAGAATTTTGTTTGTTTGTCTGACAGTATGTTTGTTCGCGCATCATGCCAAACTACTGTATGAAATGGGATGCAGTTTACACAGGTTGTATTGGCGCGTATTGTGGTGTTATAACTTAAAAGCTGGTACATGTTTCATCTTGATACGCCGCGCCGCCTGCGCCGCCTGCGCCGCCGCCTAGAAGCCAAGTTATCTTTATTATTACACGACTGCCAAAAAAAGGAGTAACTATAATGTGTTCAGGGTTCACGTATGCATGTATGTATGCGAGTTTCTTTATTCTAAATACCTGAACAGATTTGGATGTGTGGTATCGTTAGAATCCTTACTAGTTCAAGTGACAAAGGCTTTTTTTTTGCAGGGCAGTCTGGTTTTTTCATTTACTTTTTAGATGATTATTAATAAATTATTGTCTAAATGTCTATTGCTTTTTAGAGCGATGATGCCGTCAGCAATCATCTTCCGACTCCTGGGCTACGTCATCACGCTGGCAATCCACAGCTTCACCTTCTACGACGTGGTGGCTCGTCTGGCGGTGACCACCAAAGATCCTGTCGTTGCTGACTTCGCGACCTTGCAAGACAAGTTCATCACTATCTGGACGTTTGTAAGTTATTTCTCTTTGTGACGTCACATCACATTACACTATAACACTAACATTATTAATGTGAAAATATATTTGGATGTTTGGATAATTTAATGTTTGGATGTTTGTAACGCCTTCATGCTTAACAACAGACAACACAGCTTATACTCAACAGATTTGGAATGGAGATAGTTCTAAACCAGGATTAACACATAGGATACATTTTACGGGTCTAAAATTAAGTCTTATTCCCACGGGAAAATCTTACACAACGCGAGCGTAGCCGCGAGCGGACCGCTAGTTGTAATATATTAGAGGTACGATCTTCAATGTTATTTCATTCTTTAAAGATGTATTTTTTATATAAAGAAACTCTATAAAAATGTCTTTCGCTAAGAATTACTACCATGGTAAAGATCGTGGTTAAGATAACATAGTTTCTACAATTTTGATTCGCCACAAAATCTACTAGAGTCATATTTAGATACATTCAGATTACAATTACCTTACAAACAGGAGCGACTCAAATCAGCGTCTGGCTCTAAGAGGAAGACGTTATGCTGAGCCGTTTTTTACTATGGATTGTGTCTTTTTGTACTTAGTTAATGTGCTTGCGAACTAATCCATCCATCCATCCATGTCAGCCTTTAATATGTTCGTCTTCGAACGTAGGCCTCCTCTCCATTCCTCCACTGGCACCTGTCCTGGGCCACTTGCATCCAATTGATACCGGCTTGTTGCCGGATGTCGTCTGTCCATCTCTTGGGCGGTCTTCCTCGTCCGCGGGTGTTAGCGCGAGGTCTCCATTCCAGGATTCTCCTTGCCCATCTTCTGGGGTCCATCCTGGCGATGTGGCCAGCCCATCTCCACTTACGGACCTCTATTTCCTGTACCACGTCCCTGACTTGTGTCTTTTCCCTAATCCACTCATTTCTTTTGCGGTCCAATAAGGATATTCCGAGCATTGATCTCTCCATTGCTCGCTGCGCAACAAGAAGTTTTTGGGCAGACTTCTCTGTCAAGGTCGTGGTCTCCATCCCGTACGAGAAGGCTGGCAGAACACACTGGTTAAACACCTTGGTCACTGGTTAAAGACCAAGGCGAACTAATATAAAATGTTAATAGGAGTGCATTTATGTTTGTATGGTACTGCAATCCTATAAATTAAGTATTTTATTTTGTTAAAAAAGGAAAACTTTGTAATTATTAGACAGAAATGTCCGATTTGTTACGTGAAGTCACATTGTCCTGCCTTTCTTATTAAAGGTGTTTTGTTATTACCAGTTCTTTTTTTTTCAGTTGTTCCAAATAGCCTATGTGATATTAGGCATATCATGTGATCTGCTAAACCTGGGTGTTGGTTTCGAGGAGACTTTACCAAAATTGATGAATCAATCTAGAGAGACACTGTTTACTGCGATTATATGGCCGACTAGTTTGGTAAATATATTTTTTTTAATTTTGTTTAATTAAACATATTTTTTAAACACAAGCCTCTAAACCGCTGGGGAGTACCCTTGTAAGCTGACTACCCTGATTGCAAAGTCTCGATTTTGTGCTACTAACCGTCGAGGAGTTCTCTCATGAGAAGACGGTCCTGGCTGCAGCATCAATTCATGATAAAGATCATGTTAAGCTATAAAATAAACGCATATGCAAAGTTTCCAATTCGTGTTACTAACCACTAAGGAGTTCCCTCATAAAGGGACAATCCTAGCTGAATCATCAAGACTTTTTTATTATTTAGTGTCACCAGTACTGAACAAACATACAAATTTTCAAAGTCTATATTTATGAAAAAGCGGCTCTAAACTCAATAGGGGATCGGACTACTTTTTTTTTATTTTATAAATCCAAACTTCTTAGTTTCTGCTATCGAACACTAAAAGAATTTTGAAAAATATTTAAAATTGACCGAGTTATTTATAAATAGCTTTTTAAACCTTTAGGTTTGAAATTCAAGATTAGACTGAGGCACATACCCACTTGTGACGTCATTAGTTAGTAACGCCATATAATCTCCATACAAAAAATCGTTTTTGAAAGAGACAGACATATTGAAATTTTAAATAATCATTGTAAATTCGTTTTTCAACCGATTCTGTTCTTTTCTTCGCGAATCGTCTGCTACTAATTTATATTTTAAAAATAATTCATAAATATAGTAAATTCATAAAATATGGTGAACAGTCCGATCCCCTATTGCATGATTTGACCCAACAAACAAACATTGCAATTTGAAAGCTTATAGGTAATGATTGGGCCGGACACATTTGCCATGTCCATAGGTACTCTAGACCTAATAAAACAGTCAACTATTGAACACACCACCACACATAGGCGAAGACGTTAACGGCCTCGTAGGAGAAAGCGGGATGAGCTCGACGAGTTGGGCTGAGGAAGCCAAGAATAGGAAAAAATGGAAGAGAAAAGGAAGACCTTTGTCCAGCAGTGAATGTTTTTAGTGATTATTAAGTAGACTACTCTTGATTGCGTCTTGATCTTCTGATCCACGAGTATTCACGATCGCGGCATAAGCTGAGTGCGGTCCTTTTATTTTGATGTCGTGGCACATTCCAGTAGCACTAATGGTAATCATTATGTATCCATTCTATGTTTGTGTTGTGTCGTAAAAATAATAAATTTTTCTTTCTTTCTTTCTTTCTTTTCTTTTACCTCTAATAAATCTTGTGTTTTTGTTATATCTCCGAATTAATCATGGATTTTGATTTCGTATATCTTTCATTCCAGCTAGTCCCAGCAATGTTCTGGCCCCTCTACCTTTACGACAATCGTCTAGTCTTTCCACCGTACATTGACCAGGTCCTCAGCTTCTCCAACAATCAGGTCATGCACTCCTACGTGGCGTTGTTCGTCTTCTGGGAGCTGACGTTCTTGGAGAGGAGGCAGAGGAACCATAAGCTGAATGTGTCTATTTTGACGACCTACATGATCATTTATTTGTATGCGTAAGTAAAGCATCGGTGTAGTGGCTAGGGCACTACGTTACCAATGTTTTTTCGAATTCATAATGTACGTTTTTTATCCGACGTTCATACGGTGAACGATAACATCATGAG
Source organism: Carpatolechia fugitivella (assembly GCA_951230895.1). Taxonomy (NCBI): domain Eukaryota; kingdom Metazoa; phylum Arthropoda; class Insecta; order Lepidoptera; family Gelechiidae; genus Carpatolechia; species Carpatolechia fugitivella. The sequence goes on along the minus strand of OX579670.1, from coordinate 11,196,282 downwards.
GAAACCTGCACATTCTTTTTTTTGGACGGACTGATCGCTATTTCTACCAGATGGCGGGCATGGACTTGCACCTGCACACTCCTGAGAAGAAATTCGAAGGTTTATGATTACAAACGGGATACCTACCTATATAAATAATAAAGAAATAATAATAAATATGTGGGGACATCTTCACACATGGCCATCTGATTCCAAACTAAGCAGAGCTTGTACTATGGGTACCAGACAGCTGATATACATTACTTAAATAGATAAATACATACTTATATAGATAAACAACAACCAGACACAAAACACAAGTGCTCATCACACAAATGTTTGCCCTGGGCGGGATTCGAACCCGCGACCCTGTGCGTCGGAGGCAGATACACTACCACCTGGGCTACGGAGCCGTCAAATATTTATTTATGTATATTTTTTTTGTTTACAGCCGCGAAAGTTTTTAAAAGTAAAGGTACGTTCAGCTTTTGAACCCTGCTTTACTGCCTGCCTGCTTCATTGTATGGGTTGTAAGGTCAACAACTAACCTCACAGACCCAAACAAACAAAAATATTTAAAATTCATTAAATGCCTAGAGAGTCTTATCTATCTGTATACATAGTGTAAATAAATTAGCTGACACTATTTGAAATGATCGACCTGCCCATGAAACTGAACAGCGTTCCCCAAGAAACATAAGCTGTCGGACGACAAAAAAATATGCATCTTCTAATAGTAAATCGATTACATTGTATGAAAGGGACAACTTTTTTTGTCGTCCGACAGCCCATGTTTCTTTTTCATGGGTAGGTTGATGTTGAGGCTTTAAAATAGTGTCAACTAATTTATTTACACCTTATAATAACATGACTCCTCACTATTTAGCGTTATATAGTTTGTTCTAAATAAGTTCACCCCTACCTACTTTAAAATAACCTTAATAATTATATTTGTTCCAGATTGTTCGCCTCCTTTGCTGAACGTGGGAGCTTCATCTACCCGATCCTGAACATGATATACGGCACAGTTCACTTCCCTCTCTTCTTCATATTGACTGCTGTAGTATTGCTCTGCAGTTATTGCCTTCAATGGCCTTTGACTTCCTTTGTTTGGTGCACTAGGAACAATAATGTTGGGAAAAAAGTTCATTAATATTCAAATAGCAAATATTAAATGAAGGTTAATTTTAACTTTTTTGGAAATAGTGATTATTTGTGTCTGGAAATACTTAGTTTTGAATTATTTTAGGGTTCCGTTACGCTTCTAATTTAAATATCTAAGTAGTTGTTATTGTATGCCACACCAAACGTGCGTTTTTAGCAAAATAACGCAAAGCCTCTCAGGTCGTAAGTCAGCCCATGAAACTGAACAACTTTTCTTCTACTATTCCACAACTTTTTGAAATTCGCCAAAGAAAATATTTGAACTTTAATACAAATTGACTCATTCCGGTGACCATTGTATGACAAGTAGTTTTTTTTTCAGAATGTGTGGAACTTCTGGAACAATAGTGGTTTAATTTTATAGGCTGACCACCCGAAAGGTTTTGTTATCACGTTCACCCTCGCGCTACTCCCCGCGATGGGGTCATACTAAACATGTACTTCCTTCCTTCATCATGTGGGTCAACAACCGACCTCGATAACCCTGGATAGTGTTATAGAACCGCCAGAGGCCACTGACATGGCTCGTGTAACGACTAGATAGTAGCCGGGACCAACGGCTTAACGTGCCTTCCGAAGCACATTCTTTTCGGACAATCAGGTGATTCAGCAAGCAATGTCCTAACTAAACTGGGGAACGTCTCACAAAGATATTTTAGCTTAACAGTGTCCCCACCGGGATTCAAATCCGGAACCTCCGTAATGAGAAGCGAAATCTCGACCACTCGGCCACGGAGGCTGTTACAACACACAACAACATACTATGTATGATACTACTATGTTTTGAATATGTCGCAGATGGATTGACAAATCAGCTGTTTTACAACACTAGCTCGTTTATAAAACAGCGTTGTTTTGTAAAGGCATGCCATTATGCTATGTTTAACAAAATTGCTACCCAAGTTTAGATGTATTTTGGGAAAGCTTGTTTGCTGTTACAATAAATTCCAGTCCAAAATTTGTCGCTTGAACGACGACTTTTTTAAGATTCTGCATTTAATTTTGTAAAACTATTAACTTTTTATTAAATTGTCCTTAAAATTATTGTTTTACTTAATTACGGCACTTTTTCATTAGTAATACTCATTTTATTTACTAATTTTGGCTAGGTCTCCGACGCCATTATTGTTATTATGACATACAGAGCCTCGAGCAACCAAATTAAGAACTAAAATCTACAATTGAACGTTTTACTTTACACCGCTTTACAAAATATTATAAAATTGAAGATTACCTATGCAATTCTCCGTGTTCGAGTACAGTAATTATGTAAAACAGCTAAACGTCATTCAGCTGTTTTACAAAACGGAGCTGTTATATAAAACAGCAGCGGTTTTGTAAAATAGCTGATTTGACAATCCATCTGGGACAGTAATACGTGGGATACTCAGAATATAAAAAAGTTTTATTGTTTTTTTTTTATTGGAGCGTGCCTATTTTTACTTATAAGTAATGATATTTTCAAAATAGATTATAATACTGGCCACTCTCTCATACATAAAATCAATTTTTCGCAATACTTTCCGAGTGGCCTGGTGTGGTACGTTGAACGCATCAAGCGCCTGCCAAAACTTATAAAGCAAAATAATAATCATCAACAGCTCATATACATAGGTACGCACGGAGGGTACAGTCGACGAAAATAAATTTGAAGTAACAATATTTTTCTTCAAATAACGTCTGTTAGTTAACCAATATATCAGATCAATGCAGAGCAAGATAGAAACGTAACATTTGTACAGAATGTCGTACTTAATATGTAACTACTAAAATAAGAAACTGATAAAACTTAAAAATTTTAATATGATGTACATTACCATGCAAACTTCCAACGAAAATTGGTTTAAACGAGATCTAGCAAGTAGTTCTTTTTAATACGTCATAAATCGTAAACATGGCTAAAAAATACACTATTATTAAAACATCGATCAAAGTTACAACGAACTACAAGAACTTTTATATGATGTTAGTTGCTGCTACGAAACCCTTCATGGGCAAGTCCGACTCGCACTTGGCCGCTTTTTTTAATACCAGGATATGTGCGTATAAAATAATCTTTAAATCAATATTTTATAAATTTCATAAATAGCTTCGGAATTGTATACATTTTCCAGGAATTGTTATTGCAATTTCTAGATTTCATACATTTCCGGTAATAAATACATAAATAATAATCTAACATACTTAACACATACGATATTTCGAGTAGATATTTTGCCCAATTACTATGTAGCAATAAGGTCGCCTAGATATACACTTCTCTGTTCAATCTTATATATGTTTATTTGTGTGTGTAATAAAGTATATTCATAGATAAAATGAATCTATCTAAACGAACAGACAGACTGAGATATTATCGGATTTAATAAAAAAGATCGGATCTATTAAGCAATCTGAGTATGCAAATTAAGTAAATAAAATACAAGGTTTTCTAAAGTTCTATCACCATAATAGTTGTTTACTCTGGGAAATTGATATTTGCCCGCTGTTATCGATCTGCTCCATGGTTGAAATTCAATGGTAAGAGAAGGGTAAGAGATACTGTTGACTGTTATGATTGTTTACAACAGAAACAATATACTTAAAACCAAAAAATTTAACTTGCAAGATTTGATTACAGACAGACAACGGGACAGGTGAAACTAAATAAAAGCTTGTAAAAATAAAGTCAATTCTTCTAATTCTAAAATATGGCCTTGTAAAAGAATAAAGATCCATGAGTCCAAGGCAATACTAACGTAACGCCATCTAGAGGATAAAGTGACAACTCTCGGCAGACTCCTGACTGAGAGTGCTGCTCCTGATTTTGCGTAACATCATCATCAGTCGCTTACAAACAACTAAAGGTGCGCATGCGCATATCGTGTATTACCGAGGCCGAAATTACACTGGTAAAAACATAAGAGATTTTTTCTTCGTAAGTATACGTATTTTATTAATACATTAACTAGCGTATCAAAACAAAGTTACATTATTGGCGAATAGCGTAACTTTCATATTTTAATATACTTGCTTGATTTCTTTCAGATACCCTTCGAGATAAAAAAAAACATCGTAATTATATAGATTCTATAGGCTTAGATAGGATTCTATAGATTATATAGGCTTAGATTCAATACATCGCAAGTAAGTCAATTAATTAAATTATTATTAACTTAATAAGCTATTACCGACTAAGTTTAGGTTAACAAGTAGCTAAGATTTAAATCATTTTATAAGTTTTTATTTAACGTGCAATGTATATAGGTGGGAGGGAGCAGAAATAAACAAAAGATGGAATCGGCAACAAAACTTTCTTCTATTTCTCTTATTTTTCACAATTAAATCTTATCAACCTAACCAACGTCTTTTACTTCGTAACCTCGTCTCTCTCACTCACTCTCATACTGTCCCTTTCTCTCATTTTGATACATACTTCACCTGACACTGTTCTTCGTTCGGATACTTTCACACTTTACAAATCCTACAATTCGGCCATCCTGCTATCAGTCTGACCTCAGACTGCTGAAACTAACCTTATATAATGCAAAACATCCTAAACTTTACATGAAACTTAAACAGTATAATTTAAAAATTTGTACTGAACTTAACATTAAAAAAAAAAAAAAAAAACAAGTTATTTTTTCCAATAAAATAAACAAACATCATTCTTTCTACTTTGTGAATTACTAAGTAACATAGTAAGTTTAATAGTAAGTATTAATAGTAAGTTTCCTATCAAAACTAATCTTTAATTTTAAACACACAAAATATTTTTGCAAAATACTAGCTGCTGAGAAACAAGGTAAGTATACAAACTTAACACAACTAATCTTTTAAGTCTAAACAAACTAAATAGTTTCTAAATTAAAACTACTAGGTAACAAAGTAAGGCAGATAGTTGTTAGATACAAACTTAAAACAATTATATAGACAATACAAAAGGTAAGTATGCACTAACACGGTCAAATCCAAATTTTCATATAGTCCACTCCGGTAGTAGTTTTCTTAGGTCCTTCTTTACTGTTATCCAACTTCTCAACATGGTATCTATCTTTTCCAGTCTTCTTAGTTACTATATAGGGTCCTAAGTACTTGGGTTTTAATTTCAAGCAGTTTCCATACTGGGTTCTATGTATAGCTACTACATCTCCTTCTTTATACTGGTGTCCTGCTTTTCTCTTCTTATTATAAACTCTTTTGTTTTCTTCTTGTATTTTCAGTATCTGTTGTTTAGCCACTCTTCTTAGTTCATCTCTTTTTTCTAGAAACTCACACCTGTCTTCTTCTTCTAGCATTTCTATAAGTTTTATATCTTCTTTCTGTCTTAATGTAGTTCCTATTAGCAGTTCAAATGGTGACATCTTGATTGCTCTTTGGTAAGTACTATTTATTGCTCTTTGAACTCTGTTAATAAACTTATACCAGTGTGTTGGTTCTTCAATGCACATCTTAGCAAGTACTGATATTATTACTCTGTTCATGCGCTCAGCCTGTCCGTTTCCTCTAGGTATACCTGTAGTAATTGTATGGTGTTCTATCTTCTCTTCTTGGCAATAGTCTTTAAATTCACTTCCAGTAAAAGCAGTTCCACGATCTGTGATGATGCGAGATGGATTTCCAAAATCTTTCTGGTGAATTTTCATTTTTTCTACTGTTTCTTTCGCTGTAACTGTTTTCGTTGGATAAATCCATACAAACTTTGTGTAACCATCAATAACTGTCAGTATATAATTGTATAATTTTTTTGTGGCATCTAATGGTCCTAAATGATCAATATGGAGAGTATGTAATGGAAGTGGAGCCTTTTCAATAGGATTCAAGTAGCCTTCTTGTTTCCCCTGTTTTCTGCTTCCTAAAATACAAGGTACACAACTTGAAATCACTCTTTCAATTTTCTTATCCAAGTGTTTTATGTAATAGTCCTTTTCTGTAATTTCTGCTACTTTCTTTTTACCAAAATGTCCAACTTCATGAATTTTTCTGATGATTTCCATATCCATAGTTTCTGGAATAACCAATCTCTGTTCTATTCCTTTGTATAACAAACCATTTTCAAGATAATAGTCGTTATAATCTTTTTCCTTCAATATTTCCATGATAGGCTGTAAATCCTCATCATTTTCTTGAGCTTTCTTAATTCTTGCATGCAGTTCTGATCTTATGATGTTAACCGCTGGGCTTCTACTTAATGAGTCAGTGTGGGGCATCTTTTTACCAGCTCTGTGTTCTATTTTGTAATCAAAATCTTGCAGGTATAGTACCCATCTAGCCACCTTCGCAGAAACTTCTTTTTTGTATAAAGTTTTCTGGAATGCTGCACAATCAGTAACAATGGTGAATGGTTTCCCGAAGAGATACTTCCTAAACTTTTTGACACCCTCAATCACTGCTAGTGCTTCCAGCTCATAACTATTATAGTTTCTCTGTTCTGTGTCTGTTGTTTTTTTACTCATATAATACACTGGGTGCATTTTACCATCTTCTGAATCTTTCTGTAGTAGAACCGCTGCATATCCATACTTTGAAGCATCTGTGTGCATTTCTGTTTCAAGCTGATCATCGTAAATTTTCAAGACTGGTTCATTACATAATTTAGTTTTCAATGTATTGAAAGATTTCCTTTGTTCTTCTCCAAAATAAAATGTGTTGTCCTTTCGTAATAGATCTGTCAATGGCTTCGCTATTGTGGCATAATTTTCTATAAATTTGCGGAAATATGATGTAAGTCCGACAAAGCTATGTAGTTCTTTCAAATTCTTAGGCTCTGGAAATTTCATAACAGCATCAGTCTTTGCTGGTGAAGGTTTCACTGTCCCCTCTGTAACAACGTGTCCACAATATTCCACTGATTTCTGTAGCAGCTGTGATTTCTTCCAATTAATTTCTAGGCCATAATCAGCCGCAACGTTCAATACTTCTTTTAAATGCATAACTGCTTCTGTTTCATTGGATGCTGGTATTATTATATCATCAATGAAAATTAGCATTATTCCTCTGTTGATCAGGTCTCTGAATATACTGGTTATAAAACGTGTAAAAGCTTTTGGGCATGTGGTAAGTCCGAATGGTGCACGAAGAAATTCGTACTGACCTTCAGCCGTAGAAAAAGCTGTATACTTAATGGAGTTTTCCTCTACAGGCAGATGAAAGAATCCATTTCTTAGGTCAAGCGTACTGAAGATCTTAGCTTTTGACAGCTTATCCAAGTGGTCGTCAATGACAGGTAATGGGTACTCATCTTTCGCTATTTTTTGGTTTAACTTGCGATAATCGACACATACTCGTGGTGAGCCATCCTTCTTACGTACCAGAACCAATGGGCTTGAGTACTCAGAGTAGCTAGGTCTTATGATACCTTCAGCTAGCCATTCTTCAATCTGTTTCTTCACTATTTGTTCTTCTCTGATAGCAATTCGTCGTGGTCTTTGTGCAACAGGTATCTCGTCCTTGAGCACAATCTTCAGCTTTATAGGCGACTCTTTACACTTGTTAGGTTTATAGTTCTCGACCACCTCGCGCACAGACTGATCGACACTACACGTAAAAACAGCAGGAAAGTCGTCGTCGATCTCAATGTTCATTAACTCAGACAAATGGTCAGCCTGAATAAACTTGCACTGTCCTTTGTTTACTAACACAACAGCATTATGCAACAGCTGTTTCCCTATTATTACTTCGTAGGGAATAGAGTTAACCGGCACAATATAGAATGTAGATTCGTAATTTAGTCCATCTATCTGTACTTCACACGTAAAATGTCCCTGCGTAAACACTTTCTTGCGACCCAGTCCGACAAGTTCGATGTTATTGTCCATAACACACTCGTTCAGCCCAATTCGTCGAAAACACTCGTCTGTTATCAGATTTACGTCACAGCCGGTATCAATTAATGCACTAATCTTCGTGTTTTTGAGTAAAACAATCTTTAATCCTGGATTTTCCTTCTCGTAGTTTACGTTCAACACCTCGGTTGACGTATGGGTTGACCGCGCCGATTCTGACGTTTCGGTGCTGACTTGTGATTGGTCGCTTTGCTTTGACGTTGTGACGTTTTCCGTTTCACGCTCATGAGTGCTGCCAGAGTTTGCGTTTCGTTTTATATACATGTTTTGTTTCGGTTGCGAATTCGGACATTCGAATGACTTGTGACCGAAGTTGTTGCAACGGAAACATTTTGCGCCTTTCGACTTGTGAGGGCAGTCTTCTGACACGTGACTTCTGTCTCCACAGCTAAAACATCTTAAGCTACCTGCATTTTGTTTTAGATTGAAATGCGAATTTGGTGAATGCTGCGTCACACGTGATTTGCTTGTACTTGGATGGGATTGTTTCATTTTTCCTTTTACCAACTCGTATGTTTTTAGTCTTTCTTTCAGATCTACATACGTCGTAGCACCGTGCAATGTGATTTTATTTATCTCGGCGTCGGGTATGCCGTCAATAATGTACTTGATTGCGACATAGTCAGGCATTTTTCCTCGTTTGCCTAAATCTTTCATAACAAGTAGGTAGTCCAAACATGATTCACTATTCTTTTTCTTCCTTGAACTCATGATTTCGTAAATAGTCTTGGAATCGATCGTATCTGGGAATTCTTTAGAAATCGCACTCTTGAGCTCGTCCCATGTTTTATGAACACGTTCCGCACGCAACCACAGGGCTGCTGTGCCGCTAAGGGAGCGCCGCGCCATGATAAGTTGTTGTTTCGATGTCCAATCGAGAATCTCTGCATGGTCCTCGATGTCCTGGATCCATTTAGTGACAGAATACGTCTTATCTTGTCCACTAAATTTTGGTATCAAGTCTTCAGTCATGCACAACAATGAACTTTGACCCCGCCGGCCATTGTCATCATTCCCGTCGTTGTTACCTCCATCGCCGTCCTTAGGCATTTTGTAAGTCTTCTTTTCGTCTTAACCTCGTAGAAACGTCGTCGTCTGAGTGAAATTCGTCGTATTTCAAACAGATTGTTCGTAAATAACTCGTAAATTTTTGCCACACACACACACCGCGTGATAGTCGTTGTCCCGTTGTCGAATCGCACTGATTTTGGTGTTTTCCGCTCGATCCCGGACGAGCCCCCAAAGATATAGGTGGGAGGGAGCAGAAATAAACAAAAGATGGAATCGGCAACAAAACTTTCTTCTATTTCTCTTATTTTTCACAATTAAATCTTATCAACCTAACCAACGTCTTTTACTTCGTAACCTCGTCTCTCTCACTCACTCTCATACTGTCCCTTTCTCTCATTTTGATACATACTTCACCTGACACTGTTCTTCGTTCGGATACTTTCACACTTTACAAATCCTACATGTATGTGTATGTGAGTGTGGGACGCCCCCCTGCCAGGTGGACTGATGACCTGAAGAAGGGCGCTGGTGGTGGCTGGAGGAGGAAAGCGGGTGATCGTGCGCTTTGGCGTGCCCTTGGGGAGGCCTACGTTCAGCAGTGGACTGCAATGGGCTGATTGATTGATTGATTGTATGTGTATGCATGTATTAAGTCGCGTTCATAAATGCAACTTGGAGGACGCCTATACTTTGAAATAACTCTTTATACTTATAACCCGTTGTGTATTTTTTATCTTTATAGTTTCTGTCCGTACATCGTAACTGTAACAACAAAGCCCGAGAAAAGTAACTTTTAGAAAATAAGTCATTTCTAAGTGTAAGTACACGTGATATGTATGTATGTGTCGCCGTAAGATATGATCATTTAACGGATAATAGTCATACGAAAGCTCCTAATTACTATCTTACTAGGGATATGATCATGTAACTAAACTAATCTAGTGAAATAGCTAACAATCAAATCACTGTACGAAGTATTCTAATAGTACAAGTACAATTAGGGCGGGTGCGAGCACGGGAGCTCGGGCCACCCCGACATTCGCGTGTTTGTAAGTTTTGATCAAATATTTAAAGGGCGTATACTGTGTTATTTAAGTATATAACGTTCTTGTCCAAGTTGGTATAGTTCAATTAATGTTTGTAACTTATGATTTATTTCAGTGGATTTAGCTGCTATAATTGCGGTGTTAGAAGGAGATGAAGCGAAATTACCGGAAGACGAATTCTCGCATACGGCGGCGTTTGTCACGGATACACGGCAGGAACATGTGAGTGTAACGAACAACGAATCTTCTGAAGATTCAATTGTTTTACAAGAAATTGGTATCATACAACCTAATGCATCAAATTTAGGTAATAATTGAACCGGTACCTTCATGTTCCTATTCTAAGGAACCAGTTGTTTCGTGCTCACCGACTGTGGAAGCGATGCCTTCTTGTTCGTATGCTGTACTGTACAAGTACCATCGCTGCACTCAACTTCTCGGGAACACAATTCTAACGTAACCTTAAAGCCCTCAGAGCCGTCAATGTCAAGCCATCAAAAACCTGAATTCAGTTTCACTGAAAGCAAAAAAGGTGGCAAAATTTTGCACAGGAATGGTTATAGGTTTCGTATTAGCAAGACCAACAAAAATTTGACTTCTTTGTGGATTTGCACGATAAAAACGTGTAAGGCATCAATAACATTAAATAGTCATAAGAAAAATATTATTCGAGAATCTGATCACACGTGTGTACCAGATCAGAGAGAAGAGCTTGTTGAAAAGGCTATTGATGCCTGTCGCCAGAAAATCAAAGCTAGTATGAAGCCTATACCAACTCTATACGAAGAAGCAATCGCCGACTTAAAAACTCCAGAATTTGTTGATGTGATCCCAAATTTCACAAGTGTAAAGAGCTCTCTTTACAGATTGCGCAACAAATTCTTGGAAGTTGATAAAACTACTTTTAAAACTCTCAGTGAAATTGTAATCTCAGATTTTTATGCCGATAATTTTCTGGTTATACAAATACAAAATACAAAAAATACAAAATCTTTATTTTTCATCGCTTATTTACATAGTTAAACATTTCTGAAGTCTCCTTTTAGACATTAGTATGTCTGTGTTAGGAGACTCCGCTCCTCGTTTAGTATATCACAACGTAAATATTTTTAAATAAAACAGTTTTAAAGAGTGACATGTATTTCTAACTTATTACTAATAATTTAGTAAAAAATATCCAAATGTGTACTTTATATTTATCCATAGATCATTCCAAACAACAATGGGAAAAAAAAGACAAAAATATATGTAAAAGGCAAATCAATTAAGATTGACAGGTGTCTTGAAATGTATCCGATGAAAGATTTTTCCAATGCTATCTGAAACGGGTGTATGTAAGAACTTATTTATAATAATATGCAACCTTATGTTCAATTTGGGTGTTCATCTATGTGTTTGCATGAATTAAAATGTAATATAATCAATATAATATCATGTTTGTTTGTGTATGTTAAGTGTGAATTAGCCCTGCGACATTGTCTTGGGATCGGAAGATACTGTAATACAGTATCTCCCACTAACTTATATTAACAAGACAAAATTGGCCTAGTATTAAGGCTAAGAACCTTAGCCTTTTCACAGAATATAGTACAAGCCTATTAAGTATTTAACAGCTGTTCCGTTTGTTCATAGTTTAGTGTCATTAACCATTTTATTATTTCAGATTTAGACTCACAATAGGTTTTATTATATATATGTAACTCTTTATTTATTTTATTATATAAATAAGCCGCTCGTTTTTTATATTGAATTTTAGCAAAAACTGATTTAGTAACTGGAACATTTACTACCGTGTGATGTCTTCGTTTATTTACTACCCCAGGGTTATAAGGAACGGTTTTATGTGTGTTTAGTACTATGTGTAATATATATATAGTTTTCGGACAGACAGCAATTCACCTAAGTTGTAAAGATTCTCTGTAGGAAAACGTTGTTTTTTGAAAAACATGACTTTCAACAGAACTCTTTGCGCTCTTTCTACTTCTAGGAAACGAGTTTTTAGTGCACCACCCCATACGGGTATGCAATACTCTAATACAGATTGAACTAACGCAATATATAGTTTTGTCAAAAGACTGTTTGCGGTTATTGGTTATTGACGACGGTTCTGCGGAAAAAATTCTGTGTTTTATTTCGCAAAAGGGTAAAGATGCATTGAAATCTATAAAAAAATAATTTTTGGACGGAACATTTAAGGTTGTTCCTTCACCTTTTTTTCAAATTTATACGATCCTTGTTGATTTAGGAAACAACGTTATCGTTCCCCTAATCTTTGCCCTTTTGCCAAATAAAACACAGAAACATACACAAGGTTATTTCGGCTTCTAAAAGAAAAAATACCAGAGCTTAACCCAGAACATTTCAAGATCGTCTTTGAACTAGCGGCGATCAATGCGATTATTGAAGTGTTTCCTGAAGCACGGGTAAGCGGCTGTTTTTTCCACTACAGCCAGGCCTTATGGAAAAAAGCCAAAAATACGGGTTCACGGAAGTAGAGGGTGGAAAACAGTTTGTTGGGCTGTGTGTCACTTTAGCCCACCTTCCGCATGATTATATTACCGAGGGGTGGCTGTATTTATTACACGAGGTGCCTAATGGAGCTGCTGCTACTGCTTTCAAGAACTATATGGCCACTCAATGGATGACTAAAACCCAACAAATCACCAGCCATGGGGAACAATACCGGACAACTAATCACGTGGAAGGTTGGCATAACCGACTCAACCGGAAAGTTAGCAAAAATCCATCACTTTATCAAATAATAGAGATTTTCAAAAAGGAGGCACAGGAAACTGATTTCAAAATTGATCAAATGAATCACCACGTCGATGAACCTTCCAGAAAGCGGAGAAAAACTGAAGACAAAGATGCGGTGATTGAAAACATTATAAACTATTTGATATGCAACAAAATTGTAATCAGTACCTGCCTGCAACGATTAGCTTATATAAAATTTTACATTTCCCAAAAGTGATAGATTTTGCTAACTTTTCATTACATTTTTATCAAATATGGTATTGTCCTAATCAAATCTTGTGATGTCACTTTTGTATGTGTTTATTTATAGTGATAAATGTGATACAAAATCTTAAATTCTGTGCCTTTTATATGAGTAGGTATTTTGAAACGGTGTGCCTCGTTAGCCCTATTACGCACCACCGGCACCGGGCTGTATTATGTGCCGATACGATACCTTAGACGATCTCATTGATTTGGAATCAAAATTATGAAGTTTTAAATGTTCCTTATTTTCATCTGTGATTTTTTATCGTTTTTATCTTGCTTTTATCATACAACGAGTAAACTTATTAACGCAAAACCTCAAAAAAAATGGTTGTTCTGTCAGTTTCAGTCGTTAATTACCTAACTCGTTGTATAACTATTGTAGAAAGTTATATGACTGATTTTATATTGTTTTATGATGTACAAAATCATTAGGTAAGGTCCTAACCTAATCTGATTTACTATCGTTGCGTTGCTTTATTGTAAGTATACACTGTGAATTTTAACTGGTTGATTATAGTTAAAGGGATCAGTTCGTGAAACTGAACAACTTTTCCCAATAAAAAAAGCGGCCAAGTGCGAATCGGACTCGCCCATGAAGGGTCTGTAGCAGCAAATAACATAATATAAAAGTTCTTGTAGTTTGTTGTAACTTTGATCGATGTTTTAATAAATAAATAGTGTATTTTTTTGCCATGTTTACGATTTATGACGTATTAAAAAAACTACTTACTAGATCTCGTTCAAACCAATTTTTGTTGGAAATTTGCATGGTAATGTACATCATATATTTTTTTAGTTTTAGCATTCTCTTATTTCTGGGGGCACGGCAGTGCCCCCGCCAAGTCGAGCAAAAAAGCGGCACGGCCGTACCATACTTTTCTCGAAGCAGTTCAGGCCATTTTCGACCCCCCTATAACTTCGTTGTGGATAAAACTAGAAGCCTGAGTTTTCAGTAACCAAGCAAGCATTGTATAAATACGGTATATTTCAAATTTCAATCAATTTCAACCAGTAGTTTATGAATTATAACTAGTCAAAGTTTCTTAATTTTGTCACTCACTGACTGACTGACCGATCATCAAAACTCTAAGGCACTTCTAGCAGACATAGAAGCTTCAAATTTAGAACAGAATTAGTGTTTAGTGTATAAACCAAGGAAAAACTAAAACATTTTGCAATTTCGGCCCAGTTTTCTAGATACATCATTTGCTAGATAACTTTGTAATCCCATATAAATCTTGGGGCATTATATAGGATTACAAAGTTACATTTGCAGTAAATAAATCAGTGTACCTGTATAATGGAATATAATTGAATAAGAGGTGCTGGGTAGGTGTAGGGTAGGTGTTGGATAGGTGTTGGATAGGTGTTGGATAGGTGTAGGGTAGGTATAGGGTAGGTATAGGGTAGGTGTAGGTTAGGTGTAGGGTAGGTGGAGCGTAGGTGTGCATTTTTACATTGTGTTTTCATGCGATCTACAAAAAGAAATGAGATGCCATCAAAAACATAACTTGTAAAAAAACCAAGTCTCGCACGCAACTTAGTCTACCGTAAAAAGTTGTGAGATCCATGTAATACCAAGTCGGTTAATTTATTCAGTCCCTACTTAAGAGTCCTTCTGTCTTAAGTTATTACGTAATTAGCTCACCTAACAACATCTTATAGTGACCAGATCAATATTAAAAATCTCTTATGTTTTAAATAAATACATAGATTGACTTGGCAATCGCACTAAACAATCAAATTTAATATAATAATGTATTAATTGTGAGATACATTATATTTTCATGCGATAAATACATAGATTGACTTGGCAATCGCACTAAACTATCAAATTTAATATAATAATGTATTACTTGTGAGATACATTGTGTTTTCATGCGATTGCCAGGTCAATCTATGTATTTATTTAAAACATAAGAGATTTTTAATATTGATCTGGTCACTATAAGATGTTGTTAGGTGAGCTAATTACGTAATAACTTAAGACAGAAGGACTCTTAAGTAGGGACTGAATAAATTAACCGAATTGGTATTACATGGATCTCACAACTTTTTACGGTAGACTAAGTTGCGTGCGAGACTTGGTTTTTTTACAAGTTATGTTTTTGATGGCATTAAAAGTTACAGGGAGGGACACACACATTTTACCACTTTGGAAGTGTCTCTCGCGCAAAATATTCAGTTTAGAAAAAAATATATTAGAAACCTCAATATCATTTTTGAAGACCTATCCATAGACACCCCACACGAATGGGTTTGATGAAAAAAAAATATAGTTACAGTTCTAAGTATGGGGAACCACAATTTTTTTTTTATTCTATTTTTCTGTAAAAGTCTTAATGCAGTTCACAGAATATATCTACTTACCAAGTTACAACAGTATAGTTCTTATAGTTTCGGAATAAAGTGGCTGTGACATACGGATGGACAGACAGACATGAAGAATCTATAAGGGTTCTGTTTTTTTGCCATTTGGCTACGGAACCCTAAAAATGCATCTCCCATAGTAAATCGGTAAGCTGGCCACGTGGCTATGTATGATCGAGGCAATTTTTGTTGTTGTTTTACAGGCAGCAGCAATCAGCAACATGTCCCTCGGGGAAAGTTAATCAGTTTCACGCTCTTCCTTTAACTATCAAGCAGTTAAATTTCACGGTAGTATATGGTGATATGTTAAATTGTTATTGATTTCTAGATAATTTATACAAGGTTACTTCGGAGACAGTGCGCAAACTTTAATATGTTGTAAACCATGAAACTGAACAACTTTCCCCAAGAAACATGGGTCCGGAAATGAAAAAAAAAATGTACCTCCCACACTAATTGCTGAATTGGCTGCGGCAGTTTGTATGGGAGATCGATTTTTTTTTGGCAACACTTAAAAAAAATATGACATGTTTTTGACGTTTCCTATTTATTAGATCCTTGGCCACAAGTCCACAATGAAATCAATAACTAATTTGACAAGTCCGTGGTTCTAGAGCCCATAGAGTACCACAGGGCTGGTGTGCCTCTTAGAGTACCACAGGGCGTGTGCCTCATAGAGTACACAAACTCGGCGGAACCGCACCCGTGTAACACATACGGTACACTGGACTGTTAACGCGCTACTTAATTATATTAAGTTTGCACAAAATAACTAAGTATATTTCCGACTAATGTTGATCAATAATAAAGTTTTGAGTCCGATAAAAGCTTCTTTCCCATCAACAGCTGTCCACACTGAGGGGCTCGAGCCTATCCTGGCTTAGTCGACCACGCTGGCCCAGAGCGGGTTAGTTTACTAGTTTGAAACTTATAAAATAGCTTCTATCTTCACTCACAACCTTTGAATTTCGCAGGAGTGTACAGATTTCCTCACGATGTTTTCCTTTGAGACATATAAAAAACGCAATTCTCAAACTAAACCGCTGAACCTTTCCGCTGTAACACCTTGAAGACTTGTTACGCTGCGTCCTTTGCTACGTTTGTCAAAATGATGTTGAAAGCAGCAAGCTAAATTCAGCCCAAGATTGCAATAAATCCCAAGAGCCCACAATCGCACCAGATCTCAATAGTAAGCGTCATCAAAACTGTGGTCATTACGCCAATTGCAGTTTTGCACACACAGCAGTCTCGCCCTGTGTGCGCAGAATAATTAATCTGCTAGACTAGACAGGCCGTTGAATAGTCATGCTCTAGTCTTAATTTGAAAATCAAGCTATCTTTTTCGTAATTTGAAGTATTGTCACGAAATACATCGTGAAATAGTACATTGTTATACGAGGGGTGAAAGTAACTTATTTAGCGCCGAGACGGGGTTTGGGGCCTGAGCGTAACGAGAGCCCTATTAGTTCGAGGCACTAAATAAGTCTTTAACCGTGGTAAACACTATGCTTTTCATTACGAATACAAGAAAAGTAAAAATAAAAACACGAATTAGCTAAAGAAAAGATGAGTGACTTCCATATCTGAATCAGATGAACTCATTGTAAACAAAACCCTACAACTCGAGAAACAAATGATAATCGGATTTTTGCTTTCCTGCCTATTTCTATTTATTGCTGTGGCCGGTCAGCCGGCCAGCTTTTGAGCCATTATTTTTAATTTCCATTATTGAAAAATGGTAAATATTATGCCCAAATCTATTTTATTTTAAAGAAATAGTTGAAAGTTAATTATAATAAAGTCATTTAAAAAATATATA
This sequence comes from Carpatolechia fugitivella, assembly GCA_951230895.1. Lineage (NCBI taxonomy): Eukaryota > Metazoa > Arthropoda > Insecta > Lepidoptera > Gelechiidae > Carpatolechia > Carpatolechia fugitivella. Next base: position 11,179,063 of record OX579670.1, on the reverse strand, counting down.
TTCTTTAATTAAGAGATTTAATTGGAACCAGTTTTTTTTTATAATTTGACAGCTGTCAGTTGAAAGTGATTTTACCTCGGGCTGAAAAGTATTACCTTCAATCCGCTCCTCAGGCAACTTTCGAACTACTTTCAGAGTACGAGTAATGAAAAATTCGATTTAAATCCTTTACGACAGGGGCTGGTCCATAAAACTTTACAAAGGGTTTGAAAGGGTTGATTTTTTGTCATCTGTCAGTCTATGTTCCTCGGGCTGGTAGTAGTAGTTGCCTGTACAAAACTGCCTTCAGTTTAGATCCATTTGCACTCATTCTGGCCATCCCTTCATCTGAGGTAGTGATATACGGTCCCGTGGTGTAAATTGTCCCTTGTCGTAGAACGGGACAAGTCCCACAGGACGGAGAGAGACGGGACGGGACGATCTCATTATCTGTAATTATCGTTTACTGACCGCCGATTGGAGGAGGGTTTTGTTGTGTTTGTGGTGCCTCAAGGTATTTTTTTACAAGTTAGTAATAAGTAGGTACTCATACGAATGACTAAGTTTGTTATTTTATATTTAGTGTCTCAAAAATAATGTGGGTTTAAACCCCGCCGAAAGGATATTGTTTTTAGTATTTTCTATAATTCAAAAATATATATATATTTTTGTTTAATATTTCTAGCCAAACTTAGTTCACTGAAGTATCTTTTTGTGAAATTAAACTAACATTGCTCAAAACAACTGAATTTTAACGTAGTTTCTCTAAAATAATGCTTTAATCTGCCCTCCACATTCACGTCATGGCATCCACGGACGATAAGGAAAGTAGCCGCTCAGCATGCCACCAGCACACTTCACCAGCGCCCTCTACGTGTTTGCAAGGCTCGTATTAACCATACAGGGCCGCACGTACACTGGGTCCATACATACTAAAACTAGTGGCTCTGTGAGCTGTAGACCTCGCGAGTCTGTATATATCTTTTCAATTATTTTTTTCTCGACAAACATCCCCAACCCCTTGATTTTTTTTATTTTTAAAGTTTATTTTATTTTATTTCATTTTATTTTATTTTAAGAAATGTGACCTGTAGAGGAAAACAGCCTCAGCGGTAGACCTTGTAAGCTGGCAACCCCCATAACTCCGTAATTTTTTAAAATTTCCAAAAAGTGACGCGACAAAAAAATTCGATTAAATTTATCGAACCTGCTCACAAAATTTCACGAGAATCGGTTGAGAAACGCGAACTGTAGAGTGAAACAAACAAACAAATCCACAAACAAACAGATGGACATACAAAAGCAAATTTGGCCAAGCTGAAACAGAGACGCTTCTCTCAATCGGTCAATTAAAGAAAAGAAAACTAACAAAAAAAAGTACGTAAATAAAAGAAGAAATATTAAATCTGAGATAACAATAAAAACAAATGTCGAGCAAGATTTTTCTTTTTTTTACCCTGCCTGCTATAATTTGAGTTTGCTTCACAAGATTTTGAAAATATTCAGAGCCATGATTTCGTGATGTACCGCATTTTTATGAACTATTTTTATTAATAATTTATCTGCCTGAAAACTCCTCCTTATTTTTATGAACACTTTTTGCCTCACTATCCCAGCTCTGGTTCTGTGCGGCATAAATGCGCATACTAACTTACTAGGTGCTTACTATGAATCAGCTGCGTGTGACTCATTCGAAAACGCTAAGTAATTTATTCTAACGGAGACCGCAAGATTTGTTGATATGTATGGCCATTACGATGAATAAAGTGATTGGTATGTGTTACAACGTTTGCTGAGCTCGATTATAAATCACACAATCTTGACCTAAATAAGTTTTATATAGATTTATTTCCGGGTTCGATTCCCAGTGGGGACACTGTGTAGCAATTTCTTTGTGAAACTTTCCCCAGTTTAGTTAGGACATTAGTAAAGTGTTAAAAGGTGTTGTGTGTGTGTGTTAGTGTGTGTATAAAGTGGTTTTACTTACTTACTTACTTACAGTTACAACACTGACACCAGGGTTTGTGAGGTCGGTTGTCGACCTTACAACCCACACGATGAAGAAGAATATAGATTTATGTGAAAGCAACGACAACTGACCTCACAAACCCTGGTGTCAGTGTTATGTTATTCAGGCAGGTGTTTCAGTCTGAAATGTCCTTACCAAACTGGGGGAAGTCTCAAAAAGAGATTTTTAGTTGACAGTGTCCCGGGATTTGAACCCGCAACATCCGTAATGAGAGTCAAAATCCCAACTACTCGGCCACGAAGGCCAGGAAAAATATCATGAAGGCCTAAAGGTTGCATACACCTAGTAGGATAACCAGTTCATGTTTATTTCTCTGGATACAAGGGCTGCTATTTATGTATCTGGAACTGGCCACTTACATAAACAATATTTAAAAAGAAATTATAACACTTAAAAATAAAACTCTTTGGCTGTAAAATAAAGTTTGTTTCATTCATCTGTCAATTGTTTTTACATTGTGGCGCCATTTTTAAAATTCATTGTCTATCATCACCATGGATTTGACTCGTTAAAATTTTCGTGCTATGATTTATTACGACTTTCGGCGTGGATTAACTCAACTTTTGTCGACTTTTGGGGAGGAAGCCCCATCGAAAACCACTGTGTATCACTGGTTCAGTGAGTTTAATCGTGGTCGTCGTATGCTTGCGGACGATTTTAAAGAAGGTCGCCCTAAATCGGCTGTTGTACCACAAAATATTGATGCTGTGCGCGAACTAATAATGCAAGACCGTCATGTTATATATCGCGAGATAGAGGCATTTCTGGGCATTAGTATGACGAGTATTTATAAAATATTACACGAACATTAGGCTGTAAAAAAAAATTGTTCTCGTTGGATCCCGCACAACTTAACAGTTGAACAAAAACAGGCTCGTGTTGATTGGTGCAAAAAATGATAGAAAAATACAAATGTGGTACATCAAAAGCTGTTCATAATATCTACACAGGAGACGAATCTTGGATATATGCGTATGATCCCGAAACTAAACAACAGTCAACGGTTTGGGTGTTCCAAAATGAGCCATACCCAACTAAAGTTGTTCGTGCAAAAAGCATTTTGAAGCAAATGGTTGCCTGCTTTTTTGGTATTAGTGGACATGTGGCTACAGTACCACTAGAGAATCATAAAACGGTTAATTCTGAATGGTACACCACCATTTGCTTGCCAGAAGTCTTTGGAGAAATACGCAAGAACAATCGACAACGAAGAATAATCCTTCACCACGATAACGCCAGCTGTCACACCTCGGCCGCAACAACGGAGTATTTAAATAGTCAAATGATCGAATTGACGGGTCATCCGCCGTACAGTCCCGACTTGGCACCCAACGACTTTTATTTATTCCTAAGCGTGAAGAACAAATTACGTGGACACCGATTTTCGACCCGGGAAGAAGCCGTTGATGCTTTCAAAATGCACGTTTTGGAGATACCCGATACAGAATAGAAAAAATGCTACGAAAGTTGGTTTCAACGTATGAAAAAATGCATCGATCATCACGGGGAATATTTTGAAAAGCAATAAAAGTATATTTGGTTAGAGATGTTTGTTATTTTTGTTATTCCGGATACATAAATAGCAGCCACCTCCCACCACCATGTGAAAATATATTTGGACGTTTAGATGTTTGGATGTTTGTTCCGCTTTCACGCCTAAACCACTGGACAAATTTGGACGAAATTTGGAATGAAGATAGTTTGTAACCTGGATTAACACATAGGATACTTTTTACTGGAAAAAAACTTTACGTTTTTTTGCATTGATATGATGAATTATGTGTTGGAAATGTAATATTTATTGTGTTTTTACAGTTATTTTTGTGTCAGATATTCTATTTTTCGTAAATTCGATAAAACATGACCTACTAGATTTCCGAGAATTTGAACGGACCGCCATCTTTGCTCATAAATAGTGCAATATGACGGGGTGCTATCGATAATTTGTTGTCGATACTTTTTTGATTTTTTTTTCACGAGATATATTTTACACGCAACTATTTCTTTAGTAAAGCTCAACTGCAATACTAGTATACATTTTATATTTCATTATATTTTTTAGAACAATGTGGAACCCAAACGAGGAAGTCCCCCAAGACTTTGCCGCTCTCCTCTTCGACGAGGACGACGACGACGATGACGATGAGGAGGACGTGCTGCGCTTGGAGGAGAGCGACTTCCATGTAAGTGGAAAAAAAAATATTCTTTTATTTTTTTACTATGATTTTACTTTTCTTACGTAATTTCAAAATCTTATGTTTGTTTTGTTTTGTTCTAGGAATCTGAAAATGACGAAGACGAAGACGATGCCGACTTGATAGATATCTCGGTAAGACATTCCGAAACATTACAAATCAAACTATTTGTCAAATAATTCTGAGTATATATTTATTTATTTCAGCAGCTACCAGTACTAGGCGCTGCTGGAGATGGTCTGCTGGGAACATTGCCTGAGCCAGAGCCGGAGGAAGAGCACCTGTGAGTTATAGTTTTTGCCTTGTGCTTGTTACGCCAACACAGCAATTTTTTTCTATTCTAATTTACTTATATGTGTTTCTTTTATTTTATAGGACTGATGAAGAAGATGCCATGTGGCAGGAGGCCCATCGCGTAGTGGAGGCAGCCATCAGCCCTTTGTAAGTGTTTTCATGTATAACTTTACCGCTAGTAAATTCCGCAAATATGTAAGTCATCATCATCATCATCATCATCGTGATTGCCTGTAAAAAATCACTACAGGACCCAAGGGCCTTTCCCATAATTAGGTGGTATTTCTATAATTTCCACGCTTAGCTGGCGGACTGGAGATCATAGTTCAAGAAAACAGACAGAAAATACTGCTGCACAATCTTTCGTGTATGGAGCCTTTAGGTATTCTACCTTAGACGTTTCTATATTTGCCTTTACCGACTCCCATCTGTGTAAAGGCAGTACTGTCATACTCTGCCGACACCACAGGGCCTCTTGTAAGTACAATCTCGGGGTGAAATGGTTCTACACACAGAGCAGGTCACCCGTCTGCGCTCCGTCGCAGGCGTCCCCCATAAGACAAATACAATCTCAAATCATTCGTATTTTTTTTCTATTAGATCTTCACCACCCCGGTTTAGGGTGGTATATGGAGAGGAGCCGATGGAGGCGGAGGCAGTTGCGGTGGAGGTGGGCCAGCCTCTTCCTTCGGGGACCGGCGGACCATCTCGGCGGGGACAACCGGCGCAACGCGGTGGCAGACGTGGAGCTGGACGGGGGGGACAAAGGGGTGGTCGTGGAAGAAGAGTGCGTGTAAGTAGGCGTGAGAGAGGGGATGACTGGGTAATCGGGCAGCCTCTTCAGGAACGTTATGTTTCTGATGAGGATTTGCCCGATGATTTGAGAGAGAGTATAAGGCGTGTGTTGATAGCTAGGAATAGAAGAAGGAATGTTGTGGTGAGGGATGTAGTGATCGAGGATGATGATGTTTTTTTCGATGCGGAAGAAGAGTGTATTTGGCGAGAAATGGAAGGTTGGAGTGGCAATAAAGAAAACTTTGAACCGCCGCGACCGACTGGGCCTACTTCTAGTTTCACCAATGCCTACGAAGCATTGAGTGCTATATGGGACGATGACATCATGTCCCATATAGTCACTGAGACTAACAGGTATGCCCAGTCGATCAGGAGTGCCCGATTCCAGGGCCAGTGGTTTGAGACCAATGTCCACGAATTGTGGACATTGTTCGCTTTCTGGATGATGCTCGGCATTATTAAAATGCCGAGCATCAAATCATGCTTTTCAAAATTGCCACTTCTGAGAATGGATGTGTTCCGGTCCCTAATGACGGAAACTCGCTATTGGAACCTAAACAGGGCTTTCCACCTTGCTGAAGGTTCCAATAGGGATGATTTGATGCATCCAATGGGCCCTGTGATCAACCACCTTAATGGTAAGTTCAAAGAACTCTACCAAATGGACCAAGAGATTTGCATTGACGAATCTCTAACATTATGGAAGGGCCCAGCACGAATGCGTCAATATATAAAAACGAAAGCCGCACGGTGGGGTATAAAAACTTTTCAACTCTGTGAAAGTGCCACAGGATACCTGTGGTCTTTCTTCGTTTACTGTGGGGGAGGATCGGGAACCCCTGGGTTGCCCGCAAGTGTGTCCACTGTATTGAAACTGATTCGACCCGTCCTTAATTTGGGCCATGTCCTATTTATGGACAATTGGTTCAACTCCCCTGTGCTGGCGCGGTATCTCAAACGGCAGAAAACTGATTGTGTCGGAACACTCCGACCAAACAGAAAAAGTGTGCCGTTGGAGATCCAGAGATGCCCACTAGCAGAAGGGCAGTATATTGCCCGATGCAGTGACAAGGTCATGGTAGTGGCATTACAAGACCGCAAACGCGTTACTTGTTTGTCCACTTACCATGATCTTGAGCAAGTGCAAAAAGATGCAAGGCCGGGTCGTCTTGCTCAATATAAGCTACGATTGGTGGAGGACTACAATCGTGGTATGGGTGGTGTCGACTTGATGGACCAAATGTTGGAGCCATATCTGGTTGAAAGGAAGCAATGTCTCAAGTGGACCAAGAAGCTATTCAAAAGACTGCTCAACGTTTCCATTCAGAACGCCCGAATTTTGGTGGAGAAATCCACCAACTCTAAACAGCAATCACTTATTTTTAGGCTGGCGTTGGTGCAGGAGATCATCAACAGGCATTTACTAAATGTTCCTCGGCGCCCTTACGCAGCGAGTAATGCTAGTCTTTCTGCATTCCCAATTACCCGACTTACAGAGAGGCACTTCATTCAGCGCATTCCTATCACCGCAGAAATGCAGGCGTCTGTGAGGCACGCTTCGAACCGAGGTCGGCGCAATTGCGTATTGTGCACCTCAAATAACATTACAAAGAAGACTGTATACGAATGCCCTAAATGCGAAGTGCCTCTCTGTTTAGATACCTGTTTTAAGAACTTCCACACTCAACCATAACTTTGCCTGTTGATGATTATGAATAGCTTTTTTGACTACTTGATTCAAGGATCTCTACAATGACTGGTTTTTCTAGTCCTCAAGGATCTTCGCAATGACTGGTTTTCTTGCTTCGCCCGAATCACTCCATCAGTTTTTTTCCCCACTCGTGCTCCATAAAGTAGGTTACCTTTTTCTTTTTTTTGTTTAACTTACTTTATGAAGTGTATGTGTATGTATGTATGTGTTTTTTTTTTCACTTGGTCCATAAGGTATATAGGTATGTATGAATGTCATGCTCATAACGTGTTTTTTACGTTGTATAGTATTCTGTAACTTTTTTTTTATTTCTTACGGTTGACAAGGTTTATAGGTATGTATGTATGTCAGTTTTTTTTTGTTTTTCGTCATTAGGGTCAGGAAAGAGTGAAAGTGATTTTGAGTGAGTCAGTGTGTGAGTGTGTGTACCCATTCTGTTTTGTGTGTCCCGAATGTCGCGAACACAGATGTACAATTTGGCAAAAAAGAGTAGAAATTAATAGGGGCGCCACCTCCTTTGCGGTGTTGCCATGATGCTATCCTGCTCTGAATTATGGTTATTTCTGAAAGGTAAGATTAGTTCCGATTCAAAACTTTTTTGACAAACTGTAAGATCTAAAATGGCTTTGTGAGATCTTACTTCAAATAAACGACTTTTTATATTTATCTCTTGGCATGACCACTTTGATTCTGTACATTAGAGAATTTCTGAAACATGCTATATTTTGCTAGAAAATAAATTGTTATTCCTTATAAATGAATTTTATCTTTATCTCTTGGCGTGACCACTTTGATTCTGTACATTAGAGAATTTCTGAAACATTTGCTAGAAAATAAATTGTTATTACTTATAAGTGAATTTTATCTTTATCTCTTGGCGTGACCACTTTGATTCTGTACATTAGAGAATTTCTGAAACATTCGCTAGAAAATAAATTGTTATTACTTATAAGTGAATTTTATCTTGATTTCTTGGCGTGACCACTTTGATTCTCTACATTAGAGAATTTCTGTAACATGCTATATTTTGCTAGAAAATAAATTGTTATTACTTATAAATGAATTTTATCTTTATCTCTTGGAGTGACCACTTTGATTCTGTACATTAGAGAATTTCTGAAATATGCTATATTTTGCTAGAAAATAAATTGTTATTACTTATAAATGAATTTTATCTTTATCTCTTGGCGTGACCACTTTGATTCTATACATCAGAGAACTTTCTGAAACATGCTATGTTTTGCTAGAAAAACAATAAATTGTTATGATTTTATTTAGGTTTCTGTTTCATTTTATCTACCTAAAACTACGGGACTTTATTCAAAAAATTATTTCACCATTAGAATGCTACATTATCCATATACCTGTTATTACTAAAAAACAAGCAAATATTTCCAAAAGTTATAAAATATGACTACCCATGTAATGTAAATGACGCGATACAGTCGGAGTATGACTTATTTTGAAAAATTGTATGCCTATGTCATTCGTGTCAATGAAAGGATCCTAACGATACCTCACACATCTAATTCTGTTCAGGCATTTAGGAGTTATAGTGGAATAAAGAAACTCACATACATACACACTCACTCACATACATAAATACATGAACCCAAAAAATATAACACTCCTTTTTTTGGCAGTAATGTAATAAAAAGTCCACACGTTGAAAGCCGGGACGAGCCGCTAGTTCTTTATGTGCCAAAAATCATCCTGTCTACTACTATTTGGTAAACAGTATAAAACGAACTGGTATTTTTTTAAATTTGTTATTAGATTGTTGAAACGAGAAATATCTAATTGACCTGGTAAAGACCACCGTGAGGTTCATCACATAAGATAAAAAAAAAAACTTGAGAAAAAAGTATCGATATGCCTTCCGAATGGGCCCCTCACTAGTGGAGACATCGTTCCCATACATTTTTTTGTAAAGTTTGGAGATGATTTTATCAATATTTTCCCTTGAACACATGCAAACCAATAATCAAAAGAAAATTATACATAATTTATCTCTTATTTCATTACAAAGCCATTAGCGGACATATCTTATTTGAAACTATATTGCCAGTTGAAATATGATCCGTATTTGGTGTCGAGGTTGTGTTATTTACCTATATTTTATTATTTTTCGAAAGTATTTCAGGAAATTACATCATTACAGTCAAAATAGATTATATTCTTATCCTATTTGTGTATTTCTTTTTAATTTTTAGCTCTAGATTTAGGATTTGAGTAGAATCTAAAAACACGTAATAAAAATATCCAGTATTATTTCCAAATATTATATTGCCAAATATAATTTCGTTTTACAATAAAATCTTGCAGTAAAGCAGTATCAGACTGGTCTTGGATTTGTTTATTGTATATCCAACATCACGTATGCTCACTTTGATAACAGTGAGTCACATGTTTATATTTATTTTATAATTTATCTTTTATCTCCTACGTATGTAAAGCCTTTGTCGAACTTCAGAAGTCATAAATATTGTTCCGGAATAAAATATTTCTGTAAAACACAAAAAAAACTATGAAACAATAAACTGTAAATAATTCTGTTTTTATTTCAACAAAAACAATACATTATTCGCGTAACGATCCAGTTTTTTGCAAAACCTTCCAAATAAAAATTTGCGCGGCCATTTTTTCTGCGAGTTTACGGTAGTGACAGTTATGACAGCGTGCTAAAGTCAAGGGGCTAGATGTAATGTAGTAGCCAGCACAAATGCTGTTCGTAATCTGACTCATATTCGAAAACATTACAAGCAATCTGTGAAATACCATCTAGTATCGCCCTTATAAGGTAAGGACTTATTTGCCATTGGCCAAAACGCCATGAGATCATAGTGCCTTATGGAAAATCGTGCGAGAGTGACGTAATGCCAAAGAGATGTTTGAACTCAAATAGTGGATTTTCAAAACCTGGCCAATTGGTATGCTTACGAAACCTAAGCAATCGCAGGTTTGATTAGATCATGATAGTCAACATCAACGGCCCGTTACAGTCCACTGCCGGACTATGAGCCTCCTCCCCTTAAGTGTTTGGTTTTGCCATAATCTCCACGCTTGGCAGGCGGGTTGGAGATCGCAGATTAAAAGGTTACTGTATCAGAGAGCGCTGCTGCCCGTTCCCTGTTCAATGTGTAGTCCCTAAGTCAAAATAGTAATTTAGGGTACCTATTTATTTTATTTCCCTAACTGACCTAAATTTGGCGAAGAATTATTGACTTTTGCCGCTGAGTTAAAATTGCAATGCGCGGATATTAATATCTTTGGAAAAGACTCTGATACGTATACGTATGTGAGCGACGCTCATGGAACGACTAGCTGGCTAGACCACTGTTTAGTTACTGAAGTTTCGTGGAACACTGTCGCGGACATACGTATACTATACGACGTATTTTGGTCTGACCACTTTCCTTTAGTAGTTAAATGTAATATTAGTACCCTAAGGCCTAAGTTTAAGTTAGATTCTAATGAAAGCAATAAAATTTTATGGGGTGAGAGAAATAAGTCACAGATTCAGATGTATCACGACCAGTGTAATGATAAGTTAAGAAATATTGATTTCCCTACAGAATTTGAAAAATGTAGTTTTAAAAATTGTAATAACATAAGTCATAGGAATATATTAGATAATATGTATATGAAAATTGTTAAAACTTTAGAGGAGGCTGCTATTTCTTCTTATGTAGAAAAAAGAAAATTTGTAAAAAAGTATATAACGGGATGGAATAGACATGTGAGTAAATTTCACCGTCTAGCGAGGATTGATTTTCAAAACTGGGTTATGTGTGGCAGACCTAGACAAGGACAAATCTATAATAAAATGAAAGAGAGTAGAAAACTGTTTAAATGTAAACTAAAGTGGTGTCAAAAAAACGAGGAACAGATCAAATTAGATATTATTGCCAGTCACCACAAAGCTAAAAATTTTAGTCGTTTCTGGAAATCCACAAACAGTTTGAATTTCAGACCGACTTTGCCAGTTAGTGTAGCGGGTGTAAGCGAGCCAGAGCAAATAGCCAATCTATTTAGGACACACTTTCGAGTGGACTCGCCACTGGGGCCTTCGCAGCAGGAACTTAAAAGTGATGATAATAGGGGATCGGAGAGCACGCCTATCTGTTTTACTGCTAGCGAGGTAAAGAATGTGATAAAAAGCTTGAAGTCCGGGAAATCCCCAGGGCATGATTACTTAAGCATTGAACATCTAAAGCATGCAGGAGTCCACTTACCGAGGGTTCTTGCTATGTTTTATTGTTTATGTATAATTCACTCATATTTACCTGAAAAGTTGCTGAAAACAATGGTAGTACCCATAGTCAAAAATAAAACTGGTGACTCTGGTGCCTTAAATAATTATAGACCAATTTCCCTGGCAACAACTTTGGCTAAGGTGCTGGACGGTTTGGTTGAAAGACAGCTGGATGAACACCTTGAATTTCATGATGCTCAGTTTGGATTCAGGCCGAATTTATCTACTGAAATGGCAATCCTCTGTCTCAAGCATACCGTCCAGTACTACACCAAACGAAAGACTCCAGTATATGCGTGCTTCCTCGATCTTTCCAAGGCGTTTGATCTGGTCTCGTATGACAGCCTATGGAGGAAGCTAGAGGGGACGACTTTACCTAAAGAAGTAATTTATTTGCTTAGATATTGGTATAGCAATCAAGATAATTATGTTATGAATTATTATTATTATTTTTAAGTGGGCAGGAGCATTTTCGCAGGGGTATAGGTTGGAATGCGGTGTAAGGCAAGGGGGTCTAAGTTCACCGAAACTTTTCAACCTATATATAAACAGCCTGATCTGTGAACTCAGCAATACCAAAATTGGATGTTCAATTGATGGTCAGTTTGTAAACAACATTAGCTATGCGGACGATATGGTATTGCTGAGTCCATCGATCAGTGCAATGAGGAGGATGCTCCGCATTTGTGAAAACTACGCCCAAGTGCACGGTCTGAAATACAATGCAACTAAAAGCGAGCTACTTGTGTTCAAAGCCGGCTCAAAATGCTACGATGCAGTCCCACAAGTTACCCTAGGAGGCTCGCCGATCGCTAGAGTGGCTCGTTTTAAGTATCTTGGGCATTGGGTGACAGAAAACATGTCAGATGATGATGATATGGAGAGGGAGCGCAGGGCGGTAACGTTAAGATGTAACATGCTGGCTCGTAGGTTCGCGCGCTGTACAGAGGAAGTTAAAATCACACTCTTCAGGGCCTACTGTCAGTCTCTGTACACGTGTGGCTTATGGGTTAGATATACGCAGAAATCGTTCAGCGCCCTGCGCGTCCACTACAATAATGCGTTCAGAGCACTGATGCGGTTGCCGCGGTATTGTAGTGCATCGGGGATGTTTGCGCAGGCCCGTGTTGATGATTTTTACGGGTTGCTGAGAAAGCGAATGGCATCCCTGATGCGGCGTGTGCGCGGCAGCTCCAACAGCCTCATTGCTCTGAATGCAGATAGATTTGATAGTCCAATTATGTGGCATTGGATGACGACTCATCGGTCGTCGTTTAAATATATTAAATAAAATAAAATAATTCATCCTTGTATTCTACTAACATTTTTTAAATTTTAAGCTATTTGTGTGTATTACTAACTGTAGCGTTAAAAAAGAAAAGCTAGCTAGCCTGTGGTCGACGACCACAGGCGAAACGTGAAATTTAGGTGAACAGAGAAAGAGTTGGTTGAATTTGTCCGAACGGTATAATATAAATTTAAAAAGGCCTAGAAATTGCCAAGCATGAGCCGAGAGTCGAGTCCTGAGGGGACTCCGTCGATATCGTGTCGCTGAACTAGTGTTGTGTTGTGGTGTATCGATGCAGGAAGGTGTACCAAAACCGCGGAGTACCCCGGGAGAGTATAGCCAAACGGGAACCAAAAAAGGAGGGCCAGAGAAACCTAAAGGGCCTTTTTAGAATTTGGAAATTGAATTTAAATTTGGCAAAATCCGCATACAAAATTACAGAACAGATACAAAAAAAAGGCTAAAAAAATGATGGGCAGTATCCCAGGGGGGACGCCGGTGCGCGGGTCTGCGGCACTCAGCTGGCACGGGCGCGGACGCACACAACGCAGGGGTCCAGGCACGTCCAACGCCCGGTGGCCTCAGGGGTCCGGAACCACGGCGAGAGATCGAGAAAGGCACGGAGGGACCCTCGTGTGTGTGCCGCAGAGGCCGGAAATACACTGTAAAGATTGACAAAGAAATAATCGCCATCCAACCAAGACAGGGAAAGAGAAAAGTGCGTCGATAAAAACCAGGAGGAAGACAGCACAAGACTTACCCGGCTAGTCCAAAGTAGGAGCCTGTCCCAATAATTATCGCATTCCAAGCCACTTACAACATTTACTCATAATATTTTTATTTAGAGATTTATATTCAACCAAGTTCAAATCGTTCCCATCTTATGACAGACGACAACTGAGAAAACAATCAACAATTTAGAAAAAGGTCAAACCAAGAAAATTTTAAATTTGAAAATGTAACATAAAAACCGGCCAAAAGAAAAAAGAGCCATACCAAAAAGGTTATTAAAAAACCTGCAGTAATGCTGCAGACATCCCTTCACCAGAAAAAAATCCTCCAACTCGAAAAGGGAAAAAAAATCTTCAAGATGGCAACCCTCGAAGGAAGTTGACCACCCTAGAACAATAGCCGAATTGTTCAAAGTCAACTATCAAAGGACAAAAATTATCGATAAAAATTCATCGACACTTTACCCCATCACTATAAACCAACGAACACGTCATGTTCCCAGCACGAACGGCTCATAAACGACTCACTGGCCCCAGGATAAGAAACCACCGGTGTCCCAAAAGAAGCCAAGTCAATCCACCAGGGAAAAAGAGGAGGACGGAAATGGCTTGGAGAAAGAAATGGAAAGTTGTCAACCACAACAGAAAAAGGTGGAGACAACCGAAGGAAACACCGATGAGGTGGTATCCCTGAACCAGGAGGAAAATACGATACGATACGTAAAGGATAGAAGAGGAAATTTGGAAATTAGGATATGTTGGAATATCGGAATGTTGGAATGTCACTAAGTTTTAAAACATAAACGCGCCTACAAACGATATTATTTACACACCTAAATGCTAAAACTAAAAACTATACAAAATATATACAAGTAGTTTTTAAACTACTGGTAAAAAGTTTACAAGTCGAAACTGTCAGTTACGCCCGTAATCAGCTGCAAAAGAAGAAAAACTTCAAATCGATCGTGCGCGAAAACTGACAGATGACTTGTAAACAAAGAGCTATCAAACGAGGGCCGACGCTCGCCCACGTCATCGTGTTCATCCCGAAACACGTCAGACGCCGACGAACATCGGAAACACTCGGATCGGCTCGGAAAAAGGGCTCGACGGCGCAGTTGGTAGGCAACCAACGCCGTCAAAGACGAGGTCGGGGTTCGAACTCGACCCTGACAAAAAAATTAAAAAAAGATCCGACGATGGCCATAACAGGCCGACTGCGCAAAGCAGCGGTCACCGTCCTGCCGCGACAAAAAAGCGCGCTTCGGGACAAAAATTTTGCCCCGGCTCAATCCCAGCGGAATGACGCAACATGGGCCAGGTCAGAGGCCTATGGCAGCTCGAAAACCTGACCACATGTTGGTTGCGTCAATTCCGAATAACCTAAATACCTACAAACTAACACTAAGATATAACATCAATCTGGCCAGACATACACACACACACACACAAAAACACAAAAAGGGCGTATGAAGTAGTAAACTTAGTGACATTCAAAAGAAAAAAGGATGCCAAAAGGTGAATCTAAGCCAAATGATGAGAAGAAAAGTTGGTACACGTTTGCCTGAAGGCTTTTAGAATTTAGAAAAATAATGTTCCAGGGGAACAGGGAAAAGAGGGTCTATTTCAAAATTTATGAACCCTCGTGCGGGGAAACTGGATAAACACGAAAAGATATTCGGAGACTATTTCAACGACCGCGTCTTAGTATGGACAAATTGAAGGCACCAAAGATACGTCACACGATTACCGCAACTGTCGGCCAACCCACGGCATACAGTCTTGGCTACTCGTGGACAGCACCCAGTGTACACTTCTTTGCATACAAGAGGCTCGTAAATAGCCCCGCGAGTTTTGCAGGTGGGTAAAAAAAACTAGACAAGGAAAAACGAGTATAAAGGGGAACAAAATTAGGGGAAGACCGGAATATAAACGAAATTTACAGATAAATTTATGTTACGGGCGCCATTTGTAGCGTTAAAAAAGAAAAGCTAGCTAGCCTGTGGTCGACGACCACAGGCGAAACGTGAAATTTAGGTGAACAGAGAAAGAGTTGGTTGAATTTGTCCGAACGGTATAATATAAATTTAAAAAGGCCTAGAAATTGCCAAGCATGAGCCGAGAGTCGAGTCCTGAGGGGACTCCGTCGATATCGTGTCGCTGAACTAGTGTTGTGTTGTGGTGTATCGATGCAGAAAGGTGTACCAAAACCGCGGAGTACCCCGGGAGAGTATAGCCAAACGGGAACCAAAAAAGGAGGGCCAGAGAAACCTAAAGGGCCTTTTTAGAATTTGGAAATTGAATTTAAATTTGGCAAAATCCGCATACAAAATTACAGAACAGATACAAAAAAAGGCTAAAAAAATGATGGGCAGTATCCCAGGGGGGACGCCGGTGCGCGGGTCTGCGGCACTCAGCTGGCACGGGCGCGGACGCACACAACGCAGGGGTCCAGGCACGTCCAACGCCCGGTGGCCTCAGGGGTCCGGAACCACGGCGAGAGATCGAGAAAGGCACGGAGGGACCCTCGTGTGTGTGCCGCAGAGGCCGGAAATACACTGTAAAGATTGACAAAGAAATAATCGCCATCCAACCAAGACAGGGAAAGAGAAAAGTGCGTCGATAAAAACCAGGAGGAAGACAGCACAAGACTTACCCGGCTAGTCCAAAGTAGGAGCCTGTCCCAATAATTATCGCATTCCAAGCCACTTACAACATTTACTCATAATATTTTTATTTAGAGATTTATATTCAACCAAGTTCAAATCGTTCCCATCTTATGACAGACGACAACTGAGAAAACAATCAACAATTTAGAAAAAGGTCAAACCAAGAAAATTTTAAATTTGAAAATGTGACATAAAAACCGGCCAAAAGAAAAAAGAGCCATACCAAAAAGGTTATTAAAAAACCTGCAGTAATGCTGCATAACATTTTATGGGCTTAATGCCTGCAATAAATAGATTGAATTGAATTGAAAAAAAATGCTATGTAATACCAAAGTGGTAATAAAGTAGGCGCGAACTCAAAATAACCATTTATCATCCTTTAGCTGAAAGACGTCCATTTCTAAACAAGATCCTTCCCCAAGTATTTCATGGTCCTGCGCTGCCAGCATCCAGCGGCTTCCCGCGACCTTCATCCAATCAGCAGTCCACCTAAGATCAGGTTAAAACTATCTTTTTCACTTCTCATGAAGCACTTTCAGAGCATGAGAAGTTATTGTGCAATCGAATTTTGTGCACAAGTGCATTGACGTACTTGTATCAGGTTATAAATGTATCTATATTGAGGCAAAGAAAATGAGCCATACAGCCAAACACATTAAGAAGTTCATAGATAGAATTTGTTATTTTATAATGTTTACTTTAATTTATTTGTCTTATGTGTTTTTTAAGATATAAAATACATTAAAATTTAAATTCAAGTACGGTGGGTTATTTAATTAATTTAAGAAAATTATTATTACATAATTGATTTAATAGTAGACTGTATAGGTCTGCAGCCCAAGCCTAATATCAATGTCGTAAGATTAAAAACTGTACTAATTTTACTTTGAAGAAATGTTATGTTATACTACTGTTTTATTTCCTCGCAATCGAAGTGAAAAGCAAAGTTTATAACTTGTCCACAAAACCATTTTATCCTCGACATTACTATAACTCAATGATTTTAACTGTGCACTTCGAGCTGTCAAAGTCGTCATGTTGGTGGCATTGAATTCACCCACCCGCTTACTTCCTCACCTCCTCCGACGCCTATCAAAACGGATACCAAACCTACCAACATGCAAATATTATGACGTTGACAGATGCACAGTTATAAAAATTGGGTTATATCAGCCCTCGCCTTCGGCTCGGGCTGCTTAAAGTCTCGGATGAATATGGTTCGTTTTGTGCACTTGTTGTAAAATCTACTATATAAAAGAAAGATTCTACAGAAATATTTTTTCAAGTCAAGCTGGCTAAAGAAGTTTGTTTATAGTTGGCACCATTGGCACATTTAATACAGACCTACCAACTTAACTGTGAAATGAACGGCGGCGCTAGTAGTAATACAAAATAGCATCTCAATAAATCTCGACTCTTCTGAAAATTGTCATTTCCATAGTAATGGTCATAATTAAAAATTTTGGGCATTTTACAGATTATGTGGTAGATTAGTACAAATATGCGCTCACTCTGTAACTATGGAAATTTCAACATCCAAAACTATGTTATTCAGAACTGTCAAGTTTAAGCGGTACCCCGACGTGACATTAAAGCGTCATTTCAAAGAGCAAACCAAATCGTGCCATCCATCAATTTCTATAATAAAATTAAAATATATAGGTGTTACTTTATCGAATTTGATGGCTCAACAATAAGTATTATTTTTGACTTTTTAAATTTTTGCTTTTTTTGCTTCGGGGGTTTTTAAATTTTAAATTTATTTTTATTTCATAATTTTTAAACTTTATTACAAATAAATTATGATATATGAGTACAGTTATATATAAAAATTGAGTGGAACGCACTTCGCAGAGATCAGTTGGAAGAAGGAGAACTCCCAAAAAAGATATTTATAGAATTCGATGACAAATCAATCGGCGGAAGTTTTAAAGACGACAATGGTTGGGTCCCAATACAGGCACAAAGTTTGACCTTTCAAGGTCTTAGAGGGTATGGCAACATAGAAAGAATAATGTTTCCCATTATTTTAAGCTGGGCCGTAACAGTGCATAAGCTGCAAGGGACCACTGTGGATAAAGCTGTCGTATATTTAGGGAAAAGAACTTTCGCGAAAGGTCAAGCTTACGTAGCTTTAAGTCGCGTAAAAAGCCTGCAAGGTGTGACTATTATTGAACTGGACCAGCGAAAGCTCTTCAATAATCCGCATGTCAGATCAGCTTTAGCAGAATTAATAAGATTAAGAAGTAATAATACACAAACTTAAGGCTCAATTCCCACTGCGGCAGAGTGACGCGACGCACCACATATATTACATATTATTTATTACCCTAACATGTCATATTTAAAGTCATGGTTATCTTACCATGTTCTTTCAATATCATTGAAGTAATACGATACCAAATTTCGAATCGAATGGACATATGGAAGGTAGTCAAATCCTCTCATCAACTATTAAAGAGCTGATGATCTTCAAACAGCTGATCAGGTCATGGTTACCTTTCCATATACTTTCAATATCATTGAAGTAACATGGTACCAAATTTCGAATCGATAGAACATATGAAAGGTAGTCAGATATCCCCTCATCAAATATTAAAGAGCTGATGATTTTCAAACGGCTGATCAGGTCATGGTTACCTTTTCATATAGGTACTTTCAATATCATTGAAGTAACACGGTACCAAATTTTGAATCGAAAGGACATATGGAAAGTAGTCAGATCCCCTCATCAACTATTAAAGAGCTGATGATCTTCAAACGGCTGATCAGTTCATGGTTACCTTTCCATATACTTTCAATATTATTGAAGGAATACGGTACCAAATTTCGAATCGATAGGACATATGGAAGTAAGTCAGATCCCCTCATCAACTATTATAGAGCTGATGATCTTCAAACGGCTGATCAGGTCATGATTACCTTACCCTATACTTTCAATATGATTGAAGTAACAAGGTACCAAATTTCGAATCGATCGGAGATAAGGAAGTTCGTCAGATCCCCTCATCAACTAGAAAAAAGCTGATGATCTTCAAACGGCTGAAGAGATTTTCATGAAACATGGCTAAGAACACTCGGGGTAAAATTATCTATGTTACAAAAAAAACTAAACGAAAATCGGTTCATCCGCTTAGGAGCTACGATACCACAGACAGATACACAGATACACAGATACACAGATACACAGACACGTTAAACTTATAACACCCCTCTTTTGCGTCGGGGGTTAAAAATACCATTTTATAGAACTGCTAGCGCCGCCTTCATATAAGTTTGTTGTACTTGTAACCATAGCATAATTTTAAGTTTTATTTAGCTCAGTAAACTAGTTCATACGCCTTCTGTATAGATGGCGTTACTAAGATTAATATCAACGCTTTTGCTTCCGAACTAACATTAATTATCAAACAGGATTTTGCTTAAGAAATTAATATTCAGATTATTATTACTTTTCTTTTTAATCTTTTTATTTGGTTGTATTTAGCAGTTGTATTTCCTTGTGTTGTCTATAAGTGTACCAGAACGTTCTCCGTTTTCAGGTGCTTAAAGGTGAAGGAAATCTGCGCACGCATGCTTATAAAGTCGAACAATTTGTCCTGAGCCATTCATTAAAGGCTCGAGTTTGACTCCTTGGGTGGTAGGGAATACGTGGCTAAGTGTTTGTTTAAATAAACAGTTTTTAGGGTTCCGTAGCCAAATGGCAAAAAACGGAACCCTTATGGATTCGTCATGTCTGTCTGTCTGTCTGTCTGTCTGTCCGTCCGTATGTCACAGCCACTTTTTTCGGAAACTATAAGAACTACACTGTTGAAACTTGGCAAGTAGATGTATTCTGTGAACCGCATAAAGATTTTTATACAAAAATAGAAAAAAAACAATAAATTTTGGGGGTTCCCCATACATCTATGTAACCCCCAAAATTTATTGTTTTTTTTCTACTATGTATGGGGAACCCCCAAAATTTATTGTTTTTTTTCTATTTTTGTATAAAAATCTTACAAAAATACTGAAACTCAAATTTTTTTTTATCAATCCTATACGTTTGGGGTGTCTATGAATAGGTCTTCAAAAATGATATTGAGGTTTCTAATACCATTTTTTTCTAAACTGAATAGTTTGCGCGAGAGACACTTCCAAAGTGGTAAAATGTGTGTCCCCCCCCTGTAACTTTAAAAAAAAATATACGATGTACATTACCATGGAAACTTCCAACGAAAATTGGTTTGAACGAGATCCAGTAAGTAGTTTCTTTTAATACGTCATAAATCGTAAATCGTAAACCGCGGCTACTATCTAGTCGTTACACGAGCCAAGTCGGTGGCGGTTCTATAACACTGACACTAGGGTTTGTGAGGTCGGGCTGCTACGGAACCCTTCATGGGCGAGTCCGACTCGCACTTGGCCGCTTTTTTATATATTTTATTTCACTAAAACTAAAACACACGAATCTGACAATAATGAGCGAATTCTATGGCGAATTCTATAACTCACTCATGAAACTGCACTTACAAACATCGCGTCTTTTGCGATAGATAACCCTCAAAAATAATAAGTACGTCATCAACACTACGCTTTGATTAAAAACCAATTCTTTTTCGTATCAGAACCATATTTCTAACAACTTGGGCGTTCCCACGAAACCGATATCACCAAATTTTAAACCAATTATGTGAATGCAAACTTTTTAGACAATAAAATCAATCGCTTCTAAATTTCGCGAACAAATTGAACTTTTCAGCTGCTTCCAACGAGCCCGAAGCCATAGATGTATGGAAACTAAGGACAAAAAACCTTTTTCAAATTATTGAAGTGACTATTAAGTCTATTTATCATTAAAATTGGTTAACCGATTTTGATGAAACTTGCATTTTTTACTAAGTTGGAGAAATTCCTAATCCAACAAAAAAGAATCATTGTTGCCAGTTTTCGAAAAATGTGTGCAAACATACCTACATGCAACATAAGTATAGGTACATTCCTCTTACTTTTTTTTTACATGGACCTAATGCTTGTGTCGCAAAATCGACGTATCAAGCGTAACCGGACTTTTGGGGGAGCGGAAGGCTCTTATCCCTAGCATGCAATAGCCAAAGGGCCGGGCGCCCACTTGTGGGCACAGAACTCGACATAGGACGTTGCCATGACGAGAAGCGCACTTACGTTTGGTACAGAGTACTGGGCGATAAATATTGCACATCGCGCATTGGAAAGAGAGTAATCTGTTAGTGCTACGTGGGAGAGAGACAACGCTCTACAAAACTTAACACCTGATGTGCAATATTTATCGCCCAGTACGTTACAAGTGTTAAATTAAAATAAATGTTGTTAAAATAAAATAAAATTTGATTAAATATAATAAATTAGATCTTCAAAAATAATAAAAACAAACAGCTTTAGTTTATAAGAAAATAAGTTCCTATTTTAGTTTCTACATGTTTTAATGTGAAATAAAAACTAACGATTAAGTTACATTAAAAGTATGAAGGACGACTATGTACATTTCTAAAGAATGTTGTAAGTTTAAGATTGTTCTTATAAATAATGTCAAGTTTGCTGTGCTCTAACAGGGCGTCATTGTACAATACAGTAATTGTTAGGTATAATGACAAATGCAAATAAATATTTTGAGTTTGAGTTTAAATGCCCACGTAGATTGATATTTTATACGAAAATTGTGTAATATTTTTCGGTCCCCTTGTCTGGGGCTTGCCCACTCTTTGTACCCGATCTGTAACTAACCTTCGTAGGAACCTCACCAGGGATTATTAGTGGGTTATTAGGTCATCGGTCATCGTGGGTCATGAAATTTTGTTTACATGTATATATATAGTTTACCGAACTGCACAATTATGCGAAATTTCATGACAAAGCATAAATAATTACCAGAGAAAACCTAATCCGTTTCAAGCAGGCTGGCCTAACTATATCCTTTGTCCCTGCCTATGGAGAAGTTGACCAAGCTGCTGTAGTGTGATCGTCTGATCATTTTTAATCAGGGTAGGCTCGAGCCCCTTAGTGGGATCGTCATTTGAGTTGGTAAATCTCTAATTAAACATCCCATATCTTCCCTAAGCTAGTCTAATCAAAGTATTGACTGGAAAAATCCGGTTGGATCCACCCGAGGCCAGTTTAATTGCATTCCAGAGTCTAATGGCGGGAGACGAGCGGCCAATTTTGTTTGGGAGGAGGGGGAGCTTGGGATTGTTTTGGGAGATAATAAAAGGGGGATCATAATCATTCTAATAAATTATTTTTATAAGCACATATGGCATGTAATTTATATTTTAAAGTCTAGAGAAGAAAAAGCGGCCAAGTGCGAGTCGGACTCGCCCATGAAGGGTTCCGTAGCAGCAAGTAACATAAAAGTTCTTTTACGATTTATGACGTATTAAAAAAAAACTACTTACTGGATCTCGTTCAAACCAATTTTCGTTGGAAGTTTCCATAGTAATGTACATCATATATTTTTTTAGTTTTATCATTCTCTTATTTTAGAAGTTACAGGGGGGGGACACACATTTTACCACTTTGGAAGTGCTCTCGCGCAAACTATTCAGTTTAGAAAAAAATGGTATTAAAAACCTCAATATCATTTTTGAAGACCTATCCATAGACATCCCACACAAAAATTTTTGAGTTTCAGTTCTATGTATGGGGAACCCCCAAAATTTTTTGTTTTTTTTTTTCTATTTTTGTATGAAAATCTTAATGCGGTTCACAGAATACATCTACTTGCCAAGTTTCAACAGTATAGTTCTTATAGTTTCCGAAAAAAGTGGCTGTGACATACGGAAGGACAGACAGACATGACGAATCCATAAGGGTTCCGTTTTTTGCCATTTGGCTACGGAACCCTAAAAAGATACTACCTATTACAAAATTCAACGTGTTCGCAAAATGAACGCAATACCTCTCGAGGGGTAAGGTCAGCCCATGGAACAACTTTTGTCTTACGGAAGGCTTGCTTCGGAAGGCACGTTAAGCAGTTGGTCCCGGCTACTATCTAGTTACACGAGCCATGCTAGTAGCCTTTGGCGGCTCTGCAACACTGACACCAGGGTTTGTGAGGTTGGTTGTCGATCTTACAACCCACACGATGATGATGATGATCTTACGGACAAAACTGCACAAATAGGTACTTTAATTGTTAAAGATTATAATCAAATTTATAACTAATGCAATGTAGGTCATTCACCGCGCGCAGTAGCGAAGTACTCTGGACCCGGGGAAAGGAGGTCAAACGCTGTTTTGAATGTTACAACCATTGAGTCATACAGGCTAGCGAAATATTGTATACTACCAACATTGCTCTTGCTGTACTAATGTGCCGATAGAAGTGCCATCCAGACAGCATTGTACTTCGAAAAGGTGCTTGTTGAGAGGTGTAATCGGCCTTTTAGTACCTTGTATTAATAGTCCTTTGTATGCTATTGATGGGATACAAAAGATGTGTAATATGCTCACTGTGTCGCATTTTAAATTTACTGCAATGAACAAAATGTCAGTCACTAGATATTTACTCGAAATCACAAGCGGTATTTTCTTTGTAGTAGATAAACTGTTTTAAAATAAAAACTTTTGTTACCTATGCACGGTCGTTTTGGGTGTGGCCTTTGTAGTGTACAAAGGACATCTTTAGAATGATTAAGTAGAGAGCAAATTATCTGAATTAAATGCAAACGAAAGAGACTACTTCTAGCTGTCAGGCTCAAGACGAAGATGATCAGGACGTAATGATTATAGTACATTAGATGAGTACTGTTATAAATAACGCAAACCTTTCGGGCACAACCTACGAAACTTAACAACTTTTGATTCACATTGCGTTAAAATTTAGAAAAAAAATGGGCGAACATACTATCACGAGAGATAATGAGTTATTTATCTAATAATAATATAATAATAATAATAAAGTGTATTTGCTCACCACAATACAATACAATTGAGTACATTGAACTTACATCTATGCATAAAAATATTAAGTATTGTGGGAAGCCTGATGCCTAAACTAGACAAAAGTCTGTATTTCAGGTCACCAGGTCTCACTCCTATCTAAAACGTATAAGGAAAAAAAAAGAAGTTAAGAGACAACTGAAAGTCCAACAATAATACGGACGTTGGTACCAAATATCTATAAAGCCAACATTCTCGACTCTTGGCACCGTTTGACTTTAATAACGACATATTCCTAGATATTGGAGCTGTATATTAGGGCAATCGAAAAACGCTACTTTTGCTGGAGAACTGCCAAATGTAGAGCGCTGTCTCCTTCGATTTGGGAGAGTCGGAAAAAGAAAGAAAATATTTTGAGAGTGGAGATACGATGAGAAAGAGATGTGGTTTTTAAAAGGGTAATCGTTCAATTTGTAATTTGTTAATATTGATAGTAAATAAATAACAGTTAGCGGTTATGTAAAACAGCTGATTCAACAATGCATCTGCAACATATCAATTGTGTCGATGGTATAGATTATGTTTTGTCTATCGACAGTTTGGTAATATCGATACTATCAAAAAATCAAAAACTATTTTTTATTTTTCAAAGTATGTTGTTACAAAAAATAAAGCCTAATCCTGTAGCAAAGAGCTCACAGAAGAAAGCTTCACAGTCGTCACATCTTCTGATCGATAGTATGATAATATGGTATGAATAGAATGACATCAATGTTGAGTTCGCCGTGTGGTGACGGCGGAGTAGAATACATTTGTCACCAACCCCTACTCTTCCCGTGGGTGTCGTAAGAGGTGACTTAGGGACTACACATTGAACAGGGAACGGGCAGCAGCGCTCTCTGATACAGTAACCTTTTAATCTGCGATCTCCAACCCGCCTGCCAAGCGTGGAGATTATGGCAAAACCCTCCACTTAAGTGGAGGAGGCTCATAGTCCAGCAGTGGACTGTAACAGGCCGTTGATGAATGTTGAGTTTGTCTTACATTAGAAACTATCAATACTGTCGACGATAGTGCAGCATTTTTGCACGAAAACTGTCGATAGTGTGGCAAATACTCATGAACCGTCCGTTTATCGTAGCCTAATTGAAATTAACCAATTGGTATAAATAACCAATTGGTAAATAATAACCAATAGCTGGTGTTCTGAAAATTCCGTAATACAATTTTCAACTGGGCTACATGTTATGGAAAATTGTGATGTAACTTGAACTACAGAAAACCAGCGAAAAATTATCACATCCATTGTCCTTCCTTCGTACATCTTTCTCCCATCCAAGATGCCAAGTATCCTTTGTTCCAACGGGAAATAATTACATTAGCTCCATACCCGTTTAATATCGCGTTAGAGCGCATCGCCATCTGTTGACGAGGGTCCGTAATGATCATACAATGGCGACTGCTGAGTTGATAAAGATCGATGTTTGAAATTAACTTTTTTTTAGAATGTGTTATTGAATTCTGTGTTTTGTCAAATCGTTAATGGTTGTTTTCTTTACAATAGGTATCACAAATTGGTACACTTGTTTAGTAAAATATTAAAAAAACATCATTGTCTCATTTTTATGAAACATTGTTCTTGACATTTGGTTTTCTGTGATGAGAATGTACTATTTTGTTTCTTGCTAATTTATGATTTTAGCATTTTATACCTATAGTACCACAATCTATTTATTTAGCAAATAGCAATATAAGCAATTATAAGCGCATTTTCGCATGGTTGCAAAAGAATAAGAATTCAGAAGTTTTGAAGTCCGAGGTGCACCGTCAAATTAGCTGCAGCAGTTTATGTTTTTATTTTCCACTTTCCAGCTGTACGGTTAGACGAAAATGATGTTAATATCCCGGAGCGAAACCCAGGTGAAGTCATGAAATCCTCAGCTCTGCAGCTGCTGCAGTATAAGCTGCATTGGACAGCTGGATGCTGCATGGCTGGAGCCGGTGGAGGTAAATTTCGTTTTATTTTTTTCTTACGACATTTAAAAAGTTGTAGAAAGTCGCCAAACACAGTAGAGGGTTTTAGTTCAAACTTATATTTACACTCTAAAATAACTGAAAATCACACTTATATTATAAATCACATGATCCCATCACATCACACTATTATATTTATATTATATTATTATTATCAATACATATAATATATAGGTTGTTGTGGTTGGATGTTATTATAAATGTGAAAATATTATTTGGATCTTTGGATTTGGATGAAATTTGAAATGGAGATAGTTTGTACCCTTTATTAACACATAGTATACCTTTTACGGGAAAAAGTCTTATTCCCACGGGAAAATCTTACA
Source organism: Carpatolechia fugitivella (assembly GCA_951230895.1). Lineage (NCBI taxonomy): Eukaryota > Metazoa > Arthropoda > Insecta > Lepidoptera > Gelechiidae > Carpatolechia > Carpatolechia fugitivella. Next base: position 11,152,861 of record OX579670.1, on the reverse strand, counting down.
TAATACGAGCGTAGCCGCGAGCGTACAGCTAGGGATCAATATAATATTTCAAAAACTACAAAGCAAACTTTCATTGAAAGAGTTTTTTGATGGGATAAGTTAGTAGAACCACGACAAAACAGCGGTTTCTTTATTCATATGGTGTGCATGAATGAATTAAAAACATGAATTACAATTTCAAGTTCTACTAACCAGATTATTTTTAGTATTTTCTTATATATCTCGCTAACTAATGACTCAGGTTGTTACAGTATCAGATGAATGTTCTTAATCATACATAAGTTCTGCCGAAAGGTTTCTATGAATGAAAATTTGGTTGTTTTACTATGAATCCATTTTTTTATATGTTCTTAATTATTATTTTTAAATTCTGTTTAAAGTTAACTTAGTTTTTGTTAGTTAATCCAACATTTATTCATTTATAAGAAAGTAGTCATACAGCGGGCGTGGACTTGAACATACTTGGATTATACTATCATTATTTTTTACCAAAACCATTTTATTTTTCAAATCATAACCGAATTTTTTTCATATTTTCTCCACATTGTTATCTTTTGCGTTACATTGCCGTCCATGCGAGTGACGTTTTCTCGGCGCCGGTAAAATGGCGCTCGGTGGCGTGCGATGCATCACGTGTCAAAGGCTTGGACGACGTCCAAAAGTTGGGTTAGAAGGTTCATGATTCGGGGTATTCGCGTTTCACCTGTTTTTACTGCCCTTATCAAAATAACAAGTTCGAAAAATCTTCAGGATTAAAAAAATACGTTGAAAATTTCGCAGCGATGTAAAAGAGACATTTTGAACCAGGGTACATTTTTGGAAAGGGACATTATAAACCTGAACGGATCCAGGAGCTTCTTGGCCTTCGACACGCCTCCAACGACGCTAACGATGTGTAGTGCTTGTTGAATTATTTAGAAACTGTGAAGTTCGCACAGATCTTTCCCAATTCCATCGAGCCAGCAGCGATGAGAATCGTTTAAAAATAATAAAATTATTGTTTTGATTCGCTCAAATCGTCGACTCGTAAGTATTCAATTACTTGTGTGCGTCTTCCATCGCGTTTAAGTGTGACTTCCTCCATAGGATATTAGTCAGTTTGAGCTACTATAATTATGGGGGTTCTATTGGGAACAGTATAATATCAATAGTGAAAACACGAACAACCCGACGATTTGGCGTCTTCAGGCTTATTTTGCGTGCAAGTTTCGTTTGGCGTAAACAAAGTTTGTAACAGAAAGTTTTGCAACATGACGTAGTATTGATTTGGAAGAAAAGAGTTGTTTTGTCTTGCTTGCTTGCCTATACGAAAAATACAAGAAACTCCTTGCTTAAGATATCAAAACTTCTAAGTCAAAACTACACTAAAACGCTTCTGTTCAGTACGAGTACCCGACGGCCCCGTAAAGCACAGGGTCGCGGGTTCGAATCCCGCCCAGGGCAAACATACGTGTGATGAGCATTTGTGTTTGCCTTGTGTCTGGGTGTTGTTTATCTATATAAGTATGTATTTATCTATTTAAGTAATGTATATCAGCTGTCTGATACCCATAGTACAAGCTTTGCTTAGTTTGGGGTCAGATGGCCGTGTGTGAGATGTCCCCACATATTTATTTAATATTTATTTATTGATCATCATCGTTTTGCCATTCAAGATCATCAACTTGAGTGAACCGATTTAGATCAAATTTTGCACAAAGTGAATTTAACAACCAAATGATATCAGGATTTCTTTATCTCAGAAACAAACTTACTTCTACGGGAAAGATCGCAAATATTGCGGGCGTATTACGTAGACAGCTAGCAATTAAACAAATTATATTTTTAACAAAAACAGCAGCATTTTACTTCACATGAAATGAACAACGCATCGTCCGGAAAAACAGTAAAAAAGGAAGATTTATGTTTTTAATACTGTTACAGCTGGATGAGCATCAGCGCAGCGCAGTGCAGTGCAGTGCAGTGCAGTGCAGTGCGGTGCAGTCCGACTGTCAGAACAAGTATCACTGCACTAGACTAGACAAGCGCACGGCGGGAAGTTTTTACAACATAAAACACATTTTCGTTATCTTTAGTCTAGCTTTGTTTAAAGCGCCCCAGTAGTAGCCGAGTAGCCGAGTGGTCGAGTGGTCGAGATTTCGCCACTCATTACGGAGGTTCCGGGTTTGATTCCCGGTGGGGACACTGTCAAGCAAAAATCTCTTTATGAGACTTTCCCCAGTTTGGTTAGGACTTTGCAGGCTGAATCAGAGAAGAAAGATGATACTTTGGAAGGCACGTTAAGCCTATGGTCCCGGTTATTATCTAGTCGTTACACGAGCCATGTCAGTGGCCTTTGGCGGTTCTATAACACTGACACCAGGGTTTGTGAGGTCGGTTGTCGGCCTTACAACCTAGACGATGAAGAAAAAGTAGGTACTGTATGTGACGTGATAAAGATAATGTGTCCTTCTTACAACACAACAACGTGTGTTTACAACGTGTTATGAAATAACAACGTAAAACCCCTCAGGTGGTAACTCAGCCCATGAAACTGAACAACTTTTGTTCTGGAACATTTCCGAAATCGCAACTTTTTTTTACTTTTCTTAAAATCTTACCAGTTAGCCGAGCCACGACCGTAGCACAGAATCGTCTTTCTTCTCGGATAGTCGGATGATTCAGCCTGCAACGTCCCAAACAAACTGGGGAAAGTCTCACAAAGACAATTTTTTTTGACAGTACCGCGATTTGAACCAAGAATCTCTGTGATGAGCGTCGAAATCTCGACCACTCAGCCACGGAGGCTGTTAGTGGAAGTTTTCGTGGCCAACCATACATTGTTCTTTTCAATAACAAATACAAACCGATTTGTTAGCCGTTTGTATGATACGGAGTTCATCCAAATAGTATCCTACTGCATTTCGTCCAACTCGAATTTTAATTTATGAGTACTAAATGTAAAAATCTCAATAAGTTAACAATTTGTTTTACAATGCCTCTTAACCAACTCATTCTTTGTTAATTTCACTATCTCGCTGGAACTACCAAATTTTTGCTGACCCAGATTCCCGAATTCCGTATTCAAGCCGGGAAACTGCAAAAATCTGCGAAAATTGTAGAAACAAAAACGAGGATTACATAGATGTGATAGTGGGTGAGTTTCCTCGCAAATGTTGGGCTGGATATGCTGACGGTACACTGAAGGACAAAATTAAAGGGAACACCTTCAACAATTTTGTCAAAGTCAAAAGCGATAGAATGCACTGAAATATCTTCTATTATCTATCATTCAATTATTATCTATCATTCAATTTCTTATATTTAATATCTTCTATTCTTCTATTCTATTCTTAACTTCTCAAAATCCAAAAGAAAACTCACATATTTTTATTTAACAAATCAACCGGAATGTAATAACTTCAAAGCTATAGGTTTACATGGTAATGTAAGATAAGATATTATAATATTAATGGCGACTCTCTAGCACAGATAAACCCTAGAGGTTTGCGTGCTAGGATAATTTGCAAGAACTGTTTATTTTCATGTCAAAAAATCAGCTCTGAATAATGCATCACCAGGCACAGAAGTGCAAAATATATCTTTTTTGTATCTTGAATATATTTTAGTCTCAAAGGAAACGATTTAAAAACTAAAACCCCTAACCCCTTTATGGATAAGAGTGTGATCTTATGTATGGTCTCTATTCCAGTTCGTTTCAATTTGGAATACTTAAAAAGATAGATAGATTTCCTATTTTTTTTTTTTTTGTGACGGACCTAATCACTATTTATACCAGAGTGGTAATATAGTGGGCGCGGACTTGCGGGGGAGCGGAAGGCTCGTATCCCTTAGGAATTTTATGACAACGTATCTGGGGGCGCCCTCAGACGGGCTCGGACCGCGGCCCAGAACGTTGCCAGGGCGAGAAGCGCGTCGGAGAAGAATAGATTTCCTAATGGTTGCATAAACTTATTAAGTTTGTTACTGAGTACATTGGAAACTACGTAAACTTTCGAAAATTAATATTAATATTATTAGACTTAATATTATATAAATTAATATTAATATTATAGGACTTATATTATATAAATTAATATTAATATTATAATTAAAGACATTATTAATATTATAAATGTGAAAATATATTTGAATATTAAGTTAAATGTTTTAGTTTTTATAAATAAATAAATAAATGTTTGGATGTTTTTTCCGCTTTCTCGCCTTACTCGTAACTACTGAACGGATTAGAATGTTTCAAATGGATATAGTTTGTACCCTAGATTAACACAAAGGATACTTTTTACGGGAAAAAAGCTTATTCCACGGGAAAATCTTACACAAGGCATAACACATAGTTTTTTTTTTTCTATTTCCAGTCATTACGTAGCCAGAATGATTATAACTTATAACGTTTGTAAATGTGCATGTGTGCAACGCCAGTATATTTCTAAATAGGTCAGTGGACATTAAACAATGGATATCACAGTTCCATACTAGATTGATAACTGTGATGACGTCACGTCGTGAGGTACGTGAACTGGCCAACAAAGCAATGCGCCATGAAAATGACCTCAATAACGCACGTTAGTGTTACTCGTCCAAGTTTTGTTGACAATGGAATGTACTACGTATTTATTCTTGATTTTTTGTGTTCTTTTCACCTCAAAGTGTAAAAATTATGCTTATTCAATAGAACCAGAAAAAATCAAAACCAACAGAAAGGTAAAAAAATATACCCAAACTCTTTTTGCTGGTAATAAACCAGAAAAAAAAACCGGCCAAGTGCGTGTCGGACCACGCATAAAGTAGGGTTCCGTAGTCATTTAGTATATATTTTTATTTTATTTATAATTTCAAAAGTATTCATCACAAGATACCCGAAACAATTTTAATTAAGAGTTTCCGCGCCAGTTTATTTACGTGAGTGATTTGAAGTTTATAGGTCCAAGACTTTAGAAATTACAGGGGGGGGACACCGTGTTAACGACTTTGGCGTGCTATATCTCACATATGGTAAAGCTGATAAAAAAATGTTGTATGGAAACCCAACTTCATTTCAACGATACCCCACACAAGGGGGTGTGCTCAAAAAAAATAATTTACCCCCACTTTACATGTATGGGGAGGTACCCTTAAAAAGGGGTAATTTTATTTTTTTGTATTTTTAAAATTGAGATCTATATCCAAAGTATCGTCGAACCAAGATACATGTGAATCGGTTCATAAACGTAGAAGATATTGTGCTGTGACAGACTGGGACGGACAGACAGACGGACTGAACGATCTTATAAGGGTTCCTTGTCGGACTACGGAACCCTAAAAACAGTGTTTTTTTTTTCTGGTTCCTTACTGTACTCTACTCCCTCGCTATTTGCACAAAAACATTACTATTATCACTTAAGGAAAAACATCCACCCACCAAACACATTTTTCGAAATTATCATCATATGTACGTTTATTCCATGCTCTTACGGTGAAGGAAAACATCGTGATGAAACCTGCACATTCCTGCGAAGAAATTCAAAAGTTGTAAGTACGTAAAGTCGACCAACCCGCACTGGGCCAGCGTGGTCGACTAAGGCCTAAACGCCCTAAATCAGGGTAGGCTCGAGGCCCTCGGTAGGGACGTATATGAGCTATTGATGATGTACCTTTTTCTATTTGCAGGGTTCTTATTTAGGTTACCGTACCTCAAAAAGAAAAAGGAAACCTTATAGGATCTGTCTGTTACGATCCTTTTTCTCGGGAATGTGTGGAAAGAGAAATTAAGTACTAATATCTGTGGTTGCTTCAAGCTCTAAAAATTTCAAGACTCTCTAGAATCAAGAAATTTGACAAAAAAAGCTCTTACAGCACGAGTAAAGAAAAATAAAACTCAATTAAGAATTTGTGCTTATTTACCACATTTTTTTTAATGCGACCGTGTATTGCAAAGTTGTCAAGAAATGGCGCTACTTGTTAAATAAAACTAGTAACCTGAAAAATTGAGTGCACAAGTCGGACTCGCACTTGTCTAATTTTTTTTTTTTTATTAAATTTAAACAATATTACTTTATCTCAATGCCATTATGTTATTTTAGGTGATATGTATATCCAGTTCAAATTTATTGAGTATTTTAATTAAGTACCCATAAAAACAAATTTTGATTATGGTGTTCCTTAAAAAAGTAAAACGTACAAAACCGACTGCATTTTTAAATTAATGAATGAATTAAAATGAATGAAACACGTTTACGTTAACTACACGTTCTTTTATTTATTTAGTAGGGATTTATAGTTTGCTCAGAATTTATATTATATAGAGTAGGGAAAGCCCAAGTGTTTACCTAGTTTAGTTTAGCCGTAGAAAATTTACTAGTTTTTTTAAAGATAGATAAAGATAAAAGTGTCTTTATTCGAAGTAAGATTTAACAACATCATTTTTCGACGTCAAAGCGAGATGGCCCGTTCACTACCAGTGTACGCCCTCTGTGGAGAAGAACGGCCAGAAGAAACTCCACAGGACTCGTATCTTTTGTACTTTTCTTTTTTTTATATAAAATATTGTTTACAGTAGTCAATATACATTGTTAATGTTTCCTGTGCCGAGCTGGACCATCCGAACACCAAAGCTCTTTGTTATTTAAATAATCAACTAACTTATAGTAAGCTTTATTACACAGCATCGGTTTTACACAATTCTTAAACCTTTTTTCTGGTAAAACTAAGATCTCATCAGGTATTTTGTTATAGCAGCGCACACAGAGCCCCACAAATGAAGTGCTAACTTTAGCAAGTCTACACTGCTTAGCATTAGTATTCTATGACAGAAACATATCGTCCAGAAATGTAGCAAGCTGAAGTGGCAGTGGGCTGGCCACGTCTGTCGCAGAACCGACGAGCGTTGAAGCAGACGGGTTCTCGAATGGAGACCGCGTCTCGGGAAACGTAGTGTGGGACGCCCCCCTGCCAGATGGACTGATGACCTGAGGAAGGTCGCTGGTGGTGGCTGGATGAGGAAAGCGGGTGATCGTGCGCTTTGGCGTGCCCTTGGGGAGGCCTACGTCCAGCAGAGGACTGCAAACTATCTATGTTAGTCTAATAGGGTTAACCCTTTACCGCACACGAATCCAGATATGGCGGCAAAAGTTTCTTATTTTTTTTAACATTATCGAAACGATTTATACTTGCAATCTAACTTAAATAACAAAAATCATCTTTTCGTGAAATGGAACGTAATTTTTTTTTTTATAATGAGGGTAATCTGTCATAGTTATTTGAGATTAAATGCAGCGCTGGTGACTAAACAAGTGTAACATAAATAGTGCGACTTTTATCAGTGGAAATTAAATATAAAACGGTAAGTATACGCTTCAAATAAAATCAAATTGTACTCTTCGAGTTACGGAGCATGTAGAATGTGTGTTTTTTTTGTGATTTAGTTTGTTTTTATACGATTTTTGAGGCGGTTTTTTCAAAATCCATATTTGGCTTCGTATGCGTTCCCATCAAAAACATTACCAGTCATATATGGCTTCGTGTGCATTTATGCTTTTTCAGTGATGGATGTTCAATACAGAACATAACAGTTTTTTATTAATTTTGATTTCTATATTTTGCTTGTAGCATTTAGTAGTTTTTATAGATTTAAAATAGCAATACTAAATTGTTGCTGATATTTTTATGTATGGCAACATCACTTTCTTCTTCCATTTTGATTTCTTGTACGATGTACATTTTGAATTCCAATAAATTCAGTTTTTTATTAAATCTTACTGAGCCTTTTCATTTACATAGGCTCTTTGTGGTCCTTCGAGGAAGTAGAATCAGTGAAAGTGTGGTTTCGTCGGTTGCTCGTCGATAACAGGATTTTTTCGCGACTTGCTATATCGAGTCGTCCTGTTTCGTCATCTTCAGTTAGCAACGTGTTGCGGCGGGAACCTGCTTTTTCGCATATTCGCAGATTTGCGATTGCGGAAAAATCATCATTTTGACGCTATATCGTCGGAACAACAGTTATTTCGTTAGAAATTCTATAATTTCGGAAACGAAAGTCATCATTTTTCATCTTTTTAAAAGACGGTGGACCGTATATAAAAAAGTACTCTACGACGGTGGATTTGAAAAATTGTCTACGCCGAGAATCGACGGAGTGAACTTCGTGCATATCTTTGTCGGAGAGGTTGGCCCTACTGTACGTCAAATCGGTCTCGGTCTTGTCATCGGTGCGGAGCGACTTCACTTCATGGCGAAACGTCAAACGTCGTAAACAAACATTGCGGATCGGTTTTGGTGCGGGTTTACTATTATTGCGGCTATATCTGTAATAATATATCGAAGAAAAAGTGCTAGAATTAAGTATTGTGTGCGGCATTATCGTTGCGTTATACGGAACAAGTGCGGTATTCGATTTCGTGCGGTGCGGCATACTAAAAAGTGTAATTTGTAGTGTACTGCGTCTGTCTACTTACGTTTCACGATGCCTGGTTCAGATACGGAACTGAAGCGTCTGCGAGCCCAGCGGGGCCAGTATAAGGCCACTATCACACGTGAACACGTCTCGACAATTACATTAGCGATCCAGTCAACATTGCGGCGTCTACGATAGACACACTCGAGGCACGGAGGGAGAAGCTGATGAGCACTTTGAAAGATTATGAGAGTGTGCACCTAGACATTCTTAGTCTAGACAGCTGTGACACAGAGGATGCTGGTAGAATCGAGGAGACTTACTTCAAAGTACTGGGGAAAATCAACGCAGCTATACGTGAGTTATCTGTAAAAGTTAATACTGATACCCATTCTATTTCTACTTGCAAATTGCCCAGCATAGAATTATCATCCTATGATGGTAAAGACTTTACACAATTTAAGCCATTTATGGATCTCTTCAACGCTGTGATTGATAAAAATCAGTCCCTATCAAACGTGCAAAAATTATTCTATTTAAGAAAATACCTTTTAGGTGATGCACTATCTGTAATAATCAACTTGCCACTAGTAAATGAATCCTATAGTGAAGCTGTTAATTTATTAGATAAACGTTTCAACAATCAAACAAGACTTGTGTCCAATCATGTTAATTTTCTTTTGGATTTGCCCCAAATGCAGAAGGGTACTGCATCGAGCATTAGATCTTTCATTTCGGATGTGAGACAGCAACTACATGCATTAAAAAATCTTAAACAGCCGATTAATCAGTGGGACATGTTGTTGATAGGTGTGCTAGCTAGAAAACTTGATAGTTACACTAATCGTGCTTACCATCTTGATAGGTCATGTGTAAATTTACCTACGATGGATGAGTTTTTAAACTTTTTAGAAAAAAGAGCCATTGCTCTGGAAGACAGTTCTTCTCATAATAATGCCTCCTATGACAGCAAGAGTAAGAACATAAATAAGGTTTCCAATGTTGTTACCAATTCAAATACTTTCCATAATATTTGTTCATTTTGTAATAATGATCATCTCCTTTTTTCATGCCCTAAATTCAAAATGGCACTAAGTTCTCAGAGAATTAAATTTGTGGCTGACAATAAATTATGTACCACTTGTCTGAGAAGTCATGTTAATAAATGTAAATATTCTTTCAAGTGTAAAGTTTGTAAAGCTTCTCACAATACACTTCTGCATGAGGAAAAGCCAAAAGAAAATGAGGTAGTAACTTTGCATTCCAATTCAACATCAAATCAAACTAACATTTTATTGCCTACAATAAAAGTTAAACTTATTGACAGATTTGGTCAAGAAGTTTATGTTAAAGCTTTGCTTGATTGTGGGAGCCAAGTATGTATTATAAAACGCTCACTTGTCAACCAACTGAACTTGACCCCTATGGCTCAAGACTCCAATATTATTGGTTTGGGTAATACTCATAACAAAGTTAATGAATGTGCTACTATATTAGTGCAATCTTCTATGTACAATTTAAAATATTCAGTGAAATGTCATATTTTGGATTCAGTAACATCACACTTGCCACAAAATTTTATTGATATTACAAATTGTAATTTTCCTAAGAATATTCAGTTGGCTGATGATGAGTTTAATAAACCATCTGAAATTTCCTTATTATTAGGAGTAAACTTTTATTCAAAAATAATAATTGATGGCGTTGTCAAATTAGATAATGGCCTTGTGTTACAAAATACTTTGTTTGGCCATGTAGTTACTGGCACTATTGAAAACCAAACTCCTATTTACAGTTCCAATGTTAATTTGGTCTCAAATTTTATTGTTCAGGACACGTCTCAAAATAGTCTTGAAGATATTATGAGCAAATTCTGGTTGTCAGAGAAGATGCCAGAAGAGTCAAAAAATGAAAATATTGAGTTTCAGAAGGCTGAAGAATGCTTTAAAAATTCAGTTAAATTAGAAAATAACCGGTTTTCAGTTGATTATCCATTAAAATGCTCTTTAGAAAAATTAGATATTGGTGACTCATTCTCACATGCTTTACAAAGATTTCATGTCCAGGAAAGAAAATTTGAGACAAACCCAGAGTACTTTCAAAAGTACAAAAGGTTCATTGAGGAGTTTGTAGAGCTAGGACATGCCAAGGAGGTCGACATTGGTCAATATGATGTCTGTAATGATCCTGTGTATTTCCTTGCACATCATGCGGTTCTAAATGATAGTAGCAAAACAACAAAGTTTCGGGTCGTCTTTGGTGGGAATGTAAAATCTAAAAAGGGACTTTCGGTCAACGATGTGATGTTGAATGGACCTATAGTTCAGAATGACCTATTTAGTATACTTACACTCTTTCGTACCTACCACTATACACTCATGTGTGACATCGAAAAAATGTTTAGGATGTGCTCTATCAATGAAAATTTCAAGCCGTTGCAAAACATTTTATGGAGAGATCATCCCAGCAAACCCATTGTATGTTTACAATTGCAAACAATTACCTATGGTTTAAAGCCCTCCACATTCTTAAGCACTAGATGCCTCATTGAACTTGCTAATTTGTACCAAAACAAATATCCTTTGGCTGCAAATGCACTAAGATCAAATACCTATATCGATGATGTAATTTGTGGTGCTGATAGTTTAGAACAGTTACAAGAATTAAAAAAGCAACTCATAGAGTTAACGAGCTTAGGAAGTTTTAACCTTCATAAATGGTGTTCTAACTCTCCTGAGTCTCTAAAAGATATACCCGATAAAGTCAAATATTTTGAAGAAATTGATCTTAATAAAGATCATATTATCAAAACTTTAGGTTTGAAGTATAATATACTTTCAGATGAATTTTTATTTTCATGTCCTATGACTGAATCTCTCAAATCTAAAAGAGAGATACTTAGCTTTATTGGTAAAATTTTTGACCCTCTTGGCCTTATAGGTCCAGTAGTAGTTAAAGCCAAGTTATTGATGCAAGAGGTATGGAAGTCAAAGGTTGACTGGGACTCTCCTATACCCAGTGAATTACTCCAAAAATGGAAAACATTTTTAAATAATTTATGTGACATGGGTACAATAAAAATACCTAGAGCCATTTCAAATGTTGACAATGTACAGTCAGTAGAACTTGTGGGTTACTGTGATGCATCCCTCCATGCTGCAGGCTGTTGTCTCTATCTTAGAGTTTTGTCAAATGATCATATTAAGGTTAGTTTATTGTGCTCCAAATCACGTGTTGCTCCTCTGAATAGAAAGCCTACCATTCCAAATCTAGAGCTCAGCGGTGCTCTCCTTTTATCAAAGATTTCTTCAAGTGTTTACAACACTTTAAAAAATAGATATTCTAATCTAAAGGTTTTTCTATACACAGATTCTCAGGTGGTTTTGGCCTGGCTTAACTCCCAAAATATAAAGGGTGTTTCTATTTCAAAAAATGTTAAAGAAATTAAAAACTTAACTAAAGATTTTCAATGGGCTCATGTCAGAGGGACTGATAATCCTGCTGATGTGCTATCTAGGAGTTGTAGTCCAAGCAAACTTCAGGACAACCAGCTATGGTGGTATGGTCCAACTTCATTATCTAGTAAAGATTTTCAACATGATATATCTGCTCTACAACCAGAGAAAAATGAATCTATAATCAATTCTAATCCTGATTGTGTGTGTAACTTGCAACAAAATATTTCTCAACTTCCAAATAATATTTTTAATAAATTTTCAGATTATAACAAGCTTCAGAGAGTAATTGCTCTACTATTGCGTTTTAAACATAACTGTTTATATCCCAATAATAAAATAATTGGTCCTTTCTCTCCTCAGGAGCTAGAGTCTTCTAACTTAATTATTATAAGACATATTCAGCAAGAGGCATTTTCAGTTGAGATAGAGTCTTTGAAGAAAGGAATTAAAATTAAATCTAACTTGAGTAGTTTGCACCCCTTCTTAGATAATAATTCAATTTTAAGAGTTGGTGGTCGCCTTTCAAATGCTCTCCATTTATCATATGATAAAAAGCATCCAATTATCATTCCAAAGCATAACAATGTAACACACATGATTATAATCAGGGAACATTTAAGACTTTTACATGCCGGAGCCAAGCAAGTTTTAAGTTCTCTTTCTCAAAAGTTCTGGCTCATCAATGGGATTAGAGAAGTTAAGAAGGTGGTACACAAATGTATTAAGTGTTTCCGCATTAAAGCAGTGGCTGCTCAGCAGTTAATGGGGTCATTGCCCTCACAAAGAGTTTCAATGTCTAGGCCATTTCAGATTACAGGTGTAGATTTCTGTGGTCCATTCGACATTAAAGTAGCACGTATTAGAAATCCTATTGTAAAAAAGAGTTATGTAGCGCTCTTTGTTTGTTTTGCTACTAAGGCGATACACGTAGAGTTGGTCAGTGATATGACTACTGCGGCGTTCTTGGCGTGTCTTCAGCGCTTCATAGCTAGGAGAGGTTTACCGTCCCAAATATACTGTGACAATGCAAAGACTTTTAAGGGAGCCTCTAACAAATTAAAAGAATTGTTTGAATTACATTCATCAGTATCTCATGTCAATGATGTGCACAATTTTTGCTCCACAAACCAAATTAAATTTAATTACATTCCAGGCTATTCTCCAGAATTTGGTGGCTTATGGGAAGCTGGAGTAAAGAGTGTGAAATATCATATTAAAAGAGTAATGGGAAATATTTGTCTTACCTTTGAAGAATTTTACACAGTTCTGGTACAGATAGAGTCAATATTAAACTCCAGACCTCTCTTACCAATGAGTAGTGATATTTCAGATGTTCATTATTTAACTCCCGGACACTTTCTTATAGGTGCTCCATTAACTAGTTACCCTGAGTTGGATTTGAGTAATAAAAATATTAATAGACTTAGATTTTGGGATTTATGTTCTAGATTAAAACAAGAGTTCTGGAAAATTTGGTCCAAAGACTATTTAACTTCCCTTCAAAATAGACCTAAGTGGAAATATGAAAATGTAAACATTAAAGAGGGTGATTTAGTAATTGTAAAACAGAAAGATATTTCACCTCTATGTTGGCCAATGGGTCGTATTGTAAAAACCTTTCCTGGAACAGATGATAAGGTCAGAGTGGCAGAAGTCAGAATGGGACCTAAAGGTAAAACTTATGTACGGTCTTATACCAAGTTGTGCCCCCTACCCTTTAACGACAGTTAAGCCATTTAATATTAAATGTAGTTTGTAATATAAGCCTAAATAATAAGATAAAAAATAAGATCATAGAGTTTAAAAGTTTGTGATATTTAAATTTTAGTAGAAATAAAATATACCTATCACAGTCTCAGTCTAAGCTTGTATAAAATATTAAACTTAAAAGTAAAAATGAAGTTGTATAATTAAAGTTGTATAAATAAGTAAATAGTTTGTTGAAGGTAATGTAAAACTTTGTATAAAAAAAAATGTGTAAAATTAGTTAAAATATAAGATCTAAATTTGTAAACACTTTGCAAAGTATAAATAGAAATAAAAATAGGTATGTAGGAATACATTAAAAAATATTTAGAATAAGAGTTTTTAGACAAAATATTTGATGAGTTGATACAGGAATAAATTATTTGCAACTTTTCACTTCTTTTTATAGCATGTATTTTTGTAGTCTCATAGATTATATTAAATTACAATATCACTTGTATACATAAATAAACATGAACTAAAAGATGTATAAATAAATAGCTTGATAAATAATTTGCTATATCCACAATAGTGTAGAGTCTAGTTTTAATTTCTTAAGTTTAGGTATCGTGTACTCATTATGTAAACAAGTTTATTTGTAGGTTTGTACCATATGTTCTTGTATTAAACATTGTTAGTTCACAGCTTAAATTGTAAGTGTTTTTAGTTGGTGGACTTTCTCCCCCCCCAACTTATGTTCAATACAGAACATAACAGTTTTTTATTAATTTTGATTTCTATATTTTGCTTGTAGCATTTAGTAGTTTTTATAGATTTAAAATAGCAATACTAAATTGTTGCTGATATTTTTATGTATGGCAACATCACTTTCTTCTTCCATTTTGATTTCTTGTACGATGTACATTTTGAATTCCAATAAATTCAGTTTTTTATTAAATCTTACTGAGCCTTTTCATTTACAATGGACGTGTCTCGCTTTTACGGTACATCCACGCATGTAAACCCTATACCTGGTGATGGGTCATTGAGTGACGACGATCTTATTTCTGACTCCGATCCTGAATACGAACCCTGCTTTACCCGTACACGTAATAAAAAAACATAATATTATCATACCGGAGTCTGAATTTGAGAGTTCTGATTCTGAGGATGATAATATAACTTTACGAAATTTGCAAGTACCATCTGGATGTAAAGCTAAAAGTAGAAAAGCTAAAAAAGAACCAGTAAATTGGACAGAAGAAAAAATGGAACCTTATGACAAAAATAACTTTCAATTCAAGGGAAACACAAATTTGCCTGAAATAATACATCAGTTAGAATCACCAGTAGTTCAAGTTTCTTTTTACTGATGAAACAATTGATTTAATAGTTGAGCAGTCTAACTTGAAATCTCTTCAAGATAATATCAACAAGCCAGCAAGCATTACCAAAGAAGAAATGGAGAAATTTGTTGGAATCATAATTTTTATGTCCTGTGTAAAATTGCCATCAACAAGAATGTATTGGTCAAAACACTTGGGCCAAGAGCAAGTCCACAGTGTGATGACATGTAGCAGATTTGAGACTGTAAAAAGGTTCTTACACTTCAATAACAACGAAAATTTCAAACCCAGTAACAACGATGATCATGATAAACTTTTCAAAATAAGACCCCTTTTGGAACAGATTCGTCAGCGTTTGTTGTTGGTTCCGAAGGAAGAGTTTTTAGCAGTAGACGAACAAATTATCCCCACTAAATGCCGTCACGAACTGAAGCAATATAATCCAGCAAAACCACATAAGTGGGGCTACAAAAATCAGGTTTTGAGTGGCGTTTCAGGCTTCAGCTACGATTTTGACATCTTCGCTGGAGACCAAAGCAATACATATCCTTCAGACGCACCTGATCTAGGAGTCAGCTCAAATGTTGTGACTCGACTGACTACTACAGTTCCACGACATCTGAACCATAAGGTTTGTTTCGATAACTGGTTCAATAGCCCAAACCTTCAAGTTTATTTATCTAAAAATGGCTTGTTGCCTTTGGGAACAGTTAGACTCAATCGTGTGCCAAACTCAAAAATGCCTTCTGACAAAGACTTGAAGAAACGCGGACGAGGTAGTTTTGTTGAAAAAACTGCAGTCATAGATGGCGTAAAGCTGAGTTTAGTGTCGTGGTTTGATAATAAAAGTGTAAATCTTTTGTCAGCTTACGTAGGCAGTGATCCAACAACAACAAAACGGCGTTATGTTCGAAAGGAAAAGCGATACAAAGATATAATTTGCCCCCAAGCTGTTGACGTATATAACTAGCATATGGGTGGGGTCGACTTACTGGATTCAATGCTTAGTTTTTACAGAATCCATTTACGCTCGCGGCAATGGTACAAAATAATTTTTTTCCACATGGTGGACCTGTGCATGGTAAATGCTTGGTTGTTATGGCGCCGAAACAATGAAGGAATATACATGCCGCTGTTTGATTTCAAACTCGCAGTTTCGGAGCACATGCGTAAGGCAGGGAAAGTACCTTTGATGGCCAAAAAGCGTGGTCGTCCGGCAAACATCTTCGGAACACCATCATCAAGCCGCCTTGGTACTCCACCAAACCGAGTTGGAACTCCGACAAGCCGTGGCAGTACTCCATCTAGCTTACCTGATTCACCTATACCCACAAAGCGATCTCGAAAAACTCCTGCTAGACATCAAGACTTGCCTCTCAATTCCGTGCGCACTGATAACATCGCCCATATCCCCATGTGGAAGAAAAATCGACAGCTGTGTAAAAACTGTTCAAAGTTTCGTTCTTTCACTAATTGTGAAAAATGTGGAGTTTATTTATGCTACAATGATAAGCGTAATTGCTTCAAAGATTTTCACTTAGTATATTTTTTTTTCACTTATTGCATACGAAGCTATATATGCCGATGCAACTTTTTCCTAGAATGCATACGACGCCAAATATGGCTTCGTATTTTATTTTCTAAAATAAAGGTCGTAATTTTTTTTTCTTTCTTATAGCTATTATTCAAACTTAATAAAGCAAATTTATGAAAAAAAAAAAATTTATTGCACCTCCTCAATAATTCATGCGGTAAAGGGTTTCTAAAGTTGTCTTACACACACTGTTTGAATCGTCTGAAATAGACGTCAAGGCCAATGATATTCAGCTGTTCAGTTTGTATAAAAAGGAAATGAAACAACTGTTTTCCCTTTCTAAGACGAAACAGTGAAAGCTACTATGTCTATGCAACTCCCTTCGAGCTCAGAACCCTGACTGATATTAGCTTTAAAAATTGCATTTCTTTTTGACCAAGCGAGCGCGATGTGCCTCCGTTTCAGCTTGGGCAAAAATGTTTTCGTATGTCTGGTTGTCCGGCGGATGTCCGATGAATGTCCGGCTATTCTCTCTCATCTACAGATTGCATTTCACAATCGATTCATTTTTATGAACAGGTTCGATAATTTATGTATAGATTTGTTTGTCGATTCAGTTTTTCATAAAGGGTTGAAGGCGTTAAAAGTGTCATATTTCAACGATTTCGAAGAAAAATAACCGCGCTAAGTCTACCAGCTCACACAGCCACTACTTTTATAAGTACTTACTACAAAAAGTGGTATGAAATCCCACTTATGCGTTATCGGGTAACAATATGTTTTCCCTGTGCCTACGAAATTTCAAACGTAGTCGAGGCAAAGCAGTGGTTATTTGTTATACTGACTCATATTGTAAAATAATATGAATCCTACCCGTTTAGAGTCAATAATTGAAGATATTACAGTAGCTGTGTATTTTGCGGAAGAGAATGTGTTTGAATATGTCTATGTCGGCACAATATCGTCTCTACCCTGTTGCATCGCTATGGTAACAACGTGGTTTTTGTTACCAAAATGGAGGACCTTGCAAGCTTTCACCAGCTTATATGAAGTCATCTTTGGAACATTAGCTGCCTGCTTTCTGTGTGCAAGAGAGTTATATTTCAAAATGTATATATCTAAAGTTTATTCTCTGTTCCCTTCTACCGAAATGATTAAAGCCATAGAGATAGTCAATATTATCAACTTTGGCTACTACACTCTTTTAACTTTATCATTTTGTTGGTCATCCTGTGCATCATTGGTAGCTTTTTTAAAACTAGTACGTGTTTACACTGGGAGAATGAGCCATGAGAAAAAGATTGCAACTGGTTTTACTTTTGGATTATACATATTGATTATTGCAGTAAGTATTGGATTATTCATTGGATTTTGCACTGGCAAAAAACGAGTATGTATTTATTTTCCATCGGATATTTATCGGATATCTATTATAATAATGGTCTTATTAATAGTGCTCACCGCGAACCTAATACTGTATGTCATAATATGCATAAAAGTAATGTCGTGTTGTTGCGACAAGATGTCTGAGAGAGGGTGCAGTCATGTCATATCGCTGATCGGCGTGGGAATGGTTTGCCAAGCTTTGGCAGCACTGGAACTCGTACTGAGGATGTCCACATATGAACAAAGCGTATTAACTGAAATAGGCGCAATACTGTTCCAACTGAGAATGCTGCCTCTGACTCTGGTGATGCTTCTGAACAGACCCACAAGACAACTTTGGAAATCGTACATAAAACGGATGAGGAATGCTGCGGATTGCGATATTCCCCTGCGACAACAACGCCGTAAACCATGAGGAATGCTGCGGATTGCGATATTCCCCTGCGACAACAACGCCGTGAACCATGAGGAATGCTGCGGATTGCGATATTCCCCTGCGACAACAACGCCGTGAACCATGAAGAATGCTGCGGATTGCGATATTCCCCTGCGACAACAACGCCGTGAACCATGAGGAATGCTGCGGATTGCGATATTCCCCTGCGACAACAACGCCGTGAACCATGAGGAATGCTGCGGATTGCGATATTCCCCTGCGACAACAACGCCGTGAACCATGAGGAATGCTGCGGATTGCGATATTCCCCTGCGACAACAACGCCGTGAACCATGAGGAATGCTGCGGATTGCGATATTCCCCTGCGACAACAACGCCGTGAACCATGAGGAATGCTGCGGGTTGCGATATTCCCCTGCGACAACAACGCCGTGAACCATGAGGAATGCTGCGGATTGCGATATTCCCCTGCGACAACAACGCCGTGAACCATGAGGAATGCTGCGGATTGCGATATTCCCCTGCGACAACAACGCCGTGAACCATGTGGAATGCTGCGGATTGCGATATTCCCCTGCGACAACAACGCCGTGAACCATGAGGAATGCTGCGGATTGCGATATTCCCCTGCGACAACAACGCCGTGAACCATGAGGAATGCTGCGGATTGCGATATTCCCCTGCGACAACAACGCCGTGAACCATGAGGAATGCTGCGGATTGCGATATTCCCCTGCGACAACAACGCCGTGAACCATGAGCAATGCTGCGGATTGCGATATTCCCCTGCGACAACAACGCCGTGAACCATGAGCAATGCTGCGGATTGCGATATTCCCCTGCGACAACAACGCCGTGAACCATGAGGAATGCTGCGGATTGCGATATTCCCCTGCGACAACAACGCCGTGAACCCGTTTAATTCATTGCTATCTTACTCTTCTTCTTCTTTTCGAGTCGGTGACACATCTAGACTGACTCAGCCCAAAAATTGGCCACAAGAATTGCGCTGTTAGTGGCGTTAATCAAGTCCTCCCGCGTGCAGCTGCTGGGGCACGCAGGGAACGACATCAAATGCTCCATCGTTTGGGGGACGGCACCACACTTGCACTCCAAGTTAGCACCGTCTGAGAATCCCCACCTAAACAGGTTCTCCTTACTTCAGCCTACCTGAGTCCGAAACCTATTTAAAGACTTCCAGGTAAGCCATGGTAACTCATGTCCAGGCGGTGGATTCTCAGACAGTGGGACGAAAGTGCTAGGAAGTTCGACACTCTGTGACCACAACCTCAATCTCTCGCTATCTTACTGAAACACTCTTAATAATACGTCTTTTTGAAACGTTTCTAAAATCTGTTAAAATACCATCAAATAAATTCTAATATCATAACTGTCATTTGTTTTCTTTGCTAGTGAACTTCTCTCCGACTCAGATGATCCAATGCAGTCTGCTGTTAAAGTTCTGCAGCAAAGAACACATTTTTTTTTAAATATGCACAATTGATATGCCATCTTCTTCTCAGCTGATAGATGGCAACTGCTATAACAACAAAAAAGCAAGTCGGTAACATTATACAATCGCACTAATATTATAAATGTGAAAGTATGTTTGTATATTAATATGTTGGGATGTTTGTTCTGCTTTCACGCCTAAAGTACTCATCATCATCATCGTGTGGGTTGTAAGGGACAACTGACCTCACAAACCCCAGTGTCAGTGTTATAGAACCGCCAAAGGCCACTGAGAGGAGTTTAGAGAGATGGTCGCCAACACCCGTTAGGGTATGGCACTGGAAGAAGAAGAAAGGCCACTGACCTGGCTTATGTAACGACTAGCTAGTAGCCGGGACCAACGGCTTAACACGCTTTCCGAAGCACGGAATCATCTTTCTTTTCGGACAATCAGGTGATTCAGCCTGCAATGTCTTCACCAAACTGGGGAAAGTCTCACAAAGAGATTTTTGCTTGACAGTGTCCCCACCGGGAATCGAACCCAGAACCTCCGTAATGGGCGTCGAAGTCTCGACCACTCAACCACGGAGGCTGTTAAAACCTATAAAGTACTGAATGAATGTGGATGAAATTTGGAATGGAGATAGTTTGTACCCTAGAATATATAATCCTAGGATATTTTTAACCGGAAAAAGGGTTATTCCCAAGGGAAAACCTACTCAATGCAAGCGTAGCCGTAGGCGTACAGCTAGTTTTTTTATAAAATTTCACGATGGTACCAATACAACATGTTTGTATTATACATAGTACACTGCAGGACAATGAAATTGGTACAATTATGTGTTACGTAAGTTCCTATACATTGCAGTTCCGGCGCGCCTCTTCCGACCGACATTTGGTATTTAGTTAGTGATGTCATTGAGACTTGGAACTATTTATTCGTATTCTGAGTGATAACGCAAGTTAAGCCAAGCTAGCTGAAGTTAGATGTTTTTCTTTCAGAAATGGTGAATCAATTTAATTTTCTAAAATGATAAGTAATTAATAATCAGCTTTGAAGTCATTTGTAATCAACTCAATTTTAACGCCTTTAATTTGAAAATTACTATAAAAAAAAAAACACAAAAATAATAACATCCAACAAATCATTATGAATACATTAAACTAGCGGTTACCCGCCCACGGCTACTATCGCGTTGTGTAAGATTTTCCCGTGGGAATAAGACTTTTTTCCGTAAAAAGTATTCTATGTGTTAATCCAGGTTATATACTATCTCCATTTCAAATTTCAGCCAAATCCGTTGAGTACTTTAAGCGTGAAGGCGGAACAAACATCCAAACATCCAATATTAGTGTGAAATTCATGCAAATCTAGAAAATCATGTAAGTCGTAACTTGAACAAGAAGCCAATAATGAAGTTCGTCACTTTAATTTAATTATTTATAATTTCTATTCGTCTTTCTTTTTCTTTTACACGTTTATCACAAAGTTGTTGCCCTCGTAGATTATGGTAATTGGATTAAAACAAGGACCTTCGGCCTAATGACGGAGACGAGTCCAGTAATTATATTAATTTTAAAATTAACGGCACAAATTCGATGCTGTATTTTGTTTTGTGTTCTAGTTTTAAATTTTTGGTAGCGTTTTTTGCAATACTGAAATGAAATATTTATGGCTAAGTGTAGTTAATATGGCTGACCACGTCTGCCGTAGAACCGATGAGTGGAGACACCTCTCGGGAAGCGTAGTGTGGGACGCCCCCCTGCCAGGTGGACTGATAACCTGAGGAAGGTCGCTGCTGGTGGCTGGATGAGGAAAGCAGGTGATCTTGCGCTTTGGCGTGCTCTTGGGAAAGCCTACGTCCACCAGTGGAATGCAATAGGCTTATTGATTGATTAGTTAATACATTGATGGTTGAACCCACGGAGAAAATGCCATGTATGGCCAGAAAGTAAGATTTTTTGTTTCGGAAGGCACAAAATCTGGTAGTCTCGGCTATTTATCTACGGAACTAGTCCTTACAAAAGTCAAGTCAGAAGTCTGGTGGCTCAATAAGCCTACCACATGGGTTTGTGACGTTGGCCATCTGATACGATTATTACGAAGATAAGCAATTTAGTCAATAATCTAGTACTAATAACACACATATCTACTGGGTTATTACCACAGAATTGTGTTATTTATTACCACGATTTTGGTTTAAAAGCTTTTTAATGAGCTCACCGATATTTCAACGATGTTGCAATAGTCATGATCACGGCAGAACAAAAAGCTTATTTCAAACCAAAATTAATCAATTTCAATCAGTATTTTTTTACCGAACGCGCGTGCGCACTGACGTAAACTTAATTAATCCTTTATCTGACCGTTATGTCTATTTGGTTTGATGTTAGTGAACTCACCCAAAAAAATGTAATGACGGATCTAAGTGATGTAATAACATCCTATGGAAATAAATTATTTTGACTTTGACTTTGACTTTTCTGTAATTTGTATAAAGTACTTAAACCTACTAATGAGCATTTCGGTTATATAAAATTATGTTTTAAATTCTTGACCAACGAGTTTTAGTCAATCAGAAGCTGTAATAAAGTTCTACTTAATAACGAAAGGGAACATAATCAGACTTTGCAGAGCATCGGGAAGATTCGAGGAGTCGACGCTGCCGGGGCACCAGTAAAACCAGTGCTCCTCGGTTGCCTCCTAGAGGAATAGCGGGGCGAGGACTAACCTGTTGGACCGCCGAAGGGGGCGAGTTGTGTGACACCATGCGATCCGGAGGATCCCACGCTAAGGAAGTGTGGGAGCACTAACGAGGAACTTTGGTCGGGGGGGGGAGCTCCGTGGGGGGGAATCTCCGGGTTCCCTTCATGCGGAGTGGTACCCCCTTCTGTCTGGGGTGAATCGGATAGGCCGCTCCAGCAAGCGCTTACCTGGAGCGGTGGGAGAGGATGCGTGTGGGGGCAGAACTCGTCCGGGGAGAGCGAGGGAACAGGGAGAAATGTCCGATGCACCGCGAGTCCGAAGGGTGACAACCGAACTGGGAATTAGGGGTGAAATGGTTCTACACACAGGGCAGGTCACCCGTCTGCGCTCCGTCGCACTCGCAGGCGTCCCCCATAAGACATACATACATACATACATACTTAATAACGAAGGCAATTCTGTTTCGTTGTACCTGGGCTGATTGATAACTGGCCGAAACGACGAACTTAAAAAAATGATACGCAAAAAAAAAAAATTACATTATATTTTGGCATCTTTTTTAAAATAGAACGCCAAATTTGAATTTAATCGAACTGGTGGAATTTGTTTGATAGGACGTAGAACTTTCTCTGTCGTAAATTTTTTTAACAATGGAAAGAAACGAAATTCGTGCGGTGATAAAGTTTTACGTTTTTAAACAGAAAACAGCAACCCAGATTAAAACCAAGCTAGACAGTGTTTTAGGTAATTCTGCTCCTGCATTGAGTACAACTCACACCTGGGTAACTGATTTTAAACGTGGAAGACAGAGCTGCGAAGACGCCCACAGGTCTGGCCGTCCAAATGAAGTCACGAATCCGGACATGATCAAAAAATTCACAAAATTGTATTGAATGATCGGCGCTTGAAGTTGCGAGAGATAGCAGAGATGGTGAGCATTTCATCTGAACGCGTTTTTAATATTTTGCACCAACATTTGGGAATGAAAAAGCTTTGCGCGCGATGGGTGCCGCGTTTGCTCACTGTTGACCAAAAGCAACGTCGAGTGGACGATTCATCGGAGTGTTTGGCGCTGTTTAACCGAGATCCTAACGAGTTTTCGCGCGTTATGTAACAGTCGATGATACCTGGATACATCATTATACTCCCGAGACAAAAGAACAATCTAAGCAGTGGACTGAGAGCGGAAGACCTGCGCCGAAGAAAGCAAAAACGGTTTTGTCGGCCGGCAAAGTGATGGCGACTGTTTTTTGGGATGCTCGAGGGATTATTTTAGTGGATTATCTGCAAAAAGGAAAAACAATAAATGGAGAGTACTACGCAAGCTTGCTGCAAAAATTAAGTGAAGAAATCCATCAAACTGGTGTAACGGCATTGGAGAAGCGCTGGACTAAATGCATCGAGGTAGAAGGAAACTACGTTGAGAAATAAATTTATTTTAAATAGATTTTTAAAGTTTTTCTTTGTCGTTTCGGAAACTTATCAATCAGTCCTCGTACGTGCGTTAGTTTTGAAAAACTATTTTATGTTTTCAAATGTGAGTTACATTCCTTGTACTCGTATATTCAACACAATGAATCAGGTTTGTTCATTGAATACTGTATAGTAAAGTAAATTAACTTAGTGCACAATGTTAGGTGTTACGTTAGTGACTCGATGGTGTTAGACAAATAACGTGTCTCATTGTAAGTAAACAATGTCATTAACATCAATTATTTAGCTCAGAATAAGCGACGTAAAATTCCGTAGATTTTATTACAAATTGCTTGTTTTTTTCTTACGTATAATATTCTTCAATAAACACTTTGGTTACATAATGAAACTATTTTAACTAGTTTTAATTAAGGGGGTACCCTATGTGAACACTAGCGCCACTTGGATAAAAAAATCATAACTTAGTGAAAACACAAAATATCAAAAATATGAACGATCAAATTGTTTCATTAGTCTTGTTGTATTTTTAGAATTGATAAATTCAGTTATCTGTTGTTAATTGTAATAACAGATAGCGAAAGTGCTAATAACGGCCGTTTTTAGCTCTTTCGCTATCTCTTACTACGCCGTATAAGATTTTATAAAATTCGGTATTTCTAAAAATACTAAAGTACCTACACTTTAAAATGATCGTCCACTTTTTTAATATATTTAGTTTTTTCGGA
This sequence comes from Carpatolechia fugitivella, assembly GCA_951230895.1. Classification (NCBI taxonomy): domain Eukaryota; kingdom Metazoa; phylum Arthropoda; class Insecta; order Lepidoptera; family Gelechiidae; genus Carpatolechia; species Carpatolechia fugitivella. Next base: position 11,128,365 of record OX579670.1, on the reverse strand, counting down.
GTTATGATTTTTTTTCGAAGTGGCGCTAGTGCGCAGTCATGTAGCCCCTTAAGTAGTGAATCTTAAATTTGAGCAAGAGATAAAAATATTCTTATCTCCTAATACTTTCTATTTCTGCACTGTGTTGTGGTTTGTTTTTTTATGAATTTAACTTTTTTTATCTCAAATGTCATTCAGTAAGTAAAACCTAGACGCAGACATTAATTATTTGACAAAAACACTGTGGAATCACATTTCATCACACTAATATTATAAACTAGCGGTCCGCCCGCGGCTACGCTTGCCTTGTGTAAGATTTTCCCGTGGGAATAAGACTTTTTCCCGTAAAAAGTATCCTATGTATCCTTAAATATCCAAGGTACAAACTATCTATATTCAAAATTTCATCCCAATCCGTTCAGTAGTTTTTTGTTTTTTTTTGCATAATATGTATGGATAGATCAATCTGAACTAGAGTTAGACAGAGTTTTATTTAATAGGTACCTTAAGTAGGTACATTAATTTTATACATTTAATAGAGAGAGAATATTAGTCGTCATCATCAGGGCTTACGGAAGACCAGCGTCAGAGCCCACAGAGGGAGTGATACAACGTATTTTATAAACTGGGATTTTTGTACGTGTTCTGTGTTGTGATGTCCCACAAATAAATAAATATCTGAATTCTGATATTTCTCAAATAGGTAAATCATAATATCGTAAAGGTATCGTGAGTCTTATCTAAGGATAAGTCTAAAAAGCTCTTTTGTGAGTGTTTTTAATCCACCTTTTTTTTTTACTCCAACGCCCGGTCATACACCTGCAATTACCTCATCGACGCTCACGCACGACATGACATTGTCGTGACATTATTTGATTTAATAATTATTTATATTCGTCTGTGAGTCATACGCTAATTATTTAGCAAATTCTCAAGACTGGCGGACAACAAAAGCTTTGTGAATACCTTTAAAGTACTCTTATTGTTTAATAAATGACTGTCATTTTGAGCGGTGTTTGAACTCAAAACATATTTTTTATCACCATTTTGAAAATATGCTTTTGTATTTTTATTTGGTACAGAACGGGAAAAACACTTTTGACACTACGGCACAATTGATGCTTTAAATAACTGGAATATGTAAAAACATACCCCTAAATGTACTTGTAACAAATAACATTATAAAACACGTTTTCTTTTCATTTAGTAGTTAAATTATTTAGCGTCCCATTGTACTGATGACGAGGATGATCTTTCTGATACAAAAAAAAAAACAAATCAATACGTAAAATAAATAATGGCGCAAGGCATGGTATGGTTTACACTTTATTTTGTCCGAACTTGTACAACCTGCGACAAATGTACCGGTCGCAGATAAGGGATGATTTAGCAGGAAAAGTTATGCGTGTCTGTTTGAATGGTGTGAAAATAAGAGTTGTTCTTGGCTTACTGGCTCCGTTTTATTTTTTTTGTGTTTACTGCTAAACTCCAGTGCTTTACTCTACCTGTGTGTTCTTAAAAGTGAGGAGAATAAGAAAACATTTTTTTTTTGTTTTAAGCAACACCATAAAAAGGGATTATTTTCGACACCGTCACCGTGGTGCTGTCATCCGTTCGGCGGAGACGCAGGTTCGATCCCTACCATGTACCAATGTGCCTTCGAATTTCGAATACATACTGTGTATGTTTATTCGACGTTCTTACGGTGAAGGAAAATAACCTGCACACTCCTGCAAAGAAATTCAAAGGTTGTGTGTGAAGTGGACCGAACCACACGGTCGACTATGGCCTGATCATCTTGCTTAAGGGTATATAGGCTCGAGCCCCTCAGTGGGGACGTAACTATATTAACTATTGATGATGAAAAATGAACTTAGCTTTAGCATCAACAACTTTTCTCGACAAGAGATTAATACTTTATTATAATCCGTGGTCAACGGTGCTGGTTTTACAACTAGTTATACGTTAGTTCTAAGTTGTTGCAAATAATCTGTTGAGTTTATTGTTTGCTAACAAAAAAAAAATACTAAAAAAAATACAATCCCCAAGAAACATTATAAAAAGACGGAAAATATTATTAAATTGATGCCTTTTTTACTATGGAAAGTCGTGGTATTTTTAGCGTTTTTCAACCCATAATCTCCTGGGAAAAGTAATTAATAAATTAAATTTTACATTGCGAACTTAATTAATGAAGACCCTGTATAAATTAGGCTGAAGACATGCCTTATCTTTTCTTTGTGACTTCCAAAAAATAAGACCTGCTTTAGAAAACATCTAACAAAACATAAAATTAAAATTAACGATATTTTTTCAAGTTTTTAATAATTTTAAGATATCCTTTGAAGATACAAGAGAACTACATTAATTTTATTCAAATTACTCCGTGGGAAGAAAAATCTTTTGTTCTGTGTTTACAAAAAAGAACCTTTGACGTCCTTTAAAAGGGTTAAAGGGTGAATAGAATAATAAACGGGTAGATTACTATCGGCAGCTATCAACTCAAGACCCGACACATGAAAATAAACAGCAAAAAATCAACTGTCATGGCGCTCCCGCCAAAAGCGAGATGACGCTCGCAAAATGGCCGACTGTAAAAGAAAATAGAGTCGACCGAAATAATACGAGTAAGATGGAAGTGACAGTGTGAAGATTTTTATGTTCGTTGCTTTTGTTATTTATATTTTGTTTCGAATCCAAATTATTGTTACCTTAATTTGGGAAAGAATTGTATAATTATTATGATAGCTTACAAAAAACAGTTACTGTTAAAAATCAGACATACTCGTAGTTATTTTGTCTTAAATTATTCAGAACCAACTTTCCTCCCGCAGCTCCATACACGTTGTTTATTATTTTTCTAGTATGTATATGATTTTTTCCTTGGTAAAAAAGTAGCCCGTCCGTGGGTGGGTAATCCATATTTTGTACCGATTTACAAACCGACATTTAGACAAACAAATTCAGACAAACAGACAATATTAGAATGATTTTTTTTCTATTATAGAAACGTGTTATATGTACCTATTTATGACATATAACAAGAAATACTTATTTCATTATTTTGAAAGAACATTTTTCACTTCTATTTATTTACTCGCAGTAATAGAGGTCCAAGTAGAGGAGGCCTACGTCCAGCAGTGTACTGCACACGGAATATAAGCAATAGGCTGATTGATTGATTGAATAGCACAGAATAAATAGTAATAAAAAAAATACGTCAGTCTCTGTCACCAAATCAAGATGGCGGCGGACTGAAAGATAACATGGCGGCCGTTTATGTATTCATCACTAGAAGCGCGGATCGCGTGATAGCGGTTTCGCGCTGCTCTTGTTGACTCTACTTAAGTGCTAACAAACAATATCAAATCGCATCTCCGGAGAAATCTGACTCTAAATACTCTTTAATATTTATTTATTTTTGTATTGAATTTTCAATAATAGCAAATTTTAAAAGTGATTATTGATTATATTGAAACAATAGTCTTTTTAATCTTTCACGCCAGCTTCTGCTGTTTTTTACACGACGTTCTTTCTACCGTAAGAGCGAGCAAATTTATAATTTTACGGAATAACAAACATTGATTGCAAATAAATGATTAATAATTATAATTGTTATCATTTGCAGTGATTGGTTGTATTGTATAACAATAATATAATTAGTTTAAAGAACAGATTTTGATAGGCATTGAAAACTGTGAACTTGTATTTGTACACCACCAAGCAAAGTAACACTCGACCTACTTTCAGGGGTCTTACAATTTTGGTGTTTCCTATATATCGTCGACTAATATTTTAGCATGTGATTTGTAGTCAGTAGGAGAGTTGGTGCACTTCGGGTTGATATCCCCTTTCAGTTACACGTTGCAGATAATAATCTGGACCTTTTAAACTAGACAAAAATCTTGCTGAAAAGAATAATCAACAGAAATTACCTCGAAACCAAACAAACACCATCACTTGACTCCAGCCCTCCATCCAAATAACGACAGAACTCTATCCCTCTTCATTCTTCAAATACTCCTGGCTGTAAACAAATCTTCCCTTCTATTCGCCTCGGTAAACATCTCGCGATGTGACACTACGCATGCAAATACGTAGGATAGGACAGTGTATTAGCATAGGATTATTTGTTATCCTGCCATTTGGGATTTTAGTTCTTTTTTTTGCTGTCATTTATTTTAATTAACTAAATACTAGTTTTGGATTATTTACAACCGGTGGAGTTCGATCATTTATTATTAGTGTGTCGGTAGTGTAGTGGCTAATACCGCTTGCTCCCATCCAGATGATCCGGAATCAATCCTCACCAAACACAAAATAAATGTGTTTTCGAGTTTCAACTTCATAATAATGTACGTTTATTCAACCCTCTACCGGTAAAGGAAAACACCTCGAGGAAACCTGCACGCTCCTGTGAAGGTTTTCAAGGTCGACCAACCCGCACTGGGCCAGCATAAATAAAGTCTGGTTGCCTTAATTTAGGGTAGGCTTGAAACCCTTGAAGGGGTATTATATTATGTAAGCTGTTGATGATTACAGGCGGGAAACCTCTTCAACAAAGCGTGGAAACTTGAACCCCGCGCAAAGAGATATTTTTATATTTTATATGGGCGACTGGAACTTTAGTAAAATAAATTTTAAAAGATTCTAAAATGGAACATCAGGAACAAACCTCTATAGTATACAACAACCTTTATAAAGGTCAGTTCGCAAAAACATATTCAATAAAAACTGACACTGTATAAAATTGCACTATAGTTGTAAAAACAGCTTCCATGAACTGGAATTGGATAATGTAGTTTGAACAAAGGCAATGTTGGAAACTGACTAATAGTATTTTGACTTTGTTTTTGATTGCTCTAGTTCAGAGTAGGGTCGAGCCCCTCGGTGGGGACGTATATGATGGTGGGGACCTGTTGATGATGATATGTCACACTTAGTATACATTAATTTATCATCACACTAACATTATAAATGTGAAAGTATGTTTGGATGCTTGTTCCTCTTACACGTCTACATTACTGATTGGATTTGGATGTTTAGAATGGAGATAGTTTGCACTCTGGATTAACACATTGTTAATAAAAAAATGCATGTTAAAATCTTATTCCCACGGAACAAATCATACGAAAGCTAGTAAATAAATAAATAAATCGTTCTTAAAATTGTAATACGTACAGTCATCGTAACCTCAAATCGCGTATTTATCTTTGAAGATTCATTACGTAGCAGTAGAGTCGATATTCGTGTTACTCTTGACGTAGGTGGACTGTTCATGTAAACATTACTAAAATCCTTGTCGAACAGTCACGTCACGGTGGACGAATACGCAAAATATCTTGCACAACTACTACATTGTCTTGGCTTTTGACACAATTTGATGATTGCCTGTGTGTCGTTATAAAGAACATGTACTAGCATGTGAAGATGTTGATATCAGAAGATGTTCTTTTTCGTACAAAAAACTATTTGTGTAGTTCTCTGTCTTTACCAAAATAAAAGAATCATAGATTTCTCACGTATTTGGATTTTAAACGACTTCAAAAAGGAGAATCTTCATCTACGTTCTCCGAATTTAATCGTTAGCAAGGGGGTACAATCAAAGGTATTTCTTTCGAAACTTGTTCAAGATCTAATTTTGCGATCCGTGAAAAACAAAACACTAAATAAATATTTTTTTAAGAAGATTTAAAAGTGTCAGCACAAAACCCTCGAAAACATCCGACAATCGGCTGTCGAACCAGCCAGTACAGTACCAGCAGATATTGGCCCGCTATTATTGTACATGTTTCGAAGTTCCGACCACAGTCGTCAGTCGTTTGTCGTTTGTTTTTGCCTGTCCGTCCACAAAACTAATGCACCTTTGTGTGGCGTTTGCCGATGCTATTTTGGACGAAAATTTAATGTTCTAATTCTACCGTGTTTTATTTTAGTTCTGCAATATGCAACTAGATGGCGTTGATGAGTATCTTTGCAAATTATGTTTCAATCGCTATAAAAATATTGTAAGATGTCTCATGAATCTACCTATATTCGCATTGATAGCTAGTGAGAACTTGTGAAGAAATAATATATGTGATAAGAAAATTTAAAAAAGAAACATTTTATCATTTCTTAGAACTGTTTTAGATATTACGAGTACCCGGAACAAAAGGATAACGTGCCTTCCGAAACAAAAAAATACTTTAGTTCATTTACTTGCTATCCATATCCATGATCGCAAATACTTTATCATTTTATAGTACTTAGATTCATTAAATTCATAAAATAGTTAATATCGTGCGTCTAATCACGGATTGTTGCATTACAAACAAAAACGTGACTTATTTAGTCAAACCTAATCGTTGTATTCCCCTGACTCATGACTCCATTGTTGTTTTATTTATTCAGTAGTTTGTTTGTCATGTCATTCTATAAAGACGTCATTAATAGTGTGACTGAAATAAAGTGTAAGTAAGTTGTAATGTGGTTTTGTACTCAAGTGAACTTTTTGTTTTATTTTGTTTCTTACCAAACCGAAACCGGGGTATTACACCTTTATTTTAAGACCCTTGATATTTAATTTTTTTTTTTTCCAATGTCCTAACAAAAAAATCAGTTTATGAAGAAAGTTATGAAAATGTCATAATGGGTTTCTACCGTGGTTTCTACTTGTTTAGTTATCTAGTATAGAATTAAATACATACATATCATCACATCATATCGAAAGACTTTAACGACAAAGGGTAATTTTTCTTTTTTCCTGTTGTTTTGACTTTTATTTTTCACAATTTTGGGCCCGAAGCCGATGCTCGTTTGTCCTAATGACTTTCATTCAATCGTAGGTTACTCCACACCCAAAACCAGGTCTGTTCATACGAGCTGGGCCATCAACAACAGAGAACTAAAGTGCTGATTAACATTCATACATTTTGATGAGTCCGTGCTGTTGTAGGTGTTTCCTTTAGCTTCTCAGAAATCTGGGTGTCAAACTTGATGAGGTTTTTAGACTGAAACACCAAATTTATAATATTTTTTAAAGCGAAAAATTAAAAGCTACCCAGATTACAGCTGAGGCGCAGAATCGAGTTTTGTAGAAAAATGACATAATTTTAAATTTTTGCTTTATATTATAATATAATATTTTGTAATAGATTACAGATTAGAGCGTCGGTGGTCTAGTGGCTAGCGCCGCTGCCTCCCGTCCGGGAGATCCCCGCCACGAACCAACGTATTCTCGAATTTCGAAGTCATATGAGCATGATTATTCGACGCTCTTACGTGAAGGAAAACATCGTTATGAAACCTGCACACTCCTGCGAAGAAAATCAAAGGTGTGTGTGAAGTCCACCAACCCGCACTATGCGCTAGCGTGGTCGACTATGGCCTAATCGCGCTAATTAAAGGTAGGTTCGAGCCCCTCGGTGGAAACGAGATGTAATAATAATAATAATTTAAGAAGATGAAGAAATGAAGAAGTTTCCCCATAATAAGTTTATTTAGCAAAAAGGACATTCAGTTAAGTTTACAATTTACCTTTGGTGCTTAAAAAAAATAAAAAAAAAATCAATCCCTGTCTCCCAAACTAAGATTAAACTTGTGTCTTGGGAATGTAATCTACAACCCGTATATATTATCAACAATAAATAATATATAGGGGAATAAACACTTGAATTTATTATTTTTTTCTCGAAAAAGTATAATTTTGCTCTTCGAGAGGCACCTTAAGCCGTTCGATGGTCTCTGATACGGTATAACCATTTGGCGGTTTAAATATTTTGGCAGCTAAAAAGTGAAGTGCGTATCATTAATCGCATGTACGACCTAGGGGCTGTTTCACGAAGTTACAAGTTACAAATTACAAGTACAATTCGACGTACATTGCGTAAACAATGAGATAGACAAGAATCACAGCGACTTCGGCTACTTGTCTCGATAATTTTTACTGTGATTGTAATTATTCCAGCAAACAAATAATAAACTCTCTTCAATCAGGTCACAATGGACAAGCAGTGACTTTTCCTATTAGTCCAAAAAAAAAGAGTATTTCAATAAAGAAAAGATCTGTAACCGCGAGTAAAATTGAAAAATACAATAAAGCATTATGCGATAAACTGCCTGTTCCAAATTATGATTTGAATGATCCAAATTGTTTTTATAAAGAGTTCTTTTCTTTATTACATTGTGAGTTTGAGGATATATTTAAAGTTAAGACAATTAACATTAAGCCTAGATTCAGATTTAGTGACTGGGCTACTGGGGGCATTCGCATTAGTAGAGATAGGTTATTCGAATTATATGCTGAAAAGGCATATAACCATAGTGAAATCTTCATTGAATATGTTAGAAGTTTTTCAAAAACTTTTAAAAAGGTTTCCGACGCTGCAGTTGCTCTCCTACATCACGTGTACGAGGCTTGGGAGGAATCGCAGGATGCTATTGGGGTGTTCTGTGACTTATCTAAAGCTTTCGACTGCGTCGATCACGAGACGCTGCTAATAAAGCTGGAACATTATGGAGTTAGAGACGGAGCCCTAAATTTGATCAGTTCCTATCTAGAAAATAGAATTCAAAGAGTTCAAATAAACAGCACGAAGTCACTGGGATCTAAAGTCAAAATCGGCGTGCCACAGGGCTCAATTCTTGGACCGTTCCTATTCTTAGTATATATAAATGACCTGCCTTTTATGGTACAAAACCGATCTAGGATAGTGTTATTTTCAAAGCTAGTAGACATAATCAAAATATTGACGAAATAAATGAAATGACTGATGAATGTGTTAGTAAGAAAAAGAAATAAACCATTAAAAAATAAATCGATCACGAAAGGCTTACGAAAGTGTTGTGTAAAAAAAAGACGTCTGTATTTGACATACCGTAGGTCCACCTCATTTGGACGACGCTATCATAGGGATAAATATAAAATGTACTCTCATATTTTGAAAAAGTGCATGAATATGGCTCAGTTGTCGTTCAATTCAACGTACCTAAAAAATGCTAAAAATATGGGAAAAGCTTCCTGGGATTTAATTAACTCTTATAAAAACAAAAAAACAGATACAACAGATATAAAATTGATAAAATTAGATGATGGTAATCTAACGTCATGTCCCACAAAAATTACTGAAACTTTTAATGAACATTTTTTGAGTTTAAATGTAAATGATAACAATAATAATACTACTTTCTCCTCTACCCATAGTTTTCCTGAAGTTTCTTGTAATAAAACTATTTTTCTTAGACCCACAGATCCAGTAGAAATTCATAACATTATAAGACAGCTTCGCAATTCAAACTCTACCGGATATGACGAAATTAATACAAAAATATTAAAATTATCCTCAGCTTTCATATGCAAGCCACTTAGTCATGTGATTAATTTATCCCTTTCCCAAGGTGTTTTCCCTACTAGATTAAAGCATGCCATTGTCAAACCATTATTTAAAAAGGGTGATAAATTAGATGTAAATAATTACAGACCTATTGCTTTACTCCCTATTTTGAGTAAAATTTTTGAAAAGGTTATGCATTGTAGAGTTTGGTCTTTCTTAAAAAGTAACGAACTATTAAGCCAAAAACAATTTGGGTTTAAAGAGAAGAGCTCCACAACTTTAGCATGTTTTACATTAATTAAGAAAGTGACAGAATGCTTGAATAGAGGGTCGAAACTTGTCTCTATATTTCTTGACCTAAGTAGAGCGTTTGATCACGTGTCCCACGACATACTGATTGGTAAACTTGATCATTTAGGCATGAGGGGCGTGGCAAATGTTTGGTTTCAAAGTTATCTTCATAATAGAAGACAATGTGTTGAAATAAAAACAATCACAAAAACGAAGAAAGACTTTTATCTTAGGAATATCTTTCGGTCGACCTTTCGTTCAAATATCTGTGGTGTGCCTCAAGGCAGCATCCTAGGTCCTCTATTATTTATCGTTTACCTAGAAAATTTACCAAGAGTTTTAGAACATGAATGCATATTGTTTGCAGACGATACCACAATTTTGATAGAGGCCCCAAACAAAACTTTATTAACAGGGGAAATTGAGAATGCTTTGACTACTGTTCTAAATTGGTTGGTCCATTATAAACTAAAAGTTAATGTTGAAAAAACTAAAGCGATAGAGTTTCAGACACATAACAGTACGGCTATTAATCCCAGCATCGTACTAAATAATATGAACGTAGAATTGATAGATGATACATTTTTTTTGGGAATTGTGGTGGATAAATATTGCAATTGGAGAGCTCATATTGCTAAATTATGCGATAACCTAGATAGGTATGTTTACGTCTTAAACCGCTTAAGGCTAACCACCACAAAACATACGGCATTAATGGCCTACCACGGTTTAATATCAAGTAAATTGAGATATGGTATAATATTGTGGGGTTTTTCGTCGGATTCTGATAGAGTTTTCCGCGTTCAGAAAAAATGTTTATGAGTAGTATGTGGAGCGAATTACTTAGATAGTTGCCAGCCATTATTTAAAAAAGAAAAAGTATTACCGCTTCCATGCCTATACATTTACGAGATGTGCATCTTTGTACACACTCATCTCGAACTGTTTCATACGTTCTCTGACCTCAGCACCGGCACTCAAAGAAGTACTTATAAAAACAAACTTAAAGTGCCAAATAAGCAAAAACTTGCACTTTATAGAAAAAATGTTTATTGTATGGCAATAAAGCTCTATAATCGACTACCTGATAACTTTAAGCAGTTCAATGCTACACTTTTTAAAAAGCATGTGTTTTCGTACCTTTTGGATAAGTGTTATTACTCAGTACAAATGTTTTTAGGTACGAGTATTTAGATGTTTTGACATAATTTGAATGAACTACAATAATTTTTATTTTTGATTATTAATTTTATAGTAATAAAGAACTGACTTTTTAATTGTAATAATGGCACAGAATTTTGTTTATTTTATTGACTATTTTTATTGACTATTTAATATTGTAATTAGACATTAGATAATAACTGTAATATTTGCACGCTTCTTTCGGCAGAATATGTGGGAATTGTTTATTATTTGGACATCTTTATTGTATACCATATTCCAGCAAATAATAAATATTTGAATTTGAATTTTGAATTTGACGCTCTTTCCCAGATCCATGATTGGTTTACGACAAATTATTTAATGTTGAATCCCAAGAAAACAAAATGTATAAAATTTTCATTGCCTTATGTAAGGAACAACAACTTAGCTATTGTCTTGAATAACGAAAATTTGTAATATGTAAATGAAACAGTTTTCTTGGGGATCACTATCGACGCAAGGTTACAATGGGACCCTCATTTAAATGCGTTATCCGCAAGGCTCAGCTCGGCGGCATACGCGGTCAGAAAGATTCGTCAACTGACTGACGTTGCTACTGCCAGACTTGTATATTTCAGCTATTTTCACAGCATTATATCCTACGGAATTTTATTGTGGGGTCAAACTGCTAACATAAATAACATCTTTGTGTTACAGAAGAGGGCGATACGAAATTGATATCCTCACGGTATCCTCACAGTACATATTTGAAAACATCTTGTATGTCCGGAAGAACATAATGCTATTTTCTAAGAATTCTGATATACATAATATAAATACTAGAAATAAAAATAAAATAGCACACCCAAAGTTTAGACTGTGTAAAGTTAATAATTCATTCATGGGGAACTGTATTCGCTTCTATAATAAAATACCACATGATATTGTAAATCTGTCCGATAGCCAATTTAAAGCTAAAATTAAAACTATTTTATGTTCTAAGGCCTATTATACGATAAATGATTACTTAGATGACAAAAACGTCTGGTCAACTGTTGTTCCAAATCAGCGGAGTAGATTGTAATTATGACTCATGTATGATTCTTTATATATTTAAAAGAAAAGCACAGAAGATACAATTCCTGTGGAGTTTCTACTGGCCGTTCTTCTCCACAGAGGGCGTACACTGGTAGTGAACGTGCCATCCATGACAGCTTTGACGTCGAAAAATGATTTGTAAAAATCTTAATTCGAATAAAAAATTTTTACTTTGACTTTGATAAAATGGTACTTAAGAGCTTACAGTTTAAGCGAATTGGCTACGCAATGAATATCAAATTGTAACTTTCGTATCAGTGCCTCAAATCAAAAAATCAAATCAACGGCTCGTTACATTCCACTGCTGGACTATGAGCCTCCTCCACTTAAGTGTTTGGTTTTGCCATAATCTCCACGCTTGGCAGGCGGGTTGGAGATCGCAGATTAAAAGGTTACTGTATCAGAGAGCGCTGCTGCCCGTTCCCTGTTCAATGTGTAGTCCCTAAGTCGTATCTTACGACACCCACGGGAAGAGTAGGGTTTTGGTGACAAATGTATTCTACTCTGCCGTCACCACACGGCCTGTTAGTGTAAATTGTAACTTGTTACTTGTAAATTGTTGCTTCGCGAAACGGGACCCTACACGTTAATATGAAAAAACTATAATTTATCATTTAGCCACATCATCTTCATCGTGTGGGTCGTAAGGCTAAAACTGACCTTACAAATAGCTGGGCCCCGTTTCACGAAGCAACAATTTACTAGTAACAAGTTACAATTTGATATTCATTGCGTAGCCAATTCGCCAAAACTGGAAGCCCTTATCGTTTTACCTCATTGCCTACGCAATGTACATCGAATTGTACTTGTAATTTGTAACTTGTAGTTTCGTGAAACGGCCCCCTGACAACGCGTTGGCAACTCCCCTGTCCATGGGCGACGATGACCTCTTACCATCACTGTGGCTCGTCCGCTCGTTGGCTTGATATTTAATATTAAAAAAAAAACAAATATTGATGTCTTTGATACAGACGATACGACTGCTTCCGTAGATAGCAGCCGGGACTAACGTGCCTTCTGAAACACGGAAACATCGTTTTTTTTTTTCGGGTAATGAGAGATTCAGTAATGTCTTGGAAAAATTCTCACAAAGAGATTTTTGTTTGACCTCCGCAAAGAGAACGCTCGATCGTTCGCCCACGGTGTTTCACTTTAGAATCCTGTTAAGTTTCATTTCACATTTTCACGAAAAAATAAAAACTTAATAACTCACATATCTACAGGCTTATTACCAAAATAACAACCGCGAATACCTAAAAATAAAAACTTTCTTACTTACTCACCCGACATCTTATTTCAACGCGCCGCGGGGCGTATCTCTTGTCGCGGGGTGTCGCGACCGCGCGTCAATAATCGCGCGACAAAGTCGAGCCCTATCGACATCCGTTAACGAGATACAGCTCAATGACAGCTGTCACACGCAAGATTTCAACGAGTTCGGTAGAAAAAAATACAGGTGTTAATATTGTTGGTAATTTTTGTAGAGCTGTAGAAAAGGATTTTTTTATTCATACCGTTAAATGTAGTTTTGTTACTTGACAGCATTATTTTATAAATATTAGAGCAACCATTTTTTTTGTCATCTGATAAAAAATAAAACACGCACGTTTTAGCCTTGAACTCCAACCTTGCTTACTTGCTTGGAAGAAATTGGTGTCGATTTGGCATACGCCCAACTAAACTAAACTAAAATTAGTCCTGTCACTTTCTATCATTTTTAATTGAAAAGGGACCAAAGATCATCGGTTTTGTTTTTGTCTATAACTGTCCAATTTAGTCTTGTTTTAGTGCCTACCTAACACCATGCCGACAAAAAAGCCAGTTACAGTGACAGTTAGTCGTGAAATCAAAGACAAAAACAAAACCGATGATCTTCGGTCTCTTTTCTATTAAAATTATAGAAAGTGACAGGACTAATTTGTTTAGTTAAGTTGTGTGTATGCAGAATCGACACCATTGTTTAGTTAACTTTTAGGCCGCCTGCAGCGTGGTTTCTTTTTTTTTGTTACTATTTGTTTTGTGTGTAATACTTATACCTAGATTATACAACGTGTTAGTAAAGTAACGCAAAACCTCTCGGGTGGTAGGTCAGCCCGTGAAACTGAACAACTTTGTTACAAATTGACTCGATCAGTTAGTTAGTTCAGTTTTTTTTTTTGAGACTTTACGGAACTTCTCTGAAACATAAGTTTATTTATTTATTTAGGATCATCAACATCATATATATATTACACATTTATAAGAATTTATTAGGCCTTAGTCGACCACGCTGGCCCGGTGCGGGTTGGTCGACTTGATACACAACCTTTGAATTTGGTATGGTATGGTATAGCGGGCTGGTTTCCGCAAACCGTTGCTGATGCGCCTATTTTGCGTATTCGCAGGAGTGTGCAGGTTTCATCACGATATTTTTCTTCATCGTAAAAGCGTCGAATAAACGTTGAATTTGAAATTCGAAAACACATTTGTATTAGTGGGGATCGAACCCGCGTCTCCCGGACGGGAGGCAGCGACCTTAACCACTAGACCACCGACGCTCTTAAATAACATAATAATAGCGCTTAATTAAACAAATATATAAGTAGTTCTGTTTCATGGTCTGACCACCCGAGAGGATTAGTATTAGTTGGCTAATACGTTGTTTTAAGATCAATCATAGACTCTCCTACCCACACGATAAAAAGAAGAATGCATTGACTCTGCTATTTCACTCTTTACTACGAATATCAAAGCACTTGCTACACGCTTCGTTTTCACTCCTGGGGGCCGTTTCACGAAGCTACAAGTTACAAATTACAAGTGCAACTCGATGTACATTGCGTAGACAACGAGGTAAAACGATAAAAGCTTCCAATTTTGGCGAATTGGCTACGCAATGAATATTAAATTGTAACTTGTTAATAGTAAATTGTTGCTTCGTGAAACGGGGCCCTGCTGTCTGTACTCGAATTCCACCGCGCTTTTTTACTCAATTTATTTGTACGGCTAGCAAACAAATGGTTTTGCGTGTGACAGCTGTCAATGTGCTGTCTCCGGGTAACGGGAGCGATAAAGTATCGCGAGCAATTTATTTGTGAACCCCACATCGGATTCGTGCGTACAATTTTGTTATAATCACATCTCTACGGTGAGTAGAGGCGTTTTGTTTTTTTTGGGATAATAAGAGATCTTCTATAGGTACATGTTTTTTGTTCTCATTGTCTTTTTAGGAAGACCTGAATTTATTGGCCAAGTATAGCTTCAAAAATCTTAAAAAACAATGTAATTTGTACTTCTTATAAGTCACCTTATCATACAAATTAAACTTAAAAAGAAAATGTGATTGTATTGTGGTGGGAACACTTTATAGTTTTTTTTAAATGTCGAGCACCCAATTGGGTTTCAATGAATGAACTTTTTTTTTAAACAATAGAATTGTGGACTATCAAACTTGTGAGGTTATTGCAAGCACCTGAACTTCTGAAAAGCAAGATGATTTTGTGCTTTAGAAGGCACGTTAAGTCGTGACATTACAACCTACACGATAAAAAACAAAGAAAGATGTCTAAGAAAATCCTACATAAAAACCATTACAAAAATTAAAAACAAACCCGTCTATTTGAAGGTAGCGGAATGTTTGTCCAAACGAAATCGCTAAGCGGTCACCTCATGTCAATATTACATCCTGAAACCACCAAAATACTGTAAAACGTCTTCCGATAATTAAATTTAATGATTTTCAGTTAACCTCGTCGCTGAAATACTTCATACATTTTACATGGAGTTTAACCTTGCTTGGACCGAGAGTAACATCTACAGGGAGTCGTCGAATTGTAATTACTATCATGCATACCTATAAACGCCATAATCCAGGGTAGGCTCGAGCCCCTCGGTGGGGACGTAATGAGCTGTTGATGATACCTACATACTGCGGTTTAATTCGGTTCAACTAAGTATTTAATTGTTAATTTGATAAAACAATAAATATGTGTCTAAAATTTTTGTATTACCTAACACACGGACTAATAGAATTGCGTTTTTTTACCCAGGCATCATCTATTTTCATACATTTTGTATTAAAGTTAAAGTTTTTTAAAGCAGCCTGTATAACACACCTAAATCTGTCATTTTGTCTCCACATCTATATGCAGAGCTGCAATTATGTCACAACGAGTGTGTTTGTCTGTCACATTCAGTTCCTACTGCCACAACTGTAACATAATAATAGGAAGCCAAGGGCAGTGCCCTGGTGAATATTAACATTTTGTTAATAGTGTTATGACGGGCGTCTTTAACTGGTATTTTGTAATAGTTACAATTCACTGGATACTAAGTAAACTGAATGAGTTGCTATTGTGTATCCTTAAATAAGCGTCAATTGTGTGACAGCTAGGACCTCCGTCTCTTGTTCAGGGAGGGCTGTCCGATCCTCACCATACCTGATTGATAAATTGTGAATATTTTACCTAGCAGACAGAGATCTCTTCGTTAATTTGACTCTCTTTTTATTTTTTCTTTTGACATGCACCTAATGCTTTTGTCGCAAAATCGACGTATCAAACGTAACCAAACTTTTAGGGAAGGCTCTTACCCTTAGAATTAATAGCAACAGCCTAAGGGCGCCCACTCGGGGGCACGGACCTCGGTCGGCCTAGGACGTTGCCATGGCGAGAAGCGCGCGGGAGAGGCATTCCTCCCCTGACGGGGCCTTCCAGGATTATGCAGAACTTGATTGGATGCAGAGACTCTCTTATTGTTGTAATATTGTCATAGTATATCCCAACGCTCTTGAAAATTACGTTAGGAATCCTGCACATCATCATCAACAGCTCATATACGTCCCCACCGAGGGGCTCGAACCTACCCTGCATTACCTGCACATTCACGAACACAAGAAATTCAAAGGTTCTGTGTGAAATTGACAAACTCGAGCCGTATCCGCATATTAAACTTATATTTGATCATCCTAATTTATTGAAGGCTTTTACCCTTCAATGGGGTCAGAATAAGCTATAAACACTTTTAGGTATTCGCGGTTGTTATATATTAGCTAAAACAAAATCCTTTTAAATCTAAAAGCAATAACCGTAACCTGTTATTTCTCCAACTCTACATCACTAATGATCGTAGGCAGAACTTAAATAAATGGTCCTCGTACAAAAACATCACTTGTCACCAAAACTGTGGGAACTACACGTTGGCTGAAGGTTTCTTACATACAAAGGATAAGTAAACTTTAAGGTGGAACAGGTCCAAGACCAGTGGACGCATGGACCGGTGACGCGTCTTTCTTGTTACATCTTAGATATCTTGAATAAAAAAATATTAAAATTAATGCTGGACAGTTATGAAACGCAAAAATATATGTGAAAAGAAACAGAGCAACTAAAAAGTTAAAAAAATACATCCGAATTGAGAACCTCCTTTTTGGAAGTCGGTTAAAAAATGCTCTGTCAAAAAAATTGTCATCCGAACCTCAAACAGCACGTTAATTCAAGCCATTTGTTTCGGTTTTTATAGCAGAAATAAATGTCAATTTTACTATTGTTAGACAGAGATAACTAAATTTATTTTTTTACAAACAAATCTACTTCTGTTGCTTCGAAAGTACACATACATTTTACAGCTAACTAACACCTTGAAAATAATTGAATAAACTTGTAAATGCTATTCAAAAACAATTAATTTCCTATACAATGTGTACATTTAAATACATACATGTAAATTATTTACAATCTAGCAATTCAATTGAAATGATCGTGGGACTGATGAGGCCTATGCAGACAGTACTAGAGATAAACACTAACGTTAGATGTTGACAGTCGGACCATTGTACTGATATATCTACTTTTAATCATAAATCTTTAACCAATAACAGCGTAGGTTCATTTTTTTTTCGTGTGACGGCTGGTGCCATCTATTGTCAAGAGTTTCTTAGCTGCCCAAAGAGCCTCTGACATGGCTTCGACCAAAGCAGTTAACCAGGACTGACAGTTTAACGTGTCGTGATGATTTGGTTAAAAAAGATCTGTACATTAATTTTAAATTCAGTGGTACAGGCCGGGATATGAACCCAGGATTTCCGAAATGAAGGCAAGCCTTCTACCGACTAGGTTTGTCTGGTAGGTCTGCTTAGAGCGTCGGTGGTGTTGTGGCTAGACCCGCTGTCTCCTGTTCGGGAGACGCGGGTTCAATCATCACCACCATGTGTTTTCGAATTTTGAATTGATTTACACGTAAGAACATCGTGAGGAAACTTGCACACTCCTGCGAAGAAAATCAAAGGTTGTGTGTGAAGTCGACCGACCTGCCACTGCACTTGACATGTGGTTGACTGAGGTCTGACTACACTCATTCAGAGCAAGTTTTATTGATGATGATGATAGCAGTGGAGCGTTTGACTCTCGTTAGGAGGTTCCAGCTTCGAGTCCCGGTGGGGACACTGTCAAACAAAAATCAATTCGTGAAACAGTTCCGATCTCCATGCTTCAGAAGGCTTGTATGGTCCTGGTTATTATCTGGAAGTACAACCAAAAATTAATAATCACACTAATATTATAAATGTTCACGCCCCAACTACTAAACGGATTTGAATGAAATTTGAAATGGAGATAGTTTGTCCCCATGATTAACACATAGGATACTTTTTATAGGAAAAAGTCTTATTCCCACGGGGAAATCTTAATGGGCCACTAGTAGTACCTAAATTATTTTCTTTTTAACCCCCGACGCAAAAAAGAGGGGTGTTATAAGTTTGCCCACTCTGTGTGTCTGTATGTCTGTGTTTCTGTGTGTCTGTCTGTGTGTCTGGATGCGGTTTTTTTTATTTACCCGGTACCCCGACGCGACATAATAGCGTCATTTCAACGAGCAAACCAAATCGTGCCATCCATCAATTTCTCTAATAAAATTAAAATATATAGGTGTTACTTTATAGAAAACAACACATCACCAAAAACTTGGAAAGAGGCAATAGTTACCATACTTTTTAAGAAAGGCGACAAAGCAAAGTTGGACAACTATCGACCTATCAGCCTTCTATCGCAGGTATACAAGCTTTTTGCAAAGGTCCTGTGTAATAGACTGACACGAGCGTTTGACGAGTTTCAACCAGTAGAGCAAGCCGGCTTCCGGAGAGGTTTTTCTACTATGGACCACATCCATACTATCAAGCAATTGATGGAGAGAAGCAGAGAATATAACCAGCCCATGTGTTTCGCCTTTGTAGATTACGAAAAGGCATTCGACAGCGTCGAACACTGGGCTGTGTTTCATTCTCTTCATCGTTGCGGAATTGACAAAAGATATGTGGACACTCTTCGGGAGCTGTACAGCGCCGCTACTATGCAGGTTCGAATGCATGAACCTACAGGTCAGGTATCACTGAACAGAGGTGTACGTCAAGGTGACACACTCTCTCCCAAGCTCTTCACAAATGTCTTAGAAGACATATTAAAGACTCTTTATTGGGATGAGAAGGGAGTCAATATAAACGGCACCTTTTTGTCACACCTTAGGTTTGCGGACGACCTCATCCTCCTAGCTGAAAATGTAACAGAACTCCAGAATATGCTCGAAGAGTTACACGCAGCGTCATTGCGAATCGGCCTCAGGATGAACATGTCCAAGACCAAGATCATGACAAGTCATCCATTTGTACCAAACATAATTGTTGGTAACTGTCCAATTGATACAGTAAATGACTACGTGTATCTTGGACATCGTTTATCCTTTGGCCGGGAATCGCAGACAAAAGAAATTGCAAGGAGGATTCAGCTAGGCTGGGCTGCTTTTGGAAAACTGGACGACATCCTAAAATCACGCACATTTCCGCAAAGCCTAAAGACCAAGGTTTACAATCAATGTGTGCTGCCCACGCTAACGTACGGTGCCGAGACATGGACACTCACTAAGGAGACTATGCACAAAATAAAAGTCGCACAGAGAGCCATGGAGCGTGCCATGCTCGGCATAAAACTTCAAGATCGTGTACGGAACACTGAAATCCGAAACCGTACCAAGGTAAAGGACGTAGGTAAACGAATCACTAAACTTAAGTGGGCGTGGGCGGGGCACATAGCGCGGCGGGATGACGGAAGGTGGACCAAAGCAGTGACAGAGTGGCGGCCCAGACTTGGACAACGCTCGGTAGGCAGACCACCAGCCCGATGGTCAGATGATATAGTGACAGTGGAAGGGAAGTACTGGATGAGAACTGCACAGGACCGTGAAAAATGGCGCAATAAAGAAGAGGCCTATACTCAGCAGTGGGTAGATGTGGGCTAGATAGATAGAGAGACTTTATTGAATTTGATGGCTTAACAATAGGTATTATTTTTGACTTTTTAATGTTTTGATTTTTTTGCTTCGGGGGTTTTTAAATTTTTAATTTTTAATTTGTTTTCGCCCTTTCCTTTTTTATCTATGCAACTTGAATATTTAGAGTATGCCTTCCACGCTTGTTTCGTTGAATTTGCGTCACAAGCTTAGGTCAAATAAAAATATTATTGCAGTAGTCGTTTTTTAAAATATTCCATTTCACTTTTAATAATGGCGATGACAGAATTCTATAACCGGTTGGGGCAGCCCAACGACGACGACGCGACGATGGTCCATCGTTAAAACACTAGTCAAACCACTTTTACAACTAACTACTCTAAAACTAGAAAAAAAAAAAACAATATAAGGATGAAGCTAGCTGAATAATATCTACTTACTTCTAATAATGATAAATCAACACAACTTTTAACATTTTTTGACCAACTTTTGTTTGGTACGAAATGGCTGATAAAAAGCCAGCGTCTATTTCTCTCGAGGTAAATATGCTGAGTCGCTAGATTTTTTCACTATTGCAAAGTCAAAGTCAAAATTATTTATTTCCATAGGATGTTATTACATCACTTAGATCCGTCATTACATTCTTTGCACATCGAAGTACTAATTGTAGCCCTGCGTTCCGAGACGCGCTGAAATCGATTAAAGTACCCGTAATCGCGTTCCGAATAACTGTCAGCCATACATTTTTTTGCTTTTCTGATCGTTGACAGCGCTGAAAGTCTGATTCGGAATGTGCCCTACGTCGTTCAGTGTAATACGTGTAGTTTACATGGATCCAGTGGCTCCAATCTAGTGTTACTAGCAATGACCAATGTATCAATGTATTTATTAACCTGAACGCTATATGCTCTCGGCCACGAAAACTATTAGAAAAGAGCGCTTAAGTTTTTGTCCACAAAACAAGAAATATTCAAATAAAACAGACATTTAAAATAACGTGCTTATTGTCACGTAATAGCTTGACGCCAAGCCGCAAACATGCATAACTGATGCAGAAGCTGGTAACTAGGAAAATATTACTCAGGCATGTCCGTTCTGCAAATTGCGTTGTGTATTCTCCCACGTCTTAGAATATCAAAGAATCACCGGAAGAACTAAATATTTAGATAAATCAAATGCTTTTCGTAACTGTATTCTGGGTTCGTTCTGTTGACACAATGCAGGCTAAATCATTGCCGGAAAAGAAAGATGATTCAGTCTTTGAAAGGCACAGAAACTTAGACTAGTCTAAAGTCGTTACACGAGATGTCGGAGGCCAATGGCATCTCTGTAACACTGACACCAAAGTTTGTGGGATTAGTCTTTTAAGGTAGATACGTTTGTAAAATTTGTCATTTTTAAACGGTTGGTCATTTTTCAGCTCGGACATGACCTATAGTATCGCAAATCATATTAACTACCCAAAATCGAATGAATGAATGAAGGAATGAATGAATACACTTTATTGCACACACAGAACTAATAAATGACAGAGTGGAAGTAAGAACAGGGAGTCGTGTACAGTTAGGCGGCCTTATTGCTTCATAGCAATTTCTTCCAGGCAACCTTTGGAAACTTAATGCCGTAGAAAAATCACCAGCATTTTCAGTTTTTTCTCAGAACCAACAACCATCCGTTATTCCATTCCTATGATTTTATTAATCGCAACTTTTAACCAATCAAAAACGCTAATCGCCATGGTCGTCCACTTTATTTTCTTAACACCTTCACCAATATAGTAAGATCTTTGTTAGAATAACTGGTGATAAACAGGTTCCTCAGAGTGGTCGGGCATTCGAATCTCTTACGGAGGTTCTGAGTTTGAATCCCGGCAATGTCAAACAAAAACTCTTTACTTCCCAAAGTTTAGTAAGCACATTGCAGGCTGCAGATTGTTGAAAAGAAAGATAAATCCGTGCTTCAAAAGATAGGTTTATCCGTTAGTCCCGGCCTTTGGCCACTCTATGACTCTGACACCAGGGCAACTAGGGCTTGATAGGTCGGTTGTCATCCTTACCTTAGAAACCACACGATGAAGATACCAGTATTTTTTTTAATTAGTTATTCTAAGCGCTGGCTGGACGTCATGTAAGCGGATATGGAAGAGAAAAACCTCACACCTAAGGATGCCGAAGACCGGGCAAAGTTGAGAAGATTAAGTAGGAAAGTGGACCCCAGCACTATGCCGGGAAAACGCTAGGACGAATAAGAGTTATTCTAAGATAGAAGAAACGCTGCCCGTTATTTTAACCCCTTAAAATATACAAGATCTTTGCCCAAAATATCAAATCATAAAAATTGGACACTGGTACAAAACTTGATGCCTCTTAAAAAAAGCGTTTACATTTAAATCTCCCAAAATGGAGTGGCCATTACTTAGCGCGGGTCTCCAAAAACTGGTCGAGAGAGCAAGTCGTATCGAAGGGGACCAAGGCCTCGTTCTCAGCGTTGCGACACTCCGACCAAGGCTCCTGACTTCTGAGGTACTTGCTAAGCTTTTTGGATACCGGTAAAGATCATTCGATTTTCAACTTGGAGGAATTTTAGATGAAATATGAACCAATGTTTTATTGAAACGGACTGCGCGTGATTCCAATTCATCTTTGAATCATGCGATGAACTAAAGAATGTTTATCTCTAGTTCGTCACTACATTTTTTTGGGTGAGTTCATTACTACTACGTGGAGAAGAACTTACCGGAGAAACTCTACAATATTAATTTATAAAGTTGATTACCCGCAAAACATAACAGCTATCTATCTCTCCCCAAGCAATTAAATTTCCTCTAAATTCTTTAAGAAATAATTTAAAGTTACCAAATAATTTCAGACTGTCTATTCTTTACACAGAGTTAAATGTTTTGTTTTAAATATCATGTTGAATAGTAACTTGGCTACAAGGCCTAGGCATTCTACCAGTGAACTATAGATACTTAGGTTTACCTAGCAGCACTAGACTGGCTAAGGTACTGGGTCTTGAAGTCCTTGAAAATGTATGTACCGACTGCGAGTTGCAATTCCTAAAGCAATTTATACATAGAAATATACAGAACAAATGTCTGAAAATAATACTTTCAGATATGCCAGTAAGTTAATAAATAAATAAACTCGTATTAGTCTATTCCTTTCATCAACATTATCAAAACCCCCCCCACTGGCCCTGGCTCGACCCTACTCAGAATTAGAGCGATCAGGCCTCAGTCACGCTGGCCCAGTGCGGGTTGGTCGACTTTACACATAACTTGAACATACGCACCTCTGTTCAAATAGTGTCACAAGTCCACATTTTTCAAAACCGGTTTTATTGGAGCAATTGATCCGAAATCGTTAAAAGTTGAATCTCACAAAGATTCACTTTAAAAGTTTAAGAATTTACCGTTATAAGTATATTAACTCTAGCGTCAGTACATTAGTTGACAGTATATAATAGGGGATCGGACTGTTCACCATATTTTATGAATTTACCATATTTTATGAATTATTTTTAAAATATCAGTGATTTTTTAAAGTTTCAATATCTGTCTCTTTCAAAAACGATTTTTTGTATGGAGATTATATGGCGTTACTAACAAATGACGTCACAAGTGGGTATGTGCCTCTCTGTCTAATCTTGAATTTCAAACCTTTATAACTCGGTCAATTTTAAAGATAGAGCAAATATTATTTTAATGTTCGATAGCAGAAACTAAAAAGTTTGGATTTATAAAATAAAAAATAAGTAGTCCGATCCCCTATTATGAACGTTTAATTTTAATGATGATATTATGATGTCATCGCTGTGGAAGAAATCTTTTTCCTTTCTAGGACCATTTTATGCCCAGTAGATGGATGCTAAATACTGTTGTTGCTTTTGTTTTTAAGCTAACATTATGCAAGCTTTCTTGGCTATAACCCGTCAAACCAAAGCGGGTACTTCCCGTTCGTCCACACCCCGTCGTCGTCCACACTGCGGACGACTGGGAAAGTTGCATTCCCAGTCGTGAGAGTGTGAGTCCGCACCTCGTTCCGTGTCTAGTTTAAGAGTCAAAATGTAGGAAAATGACGCCAAATTTGTGACCACGCAAAAGCGTACCAAGTATACATTTCAACCTAGATCTGGGTGTTTATCTTTAAAAAGCGAAACCGGTTTTCGCAGAGTTACGTTTAAGAACGAAAGGTTCTGTACCTATTTCAAATCATGCATATTTTTTAGTACCGGTATAATCTTGTCGTTAGTAAGTCTAAGTAAGACTTGAGTTATATTCTAGTTCTAATTTTATCTAACGTGTCATCTTTAGAAACTATGCAGGACTATAAATCTTTAGCAAGAAATCCCCTCCAACTGATCTTCAATGCTAGTGTTGACAAGGTTTCGCTTCTCTGTTACTCATTCTTACTTCTGTTGTTAGACATTTGAAATACACAGAACTGTTGTGTCTTTTTAATTTTATGTAATGATTGTGTGTGCAATAAATAAATAAATATTCGTTTGAAGCCGCCGTAATTCAGGGTAGGCATGACATGAACCCTTCGGTAGGGACGTAAAAACATTGCTAAGCTGTTGAAGATAATATAAAAAATGTGGGGATACTTATCTCTCATAATAAAATAAATAAAATCATAGCGATGTTGTTTTAGACATAGACAACTAGGGCATGGAATACCGGAGTAATTTTTCATACCGGTATTGATACCGGTATTGAAATTTCAATTACCGGTATACCGAAATTTCGGTATTTTTTCGGTATTTCTTGAAATACTGCTAGTTACTGTTTAAATGATTCCAAGAACGATTAGTAAGTCTCGTTTGCGAAAAGTTATTAAAGAAGTTTTCTACGCTGTATAGCAGAAACACTCAAACTATTTATCAACTCCCTAGATACCACAAAATGAGTAATTAAAGTAATAGGTTATTAAGAATACTAAAGAAAATACGTTCTTTGATCCAAGAATTATTTATATTGTTTCATTGGCACAAATATGACAATCAAATATTAAATTATAAAGTAAAAAATATTTTTTTAACAACACGTTTTTACGCACTAAAAAGTATAAAATAATTTTTATTGAGATTTTTATTGGTGTAGTACTCTTGTAGGACTTAAAACGAAAAACGTGGGGTGCATGGAATAGATATTCTAGGAAGTAGAGAACGAGGTGATGGCTGAAAAACAGCATAGCTGACGCTGTAATCTTTTCATTGTCTTATTTTCATGTCTGTCTGTACCACTTATTGATACATAACATATTGTTATTGTAATGAAAATTAATAAATGTCTTCTAAATCTTATGAGTGCCAGGGGTTGTTATGTGTTATGTCTTGAAAACTTACAAATAGTTATTATTAGTATATTATTTGCAGTGCAATTCAATTGTTGTGTATTTTATTATTGGAAAGACTTGCGTTTGACCATTATTCTAGCTGATGGAAATGCATCATAAGGTGAAAGATGGACCACGCTCGCCTAGAAGATGTTTATGTTTTTTTTATAAAAGAGCTAATCTATAGTTTTTTGAGAAACACGGTTGTGCTTCAAAATCTACTCCATGCTCCCCACGTTTTTCGTTTTAAGTCCTACAAGAGTACTACGACAATAAAAATCTCAATAAAAATTATTTTACACTTTTTAGTGCGTAAATGAAACGTGTTGTTAAAAAAATATTTTTTACTTTATAATTATTTTGTGCTTTTTAGTCCAGCGTATTTAAATGTTGCAAGATGAACATCACGTAGGACTAAATTGCTAAGACTAAAAATCCCAAGCATGCCGAGATTATGTTGTTACGATGAGATTACCTTCCGGCTTCACCATGAGACCCTGGACATCACGTATGACTAAAGATCTTGTCAAGACAAATCCAATGAGCCCGAACACGACAAGGTTATGTTGCGACGTTGAGAGAGTTCCTATGGCCACCTTCTGGTTCCATAATGAGATCCTGAACATCACATATGACTCAAGAACTAGTCTTGACAAATCCAACGGGCCCAACAAGGCTAAGTTATGTTGAGTATTTGAGAAAATACAGCGGCCACCTTCCGGCTCCATCATGAGATCCTGGACATCACGTCACGTATGACTAAAAATCTTGTCAAGACAAATCTAACGAGCCTAAGCACGACGAGATTATGTTATGTATTTTAGGAGTTTCTATGGCCACCTTCAGGCTCCATCACGACACCCTGGACATAACGTGTGACTAAATATATAGTCAAAACAAATCCAACGGGCCCAAATACGACTAGGTTATGTTGAGTATTTGAAGAATTCCTGTGGCCACCTCCATCATGAGACTCTGGACATTACTTATGACTAAAGATCTAGTCAAGACAAATTCAACGAGCCCAAACACGACGAGGTTGTATTGTGTATTTTAGGAGTTTCTATAGCCACTTTTCGGCTCCATCATGAGACCCTGCATTTGTAACTAAAGATCTAGTCAAAACTATTCCAACGGGCCCAAACACGACTAGGTTATGTTGGGTATTTGAGTAATTCCTATGACCAACTTCCGGCTTCATCATGAGACCCTGGACATCACGTATAACTAAAGATCTTGTCAAGACAAATCCAATGAGTCCAAACACGACGATGTTGTGTTGTGCATTTTAGAAGCTCCTATGGCCACCTTCCAGCTCCATGAGACCTTGGACATCACGTATGACGAAAGATCTTGTTAAGACAAATCCAATGAGTCCAAACACGACGAGGTTGTGTTGTGTATTTTAGAAGTTCCTATGGCCGCCTTCCGGCTCCATCATCAGACCAGCTCCATGGTGTCATAATATTGCATTGTCACCGAGGTTACATAAGTGTACCAAATTTCAGCACAGTCGAATAACAGCACGTGCTTCAAAAATGAGTTGCAAGATTCGGACCGAACAAACCCACAAACAAACAAACAAACAGACAGACAAGAAAGCGAGTTAATAAAAACGTGTTAAAAAATAAAATGAGATGGTATAAAATCTATCAATGACTTTCCATTAGTTGAAAAACTGTCGATATTGCAAAATTAGATCACTTTTTTCGAAATACCGAAATACCGGTATTTTTTCTTCAAATACCGGTATCAAAATACCGAAAAATTTGACCGGTATACCGGTATTTCGGTATACCGGTATACCGGTATCCATGCCCTATAGACAACTTTTATTTGACACTAAACACAACTTGTTTTGTAATCATGAGGTCTCCTATTCACGAAATAAACAATCCTTATACTTAGAACCCTAAAAACCAGTCAAGTTGTACCTTACACAAGTAAACGTAACTTGCTTAAGCCGAACACGTGCATTTCGCAATGTTGTTGTAGCGCCGAGCCTCTGACTCGCCCGGGATCGAACCTTGACCCAGCACACGGAATGCCGACGGTAATACCCACGAACTGTGTCGGAGAGCGTGTCGAGCAAATAAGATGAGAAGTTTTTTTGTAGTTTTTTATTTATCAGTAACAAAAGATAATCTATAGTATTTAATTTAGCTGGTGATAGGAACTATTAACTTAATACTACGTTAATTTATTTAGTGTCATTAAATGAAATAATAACAGCCCGTGACTACATTAGTAAAATGACAATTTATTATCACAGTTAAGATATTCTTAATCACTAATTACCTACCAAAATTATCGGCATTCCCCAGTCTTCATAAAAATTATTACAATTGCTCTAAGATAAGCCAAATGTTACCGGGTCACGCGAAATTATCTAATTACTGAAGACTCTGACGACATCTCTATAATACAACGAAAATATCTTCATCCATTACTGTTCTTACTAGAACGACGTCGTAAGTCTGTCATACAAAACGCACAATGAAATTTGTTGTTTTCTTTCCACGCCACCTTTACTTAACCTGGTTAGAATTACTAAAGAGATAATTGCCTCAATTCTAAAAGCAATTGCACCATATCACTTTTTCTTAAATATGAAAATATTCGTTCGATAATAGCAAGATCCTTCCTAATTCAGAAGCATTTTGATGTTCACTCCTCAATAAAAACTGCTAGATCACGAGATCATGTTTTCTAAATATCATAAAGAAAAGCAACAGTAGTTTTAATGATGTATATGTTACAGTAAAAACCAGTTTTTAAAAAGAACGCGTTTTCCCTAGTTAGATAGAACTATAGTTTTACTAAATGCTTAAAACTGCATGCCTGCAAGCAGGCATGGGTGGTCGCAACACAACCTAACCCCGAAGGCTTCGCTCGCCTGGCTCCCTCCGCCATCCCCTTCTAACCTAATGTCTGGGTGCCCCAAACTCCCGTGCTCGCTACGCTCGCACCCGCCCTAATTTTGGGCATTAGTTAATTCTAGTTTCAACAAAGGCATATGTAGTAAAAACTAGTTCTAACTAGGGAAAATGCATTCTAACGAAAAACTGGTTTTAACCGTGACATATATAAATAATGATAACGATATTATAGATTATGTAATTTTAAAAAATTATACAATTTTTTTTTCTCTAGTAACATGAAATAAATGTGTTTAATCGAATAATTCACGGCCTTTTACTAATAGATTTGTTAGTCAGAATCGTAGCCAGTTTCTATCTGAAGTTATTTTTTTTATCTCTAGCTTATAAGGCTAAAGGTTTCCGAATTAAGATTAACATGTTTTTGCATTTCGTCAACAGATTATTGTACTTTTGCAATGTTTTTATACCTGGTTGACATTACACAAATTACTTTCATATAGGTATAATATGTAAGATAAAAATGGATCTTTTGCAACTGCAGCGTGTCGCCTTGACTGACCAAAAATGCAATGAAGAGATAAATGCAATACTTATTGCAAAAAAAAGTAAGTGTTTTATTTAAAATTTGGTTATTGAAAGAAAATCAAAATGACTGCCGTATTTAGAATACTCGTAGGTATTAAGTAGTTCTTTTTCTACTTCATCGTCGTGAAGATTGGTGAATTATTGGCCCCATAAACCCTGGTTTGGTGTAATAAAGCCGCCAAAGATTACTGGCATGGATACTCCTTTTAACACAAAGATGATGAGCTGACCGATTCCAGTCACGGGGACTGCTTCAGCACCAATTTAGGTGACTCAAACGAAAAAACCATTCATTTCAACACCAGAACTAGGTATTTGATTAGCTGCAAATCATCGCTGCACTATAAAATCTCAATCACTATAAAAATCTATTCCAACGACCTTTATTTCCCAACTACAAAACTAAAACAAGGTATTTCTGAAATATATTCTTGCTAACACGAATAAGACCGCTGTAGTAGTCGAAAGGGCCGCTGCCTTCGAATGCTATTGCAGTTCGAATCCCACCACGTACCAATATGTTTTTGAATTTCGTGAAGGAATACCTGCACATACCTTCGAGGAAACTCAAAGATTGAGAAGGCGACCGACCCGCTTTATTCAATAAAATAAAAATATAAGTAATTCCCAAAATGTCACTTTCGCGGTAACGATATATAGAAGTTTTGCTGTAAAGATTTAACAAGACTTAATTTGGACATTTTAATAAATTTAGTGGGATACTTTAGATACTCGTGACATACAGTTAACATGCGATTCACAAATCATACATAAACAAAATACGATTAAGATTAGGTCAGGTCGGTTACACTACACTTGACTTTTAATTTACCGCCATTCGCGATCTCGTCGTACGCCGTGCGCAGGAGTTGGTGATTGGAATTATTTGGAATACTCAGAAACATGAGGAGGCAGACGTTACGCGCGTACGTATACCTCGCATACCTAACGTTCCTGACAGTCGTCCTGTATATTTACACTACAAAGTACAGTTTTTCTGGTAATCTCTCATTAATCGACTGGAGCTCGACTAAGCATTTCATGAAGGTATCGAAGAAACCGTTGAAACTGAAATATATACTGCAATGGACATCACCAAGAAATATTCCATTTGTCTACATGGGCGTGGGTCAAACAGGTTTTATTGAGAGGAATTGCTCGTATACAAATTGTTACGTCTCTTCTGACAAAAACTTCTTAGTGGATTACTCTAAATTCGATGTCATAGCGTTTGCAGGACCAGAAATAATGTATTACAACGACGAGCAGCTGCCTCAACGACGTTCAGCTCACCAAAAGTATGTATTTGTTAACACAGAGTCCGCGTACTACTATCCTTTATGCAAGAATATTTTGAATGGATTCTTCAACTGGACCTGGACTTATAGACTCGATTCAGATTTGCGCTGGGGGTATATCACAGTAAAGGATGTTGAAGGGAATATTGTGGGTCCAAAAAAAGAAATGCGTTGGAGAAGAAAAGACCATATGTTGTCTGTTCCTGATGCTGTGAAGAAGATACTTCGAGGGAAGACGAAACTAGCTGCTTGGTTTGTCTCTCACTGTGTTTCTGCTAGCCGCCGAGAAGCCTTTGTTAATGAATTGAATAGTATACTGCATAAGAAATACGAATTAAGTGTTGACATTTACGGAGAATGTGGTTTTTTAGAATGTTCTCGTGATAATGAAACTAAGTGCTTTGAAAGTGTCACAAATGACTATTATTTTTATTTGTCGTTTGAGAATGCCTTCAGTGAAGATTATGTTACGGAAAAGTTGTTGAATGCTGTTCAACATTATGCTGTGCCTGTAGTGTATGGTGGTGCTAACTATAGCCGGTAAGTCATCGACATCATAATCGGTGCAGTAAGGTCGAAGTCTGACCTCACAAACCCTATAGAACAACTTCTGATATGGCTCAAGTAACGACAATTTCCGTCAATAATAGCTGGGACCAATGGACGTGCCTTCCAAAGCTGAATCGTCTTAATTTTTTTTTTTACTATCAAGTGATTCAGGAAATGTACTAACCTGGGGAGAATCTAGCAAAGTAATTTTTGTTTGACCATTGGATCCCACACCAGGTTCTGAACCCAGAAACTCCGTAATGAGAGCCTATCGCTCTACCGTTCGAATACGGAAACTGTCCGAAGCTAATAAAGTAAAATAATATTACGCGTGGCTGAGCGGTAGACTGGAGGTAGGTTCTTAATCCCGGTAAAGACACTGTCAAGCAAAAACCTTCCTAGTTTGGTTAGGACATTGCAGATGACGGTCAAACAAAAAAAAAACTCTTTGTGAGACTAGTCTGAATCACTCAACTGTCTTAAAAGTAAGATGTTACTTAGCTTCATAATGGGCAACATTGAGAAAACATAAATATATATCTTCGAGATCATCATTCAACCTTACAACCCACACAATGATGAAGATGCTGATGATAATCATTCGTGTACAAATACAAACCTATTTTTGTCAGTGCCACTGCATCGCAACTGGTTACGAAACTCAGTTTCGATGGTGGCCGAAGGGCTCTGACTCTAGTCCGGTCTTTCCACCAAGATTAACAGTTGATAAAGAACCAACAGCCTTTTATCTCAACATCACCAAAGTTCATCCTTATTGAATTAACCCGTGTCCCACTATTCTTTTACACTGGCTATTAGGTTGTACAGTGCTAGCTGGTTGTGATCAGCCAGTTGCGGCTACCTGATCGTTCTCTCCCATCGCTGAGCGTGTCCCTCCTTACCAACATTGCGCCCCCTCTTGTACCCGTTTGACTGGGACAGGCTTGACCTGGGTGGGATGGTGCTTATCAATCTAATAAATAAATAAAAATAAGAAAATTAAACATAATTTTATTTCCAGGTTTCTACCCAATGGAAGCTACATAAACGCCATTGAGTTAGGCCCAGAGAAGCTTGCAGCAAAAATGTACCATCTAATGATCAATTTTGATGAGTACGTTGAGTACTTCAGGTGGACCAATCATTACTCGTACCATCGACAGTCAGAGAGTATAGACACAGACGAATACTGTAAGATGTGCGAGTTGTTAAACGACGAGGAAAGAGTCAAGAAGGTATCCGTGTATACAGATCTGAGAAGCTGGTGGGATCCTCCAAACGTCTTGTGTTACGGAGCTGGAAATGTTATGAATGTAGGTTTAAATATATAGGTACGATTTTCTACTATAAGTTGTGACGTCCCCACCGAGGAACTCAAGCCTTATTTAAAAATAAGGACGATCTTGTGTACACACCGCGGTATTTTAATTTCAGTTGCAGTAGGTTTCTTTGCGATGTTTTCGAAAAGACGAAACGTTATGTAGATTCGGGAATCGAACCGGCGGCGGCGGCGCGGTGGCGGAGCCTCCTGTACGGGAAGTAGGTGCAGAATAGATAGATCTTTTTGGTGGAGGTGGAGGTACAAGGAGGTGGAGGTATATATGTGGGGTAGGTAGGGGGACGGGGGTAAGGGATGGGGAGGTAGGGGGGAGGGGAAGGTAAGGGGAAGATATTTCTCCCTTCAAACATTATGGGATAGCGACATTTTGGGAAGGGGACACTCTGGGAAGGGACATTTTGGGAGGGGACATTCTGGGAAAAGGACGTTTTGGAACCAGGAGGAATCTTGGGAAAGGGACATTATCTGCACCTAAACGGTCTAAATTTGATGTTTCACGACTTTAAGATGTCCGTCCATCTCTCATCCCTTTTTTATCTTTAAAAGGTAAAAAAGACAAACGAATTATCCCTGTTTCCCGTATGTGTTATTTGTAGGTATAGAACGAGAAGTTAAATGTGTAAAGAATAAATTGTTTATATTTTTCTTAAAGAGCTTGTTTTAATGTTAAAACGAATGAAAGTTACACCACAGTCAGCCCAAAGTTTAAAATAACGTCTCAGTGACATATACCTGTAACGAGGCATTCGTCCTCTTTCCTGTTTTCTTTCTTGCTGGCAGTTTTGTTTTTCATTTTAAATTTATTTTCAAATATAGATTTGTTACGTTTCGATTTTGTCTTTTTTCTGCTAAATTTCTCACTTCTTGTCCTGTAGTGATGTAGTGAAGAACTCAGTTATTCTTTTACTTTACGAGGCCATGTTATAATCTTCCAGTTTTATAAAATATTGTATATAAATTCATAGTTAAATACCTTTTACTGTCTACCTAAATTAATTATTTTTACCTTTACCTGGTCTAAACCCTGGATTTTGCCACACCCTAAAATATTATCCTGTACAACAGCTTTCGTGTGGTGCCCAGCGGCTCCGTGGCGGCTGCCGGGCCACATACATATTACATACCAATAATTTACGTAAAGTGAAATGCATGTTTATCTATGAAACTGATTTTCTCGAGCTGGCCACGCGGTTTTCATAAACGGCCTTTTTGTGGTGTGTTAGCATTAGCATACATTATGTTAAGAAAAGTTGTTCACTTTACTGGTATTCTGACAATATCATCATCATCCCAGCCAGAAGACGTCCACTGTTAAACATAGGCTTCCCCTATAGGTTCCTTACGTGCACGGTCCTGCGATATTTGCATCCAACGGCGCCCAGTAACTTTCACCAAGTCATCTGTCCACCTTGAGGGGGGTCACCCAACACTACGCCTTCCGGTCCGTGATCACCATTCGAGAACCTTTCTTCTCCTACGATTATCGGTTCGTCGAGCTATATGTATTCTGTAACACTCTGTATTACTGCCAAGTCAACATCGACCACAGCTAGATGACAATAAGTGGTTCAATTAGAAGCTGTCTCCGAAATGAGTTAACTGCTGTTAATGTAATAGAGTAATTGCACGGGACTTGAACTGTGAACTTTGGGATCGGAGCGTAACAACACCGCCAAGTTCCGACGAGAATTGTACGAAGAAGGTCTGCTGTAAGACATTTCGTACAATAAATCATCATCATCATCTCAGCCGGAAGACGTCCACTGCTGAACATAGGCCTCCCCCATAGGTTTCCACAGTGAACGGTCCTGCGCTACTTGCATCCACCGACGCCCAGCAACTTTCACCAAGTCATCTGTCCACCTTGTGGGAGGCCGTCCAACACTACGCCTTCCGGCCCGCGGTCGCCATTCGAGAACCTTTCTTCCTCATCGGTTATCAGTACAATAAATAATAAAATAAAAATAAATAAAATAAGAAAAAACAAACAGTATCATCAAGTGCTGATAAGAGTTAATCGTTTGGAAGAGAATGAAAAAACTGAATAGTATATTAATACTCTACCTGCTTCACCTTTCCGTGCACTATTCCCGTAACTTAAAGATGTCTGAAGTGATTGCAACCCCAGCTCATCTGTTCTGTGTCTTCTTTTTTCCTGTTGTTTCTGTATTGGTGTAAATAAATAATATTGTATTTTATGGACAGCATAGATACTAATATCAATCAATAACTATCATCATAGTCAAACCCCTTGCCCCTTATCATAATCTCTTGTTTCGGAAATCGTCTTTAACTTGATTTCATCAACAGCTCATATACATCCCCACCGACAGGCTCGAGCTTACCCTAAATTAGGACGATCAAGCCATAGAACACGTTGACCCAGTACGAGTTGGCCGACTTCACACACAGAATTCGAATTTCTTCGCAGGAGTGTGCACTGTGCAAGTGTCCTCACGACGATGTCTTCCTTCACCGTAAGAGTTTGGAATAAAATTACATGTAATTAGTGTCATGTCTATTTTTCAGTACAATTTTTCAACTATTTTCTTCGAGCTTGTAACTCACATTATTTTATTCATTTTATTTATTTAGTTCACCAACAATTGTTTACAATAATGCTGGCTGGTGTGAGCACTCCTTGACAGCTCAGATCGCCACTGTTGTGGTGGCATCTGATTTATATTCATTTTATTATTTTTTTGTTTGTAACTATGTGTGTTTTGTTTTATGTGCCGTAAATAAATGTTTTCTTATTCTTATAATTCTTATAATATAACCTTTTTGCACATTGTAGACATGATAATGTAACAATTACTTCTTTTCAAACTTTCCATGTGTTTTATATATAAATAATTTCTGATTTTTCATAAGCATTTGCCATTACTTACCTGTCTAATATATCCGGCTTGTTAAAGTTCGAAAACTTCCCCGAGGCATAATTCTGATAAGATCAAAAGTTTTAACAAGAAAACCTAGCAAGAAAACCAAATTAAACGTGTAATATGAGATGCACGAAACATAAAGTTTTTAGATAATATGGTTTCATAGCCTAGTTGGTAGTACGCTGCCTACGGAGTTAAGGGTTCGAACATACTTACAACTGTTTTTTGTTTGTATCCTCCTCCTCGCGTCGTGCTCCTCGTTGCTGAGGGTCATGAATCTCCTGCTCAGGAAATATTTTGTCTCTAACCATTGTTTGTTCGTAAAGGAAAGCGGCGGCCTTGGCTATGCCTAGTTTGGGATCACAGATTATTTTGTTTATGTAGTTCATCAACAGTTCATATACGTCCCCACCGAAGGGCTCGAGTCTACCCTAAATTAGGGCAATTAGGCCTTAGTCGACCACGCTGGCTCAGTGCGGGTTGGTCGACTTCACACGCAACCTTTGAATTTCTTCGCAGGAGTGTGCAGGTTTCTATATTTACTGTATTGTGGAGCTGTCTTTGCAACTATAAAAGCATCAAAACCACGTAAGTGCAAGGTGTCATGTCGTAACAAACTTCTTTAAGTACTTAATATCCTTTCACTACCTGTAATTGGTTCTACAGTCGATCTGTCTTGATAACATTATTAATGACGAGCGGTATAGTCTAGTTAGTAGTGTATTAGATCTTCTCTGTAAAGTTCTCGGGTTCGATTCCCGGTCTTTCTGATATTTGATAATCTGTTTCAGGTCTGGGTGGGTCTGTATTGATTCAGCCTGTAATATCCTCACTAAACTGGCAAAATTCTCACAAAGATATTTTGTTCAAACCCGGAACCCCTGAATGAGAGTCAAACTTTCGACCGCTCGACCACGGTGACTGTGAATTTTATGTAGCACTGAGAGTAGTTTTTAATGTGATTTCTGTCGCATTTTATTTTTTCTGTTAAAGAACTTATATTAACTTTAGTCGTCAGTTTGTCAAAGAATTTCCTTTCTTATTACTGCACGGAAGATCTCTTTGCAGAGATAAGCTCGCCTTTGCGACAAACAATTTGTAACTATACTTTAGCAATAAATCATATAAAACTACTTATTCCTATGTTCTTTCCAGCTACCAGTGCTGTGTATGTCCAATTTTGTTTGTACTTTTTTTCACAGAACTTGGCTTCCCTTTTGCCTCAACTGATCTCTCTACAAGGTCCCCAACCTCATGCTAATGCTTAACTCGAGTGATTCAGTAATCATTGCTACGAGCACATCCTCGCCTGATTGCAATTGCAGTCGTATGCATCTTTTTGTGCAGTTGTTGAATGCATCACTTGGTGAATTATAAGCTAAGTTAGACTGAGTAAAATGCGGGTGCCAGGCAGAGTTTGTACAGGCATTTTTTTTAATAAGTATTACTATGCATA
Organism: Carpatolechia fugitivella; assembly: GCA_951230895.1. Taxonomy (NCBI): domain Eukaryota; kingdom Metazoa; phylum Arthropoda; class Insecta; order Lepidoptera; family Gelechiidae; genus Carpatolechia; species Carpatolechia fugitivella. Next base: position 11,091,951 of record OX579670.1, on the reverse strand, counting down.
CACGAGAAAATAAACTGTAAGTACACAATTACCATTAATATAAGATTGTGTGCAAAGGTGGCCTTATCGCTATTTGCGATCTTTTCCAGACAACCCTAAAAATATATAAAAAATTCACAGAGTTCTCTCTCGCTACAAAATTTTCTGATTTCTTTAGGTTCATGGTGGACCAGTTCAGCTAGTCGCGTGCGCAGTCCAGTCATGCATTGATTAAAATGGTGATATGATCACGATTTAAGGCATTCTAGGTAGGTACGTAAGCAATGCAATAGCCCTTGCGACTAACAACAAAAATTTTGTAATATCTGACATTGACTAAAATCGACTTTTAGGAATTACAATTACAAATACAAAGGTGTTGCTAAAAATCATTAATATTTGTAAAAACAGCGAAACTTTTGTAAGTAATATTAAAACTTAGTATTTGCGTCAAATACAAAACAGTTAATTTCTGGTGGTGTCTTTTTCCTCCGTGTAGGATTTCACTTCGCCCAGTTTGTACCCCGTTGTTATATTCTATCTCTCTCCTTATTATAATACTTACTTTTATGTATTCATATTATTCTATCTCTCTATTTTTAGCGCGAAAACTAAAATTTTAACAATTTGGCGACTTAAACTAATATTAATTTTTATTTCAGCACTTATTGCACATAATATACCAAGATTCACAAAGTTGCTTGTCCGCAGATTTACCGAGTTCAAGTCGTTTATGAGGCCTTTACCCTCCTAAGTGAACGTACAGTTAAGAGGGCAACTAATGGCTACCAAATGTCGTAACCATTTGATGCACAGCATTAGTGAAGATAATTTTGTCCCGTTTTTAAATACAATGCATGCATACAGCATGAAATTTACATCGTTTTGTTCCCGCCGTGTAGTGATAGTACCCGTCAAACCGAACAACTTTTCACGAAAAAAAAATTTCCTGCGACAAAAAATTTTTAGTGTCTCCATACAAAGTGAGACTCCCGACCGACCTATACAAATTTCAAGGTGTATAGGTCTCTAACCATTTTAAAATGTTCAAGTTTTTGAGCGTCGCTCGCTCAAAGACGAGTTTGCTGTTTTTTTTTTATTTAATTATAACCCGTCTGCTGTATGTAGCTTATGATATGAGTAAGATTAATGATGTGCCGTTCCCGGTAAATTACTTTTGTGTGGGAATATTCCGGGGAATATTCCCTTGAGAACTTAAACAATGGGAAAGTTGTCGAAATCTTCTATTTTTTTTATATATTTATATGTCACAATATTAAGTTTTAGGAGACAAATCACAAGTAATATTTGAATACTTACTAACCTAAGAGATTTCGTATATTCCCAATGTTACCGGGAACAATCACTGGAAATTTCCCACATGCCTGGGAATATTCCCAAAACTCCCAAAAAAATGGGAATATTCCGAGGAATATTCCCAGTGTTTTTAGGAATATTCCCAATGTTTCCGGGAATATTCCCGGGCAGATTCTGAAAGTTTAAACTGTACTTTAATAAGAGAAAAAGAAACACAGACGTTAAATTTTGATAGTTTTTATTCATGTGTGTACAAATATGCGTTAACAATATAATCAACAATTAAACATCAATAAAATTTTAGTATTAACAATTTTAAGTATACTAAAATAATTAACAAATCACAGAACGATCAACATGTTTTTCATAAGTTATAAGTATAAAGCGAAGAAACTTTTAAAAACCGACCACAAAGATTCAGATTTATTTTTAACAACGAGGTTTGTATGTTTAAATACGTGCACCAAGTTACAAATTAAATAACAGGTAAATAAAAAAGGACGCTTTCATTGTTTGATGACCTTGTTGCCACTCAAATAAAGAGATTCGCAAATAAAGTGTTTTTTAAAGAGGAAGCGAGACAGTTGATCCACATCTTACAGTCAGCAATGAACAGGCAAACATCTACTTGGCTGTATGTAAGTGACAAAACGACTAATACCTATAGTACCTATCTGTAATAAAATTACAGTTTTCTATAGTACCAAGCTAAGGCGCGAAAAGAAAAAAAGGCAGACATCAAGGGTCATTTCTGTGTCTGGGTATTGAATATTTGTCTATCTTTGACACCCATACTCGTAGTACAGGCCTTGCCTAGTTTTGGATCAGATGACCGTGAGTGAAATCTCTCACTTAAATAAAATAAAATAGTCTATATCAAAAATAATCAATTTTGCAAATTAAATCATACTAACCAAACCAGCCAACCAACCAACCAAACTAAATTAAAACACTAGGTAAAGAAAGAATTCAATGTATTAAATGTTTCATGTGTAGGGGAATATTCCCGGGAACATTGGAAACTTTTGGTAACTTACCGGGAATATTCCCATAGGGAAAATACTGGGAATGGGAACATTCCCCACGGCACATCTATAAGTAAGATGCTCCAGCATTTTGAGTGCTATTTTAAGGAGATGTAAGATAAATAAGTGGTGTTTCAAACCAACGTTTATTCTTTGGGTAGTGTTATTTTTCAGACTTTTCTGTTAGAGAAGTCTATACTTCTACCTATGTAGATTATGTTTTTTTTAATGTAATTAATGATAATGATATTGTATAGTTTTAATTAAATACAAGAGTACCTATACCTTACCTATCCATATTTATTTAGTAACGTCAGTCAGGCCATAGATTACAAAGTCTACGAAATAATGTCATCACATCACCAATACAACAAAGTTTTCCTTACCACACCTATATATAATCCCATACAAACAAAACATTTTCTTCATTCAATCACGTAAATGAATTTTATAACAGACAACAAGTTTGTAACTAACTCTACGGAACTAAAAGCAGTCGGCGAGCTTATGTCCAGGCAGATACTCACAGAACTGGGTGAAGGAAAACCTGGTAGGAGCCCCTACACAATATGCCAACTCCATCTGAACTACGATCGTCACTTCAGAAATTAGTTACTGGTGTAGTTTCATATATTTTTTAATTTTACTAACGTACATTACGTGCGCAAACAAAGAAGGTACAAAGAATGTAAAAATGGTGTAAAAATATATATATTTTTTAAATATTCGCGAGCTGTGATTAAAGTACTTCCTAAAAATAATATTTTTTTTAAATAAGTATCTGTAATAATATATCAAATGTTTCTAAGCACATTCCTGCTGCTCGAAGTAGGATAAACTTATCTCCTTAGAGTCTAAGGCAAGTTTGAGGCTTAGACTTGAGGCATTCGTCCTCTTTCCTGTTTTATGACTGGCAACCTTTCTTGCTGGCAGTTTTATCTTTCATTTCCAAATTTAGATTTCTTACGTTTCGATTTTGTCTTTTTCCTGCCGAATTCTTCACTTCATGTCCAGATCTCCAACAGTAATATCCCTAAGCACTCCATGTTTCTATTTTTCTTAAACTGTAACACTAGTGACAGATTATATAATATATAAATACATAAATTCCTTTTCTTCGGACTGAACCCTGGTTTTTGCCACACCTTATATTATTATCCTCTACAGCATTCTTCGTGTGGTGCGCACGCACAGACATCTGTAAAGTAATTTTGTATCTACAAAATGTAGCCCTTATTTCTTATATAAACGATTTTTTATTATATTTTATATTTTTTTTTTATCTGTCGCCCATTGTGTAGTTTATGCAAAAAGTGAACGAGGAAACTGCATAGCGGTGTAAACTGTGAACGGCGCGTGCGTAACGTCCGCACTGCTTAAGGACTCATTCTTGAATCATTCGTCAATGGGCAATTCGTATTCGGAACAAATTTTCTCACGTGATTAATTTCGAATATAATTTAGGCTTTCTATGTTTTTTAATTTAGTTTATTTACGCATACGAGTACAACGCATGAAACTTAAAAATCGTAAATACACACACACATTACACGTAAACATGTTTTTTTAAACTAGTAGGTAATCAATCGCACATCCTTCCGTGATTCCAAAAAATCGAACTTGAATCAATTTTATAAATGATGTTTTCTTTTTTTTTCTATTTTTCATCCAAACGGAAGGAAGATGTCAGCTGTTCTGTTAATTTATTTCATAGAAGAGTGTTTGATACCGCTTGCTCGTTGCAAAATTAACGTAATAAATGCAAAGTTTTAGAACATCCTATACGAATATTGTCATACGAATGCGAATTGAATTTCGAATGTTTCAAAAGTATGTCTCCTGATACGTGATTGGCTGAGTCACGGCAAGCTTTGTGAGAAATAATCTAAGTCACGTGCTTATACTGCTTGTGCGTCGATTCATGCAAACATGCGATTCAGAACGGTATTTTCTGCAGTATAGAGAACTCCTCGTTGCGCTCAGGAAGAAGATAAGCTTGTAGCAGCTGCCACACGCTGCTGGCCGCACGATGGAGAGGTATGATAGCATGGCAGGGAAACAGGGTGGACTGGAGTCCAGAGTAGACGCACACGAAAAATAGGTAATTGTTGCACAAACGGATTTTAATGGAATAACAAAACTTAGAACATAGTCATTAGAAGATTTATAAGACTTTTAAAAGGCTTCTAACAATAAAATAAATAAGATCCGGATATTAAAGGTTGGTACAGTCCGATGTCTTGAGGTGGAATGAGGAAATTTTGATGAAAATGAGAGCATCGAAACGGATGGATTCGAAATTTGAAAATAAATTGAAAATGAATGAAGAGACTGCCAGTACTGAATTGCCAGAAACAAATTAGCCGAAGAAGGTAAGATAGCAGTACTGTTACAAGCTTTAAAAGAGTACAATGAAGTAGAACTATTCCAATACTCGGAATAGACTGAAAGGCACTGACTAGACTTAGTTGCTTAGCGACAAGTTTTAGGGGGGTGTATGTACCTACCCTCTAAATACCGACCTCGGTAAATGGCCTCCTACGAACCCGAAAATCAATTCTATTTAAAGGCTGATTTACATTTTGGCAAGTAGTAAGTTAACCCTTGCCCAGTTAAGGGAACAAAACACAAAATAGAAGTCCATTTATTACACATATTTAGACAGCTCGCCGATAGCCACTTGCTGAGTTTAGATGACGGATTAAGTTACTCGCCAGTGTACTTGGGCAAGGATAAAAGCTTGTGACAAATTGGAATTGGATCCAAAATATAATAATTATTTTATCAAAACAAATTTTAAATGAATTAATAAATCTATATAATAAAATTGTAAATATGTTTGATGTCTGTACATAGAATATATTTGAGAAAAAATCATATGTGGGGTCTTTATAAGAACATTTTGTGCTAACATCTCTTCTAACTTCCTGCATCGTAAGATTGCCTGGAAGAGATTGCCACCCTAGCAATAAGGTCGCCTGTTGACCTTCATTATTTCAATTGTCTTGTTTTGTATGTTTTATGTTTTTGGTGCCAATAAATTATATTTTATTCGTAGATCTGTTGAGGAAGTTTTGTTTCGCATATTGTGATATTCTCAAAATCGCAGAAAAGCAAATATTTTCTAATGTTATTTGTACTATCCCTATGATATTGTTAATGAACAAATAAAACGTGCCATTCCATAATAACTTACACCTTCTAAACATGTATTTTTTTATTATTGTATAAACGTACAGACAACTGCAAAATAGGTACGTATAAGTACTTGCATCTATCACGTAGACCACGTAATATTATTACGTCAAATTACGCTTATGCGAATGTTAAAAGATGTATACTAGACATGTTATTGTAAGCAGTACTATAGGTATATTATTTAGGTATTTACCTCAGATTATTTACTATGATATCAGGTATTATGGCTCATGTTTATTGCAGTAAATACAACTGAACTTAATTGATCTTCAATAATAATTCACACAACATCAAAGTTGACACAGTAAAACACTAAAATTGGCTTTCGTATCAGTGCCTCAGATCAAAAAATCAAATCAACGATCCGTTACAGTCCATTGCTGGACTATGAGCCTCCTCCACTTAAGTGTTTGGTTTTGCCATAATCTCTACGCTTGGCAGGCGGGTTGGAGATCGCAGATTAAAAGGTTACTGTATCAGAGAGCGCTGCTGCCCGTTCCCTGTTCCATGTGTAGTCCCTAAGTCGCCTCTTGCGACACCCACGGGAAGAGTAGGGGCTGGTGACAAATGTACGGCAATCTCAGTGCCTATTATGCTATAATTATTATACTCGTAGTAATAGGAATTATTACGTTCCGGTAACGTCTGAGTCCGGTGACATCGAGTCCGTTTTCGACGAGTCCAGCAGCGACGATTCTACGAGTTTTTATCGTTTAGACAGATTTTTGTTTCGACAGATTACGACATCGTTAAAAATCCTGGAAGAAAGAGATAATTTCTTAAAATTTCAATTAAAAAATTTTTGTAAGCACCCGACCAAAGAGTTGAATTTATAAAAACGCATGTTTTATTTATTAATAATCCTAATAACACAAAGGTTAATTTTAACATCGTCAGATATTTTATCATCAATGGAGCCGCAAGCCGATGCTTGATTGCTTCAACAAGGACTCATTCAGCCACACTACTTGTAATAAATAATCAATAAGTATATAACCTGGTATATAACTATAAGTACATACATAATGCAACTACTATAAGACTCGCAACAGCGCAATCAAAATCGCATTCCTTTGTCCTGGAGGCGCATTCTACTGATTCTAGTGACGGGTTTTGATCGTGTTGATGAAAATGAAACAAGTGTGAACGGGCAGGATTCATTGCTCTTAGAACTCATGGGTAGAACTCATGACTGTTGGGACAGAATGTTCTCGAGTGGCGTCCACGCCACTAAGTGGAGTAACAAAATGGTGAAGGTTGCGGGATGCCGCTGCTAGATGCGTCGCTGAAGAGATCCCTGGGGAAGGCTTTTGTCCAGTCATGGACAGACAAATGGATGGATCTACAGGCAGTTAAAATTATGATAATAATACATACACAAGAAAAAAAATGCTAACTAGAAGACGATATGGCAACCGAAACGTGAAAGTTATCAATACCAATTTTGTATATTTTTCAGGCCTTTAATGGATAGATAGATATATAATAAAACACTTTTTTTCACAAACATCCCCACTGAAGTTGGAGCCTCGGGCTTTATATACTTTCAGTTTTATTTCAGCGTATGTAAAGTCGACCAGGAAATTGCTTTACCACCCTAAGGTTGAACACTCTTTGTATGTCGTAAAATAATAAAGTCTGTTTACCTTTGAAACTAAAAAGTGTCAATTTCTATTGCTGTCTTTGTCATATTATCGTGCATGATGAGTATTGACATGACATTTAATTATTTGACCTAACATTTCAAAATTAAATAATACCTCTTCGTTTATTAAGGGTGTGTGCACATCTAGTTTGAATCGAAGCGACCAAATTGCTCAGTAGAGTGTTTTAATTAGATTTAATAAAATATCAGCCGCGTTGTAATGTCAAGCGAGATAACCGCTTCACGCGAGTAGATCTCTAAGTAACTGTGTGAAGTTACTCGCCAAATTTAAGATTAAAGGTTAATAACAAACTATTTCCATCATAAATTTAAAACATAAGCATAGAAAATGTAACTAATAAAAACAAAACAAAATTCTTCTGTCTTAACAAAAGTAACTAAATAAACTATGAAGTAATAAATGACCCAGATTCAATTAATCTTGTATCAATAATGTGTGTATCCACCATTAGCTTCAATAACTTCCAGCAATCGGCTCCTCATCGAGCCAACGAGACGTAAACAAATATCCGTGCCCCGCAAACCTTCCCATACCTCATTGCAGTGTGTTTCAATTTCATCGCGTGTTCTTTCATTCCGGTTATCCCACCGTCGCACCATAAGTTCCCAGAGGTTCTCTATCGGATTTAGATCTGGTGATCTTGAAGGCCATGGTATTAAAGGTATGAACTGATGTCGTCGAAACCAGTCGCGGGTCACTCTAGCAGTATGTAATCGGCAGTTGTCTTGTAAATATTCAAATTCACGCCGCTCATTTTCCACATTTCGAACAGTCGATAGCATAAAATTTTCTAAAATTTCTACATAATTTAGAGCGTTTACTCTTGGAGGTAAACTGACCAGATCCCCTACTCCATCAGCCGACATCCAGCCCCAAAGGTTTGCACCAATTCGACCGGATTCCATATTTGGTACTATATGGTTTTCGCTATATCTAGTATTTTTATATCGCCAGAGAGTTAATCGACCATGTTGGCTAGACTTGAAAGTTTTTTCATCTGTGAATATCGTGCTGGCCCAATTAAAATTTAAAAACTCTCTTGCAAAATTCAAGCGTGCTGTTTTATGGGCTTCGGTCAAGTAAACTCTTTTAGCGTGTCGCCTGTAGTGCAATCCCATGCTGTGCAAGTGCTTCCGCACCGTCTCAGTACAGACATCGAACTCTTCAGCGTAATAAGCCGTACGTGTGAAACCATTTTCTTCATAAGCCCGTCTCATAGTTTCTCTTTGCATGTTCAATATTACAGAAGGACGACCACTCCACCTGCGATCTTGAAGATTGCCTTCCTCGCCTTCTCGTGTAATCCAGAAACGTACGGTATGCCGCGATATATTTAAGTTTCTCGAAATTTGGCTAATGGTTTGTCCCAAACGGAATAAACTGATAATTTCTGCCCTTTCGGGAATAGTTAACTTGCGTGACATGTTTACTTGATAAATTGGTATGACTTTCAAAAAAGAAAATAATCTTTCAAAAAAGATCACAATATGGAAAATCACATATATTCAGAGTATTTCAAAGTTAGAATGTCTATAACTTCAAGAGACAGGTTTACTGGTAGAACATAATAATACCTATGTGATAGAAAACAAAGGTTAAAATGTCATGAAAATCTATCCTATATTATGATTGGATTAGCGACGACCAATTACGTTACGTCCTTCAAATCTAAGCCTTAGCGCAATTTTAAACGAATGGGAAATGTTATCGAAACTGATAAAGCACTTTCCTGGCCGACTTTACATATATAGTTTATTGTAAGTTCAGCTGCCACTGAACCAGCGTTAATTCATCGTCTATCGTCCGTGTTAACAGAATCACTCCCCTGCGCCTGCACACAATCTCCGAGCTTTGCAGATCTACCGGGCCGTAGCCTTGGCGACGGTGATGTCATAAGCCCACAAATATGCGGTCTCTTACTTACAGTACAACACAGGGTCCGTCGGAACAAGTTGAACATCGTTCTTTTTCGATGGCCTGTTTTGTTGGGAGTTGAGATTCGTCCCCACTTTTCGGCGTGCCAGTGGATGCAAATAGCGCAGGAACGTTCACGTTGGAAACCTATGGGGCCTAATGTTTAGCAGAGGACGTCTTCCAGCTGATGATGATAACGATTCGTCCCCACCGAAGGTGTGAGCCAAGTTTAGCGGCTCTATAACACCTAACAGGGTGCGTGAGGTCGGTTGTCGACCTTACTACCTGCATGATGAAGAAGGAGACCGGAGCGTAGCCGACCATGCTAGATTAAATTGGGTTGGTTTACTTCACAGTAGTGGCTACGGTCGCCAGGATACGTGGGTTTGAAACCCATCACGTACTAATATGTTTTCGAATTTCAAATTCATAATAATATACTTATAATTTATATGTTTAGTCAACTTACGGTGAAGGAAAACATTGTGAGGAAACTTGTAGGTACACTGTGAAGAAAATCAAAGGTTGTATCTGAAGTTGGCCAACCCGCACTGGGCCAGTGTGGTCTACGGCCTATCACCCTAATTCAGGGTTATGTCGACCCCTAGGTGGGGACCTTCGTTTATGAACTGACAATAACTACAACATAATACATTGAAGGCACTTATAAGTACGAGCTTTTAAACCAATAAACGCTTTGCAAGACCTCATATTATACAACTTGCGAGGTCAAAACTGTATGATGTATGGTATGTGGGTGAATCTTAACGGGTTTTGTATGGAAAGAAAGAACTGCCTCTCTTTTTTTTAAGTGTATGACTGCGACAAAGGATTTACAGACAGCAAGTTTTATAAGGAGAGAGCAAATAAGAAGTAAGTATATTGCGATTCATAAAATTATATTGTACAATTTACAGCTGAATATTGCCAGATCAGAAAGAAAATTAATTACTCCAAAAAATATTACAATAAATATTTTTATCCCAAAAAGATAGAGAACTTATTTTTATCTAGTCTAGTACTCTGTTACTAATTCTAGCCCGGATTCGAAAATTACGTAACATGTGATGAATCGACTCATTGATCTCAAATTTAAACAGGCAGATGTAGGTTTTTTGTTTTATGGTCTGGCAACATTTAACTCTCGTTTGCTTTTCCCGATTTTGAATCATACTACTCTATATTTAAAATAACATGCTTTTATTCCGGCTTTTTGGCAACACTACCTATAGTATGGAAATAGGTTTCTTAATTAAATCATAGAATGCAGAAACTTGTTTGGTATAAATTAGTTTTCAAATAGGTCACTAACTAGTTTTGAATGTTGAATTGGAATTGTTTGTCGACCGGAATACTATTATTAATTGGCAATACCTAATCAAAGTGAGTTTGGTAATGTGTGGCAAGGTAGGTAGTGTATATTTTTAGAAAATTATAATTTTACTTAAATCTGTCGTTTGCCCTATTCAGAAGTTACATACAAACTTTTATGAGTGTCAAGTCCCATATAACATCACTTCTTCATTTTTAAACTCGTAAGTGTCCATCTTACGTCACAATTTAAAATCAACAATGAAACATTATTGGTTGATAGCACATAATACGTCTCCACCACTGACGCTAAGCTAGCCTGATTTTCTAGATGATCACAATTTTTTTGGTTATGATAGAAGCTCAGATCGCTAGCCGTGTGGTGACAGAGTAGAATACATTTGTCACCAACCCCTACTCTTCCCGTGGGTGTCGTAAGAGGCGACTTAGGGACTACCTACACATCGAACAGGGAATGGGCAGCAGCGCTCTCTGATACAGTAACCTTTCTGCGATCTCCAACCCTGCCTGCCAAGCGTGGAGATTATGGCAAAACCAAACACTTAAGTGGAGGAGGCTCATAGTCCAGCAGTGGCCTGTAAGGGGCCGTTGATGATGATGATGATGATGAGACGCTCATTATTATTCTCATACTTTTCGCTCAGTTTTCTTAATAGCCCTTTTTAGATGTCCCACTTTTCGAAAACTCTTAAAAAAGCACCTTGGTGCATTGCATTGTGCAATAAATGCATTACATACTTGCGTAAGCGCACGAACCTGTTGCAATACAAGTATACTACAACGAAGGTCAATACAACCGCGTCTCTGCATAATATACCTTATTTTGTTCACATTTTTCCTTACAGTGTTTTCCTTAAGAATACGTCTTGATTCTAGCTCATATACTAATGTCCTCACTAAGGGGTTCAATACTTTATTTAATAAAGATAATCGGGCTATAATTGACCACGCTTTGTCAACTTTTTTGTATTTTTTCGCAAGATCACTGTCTAGAGAACATACTGGGTGTCCAAAAAGGGTATTTGCACTTTTAAATATCAATAAATCGTCTTAATGAGGGCAGATTGCAAAAAGAAATATAATGTCATACGTGGAGTTTATTGGAAATTTAATTGAAATGGATTTTTATATCGGAGCTCAGCGCGCATTTTGTGTACGAGCTTATTATCAAAACAATAATTCGGTAATAACAGTTCGCCGCTTACATCGCGCGCAGTTCAATGTACGGGACATTTCTTTATCTCCCAGTGCGAATATCATTAGAAAATGGATTAAGACGTAATGGACGTCATTTAAACAACATACTTTTTTGTCGTAAACTTTCCATTGTATGTACTTTTTGCAAATTGTAATAAAATTATGAAATGATATATTTTTCATATATAATTTTTGGGTATAAACTGCCAACACCCTTTTTGGACACCCTGTATATTGGTGTCAATTCGGCATACGCCCAACTAAACTAAACTAAAATTAGTCCTGTCACTTTCTATCATGTTTAATTGAAAAGGAACCGAAGATCGTCGGCTTTGTTTTTGTCTTTGACCTCAAGACTAACTGTCAAATTTTGTCTTGTTTTAGTGCCTACCTAACACCTGACGAATAATAAGCCACTAAAATTGACAGTTAGTCGTGAAGTCAAAGACAAAAAAAAACCGATGATCTTCGGTCCCTTTTCAATTAAAAATGATAGAAAGTGACAGGACTAATTTTAGTTTAGTTTAGTTGGGCGTATGCCGAATCGACATCATTATGAATATATTAGAAATTCGTAAACACATCGATGCGTAATGGAGTTTGAACCAAGCGTTTCTCATACAGGAACCACAGACTCTCTCAGGCTCATATAGTACCTCCTGAGACCGCTAAAATAATTGATACTTCTTCTAATAATACTCCTTTTGTTTTAAAATCAGATTTCTACTTTGCAGCTACACTTATTTCATATTTTCCCGTTATAGAAAGTAGTTTGTATTTATTTTCTGATTTTTCCTCAAATTAAATTAACAGTGTTTAAACTTACAGACTGTCACACCTATTCTATAATAATTAAATAAGAAGTATACCTATAGATGTTAACCAGTATTGCGAAGTGTAAACCGGATAGGTGACTGTAGGTGTGTGGTCATTGTAATCGTCGATAGATATACTTTTTTGTCGTTTAGCTTTTTAAAAGCGTCTGATTGGTTTTCGTTGGTGGGTGATGTCATTTCACTCAATTATTATTAGTTTGTGGTAAATAGTTGCTCGATTAAGAGGTTCATAATAAGTTGTTGTTTAGATTCTCATTTATTAACTACTACAAAAACTAAAGAAACTAAATGGTGCTTCTTCAAATAGTTATTTTTCTTTCACCCTCTACTCATGTAGAGGGCTCGAGAAAACTAAGAAAACTTTCTTGTACAAGTATCTCTTAGGAAAATCTTAATTTACCTTCATTGTATTAAAAATAAATCTCACGATTTGGAGTCATTTGAATATTATGATTGCGTAATATAATCACTTCTATCTGAATGATGCAATATTTAAGATTTCGAACGCTTTTATTTCGTAGCTCTGTGGATATGGTATTGTTAATTCTTATTAATGGTGTGGGTTGTACCTCATCGGTCGACACACAACCTCACAAAGCCTGGTGACAGTGTATAGAGCCGCCAGAGGCCACTTACAAGGCTCGTGTAGCGACTAGATAGTGGCCGGGACGAACGACGTGCCTTCTTTTCAGACAATCAGATGATCCAGCCTGCAATATCTTAACCAACCTAGAAAGAGTGCCACAAAGAGTATTTTTTTACAATGTGACCTGTGGCCTGACCACCTGTGACCTGTGGTGTGACCAGGATTCAAACCCAGTACCTGCATAATACTGTACGATATTTTTTGTTGTTTTAACATTTTTACACTGTGTTTTCAATCATGTTAAAAATCTTCATTGTAACTTTTATTTTTTATTTATTTATTTATTTATTGCACATCCATAAAATAACAATATGTGTTAAAGAATTAATACACAGTCTTTCTATGGACCCTGTTTATAGGGCACAGCAAAAAGTTCGGAGAGAGCAAGATGTATTTGTAGGATAATATAATATTTTAAAGGTTAGTACCTACATCTTTATTTTTATTTATTTATGTATCTTTATTATATTTATTTTAAATATTTATGTGAGATCAATGTTTCTTTATATCTATAATGATTTATCTTCAAAATACTCTTTTAAATTATAGTATGACTTAGTAAGCAACAAATCTTTTAATTTTTTAGAAATATTTTATCATTGTTTTCATCTTTTAATTTTTGGGGTAGTTTGTAGAAAAGCAGGTGATTCAGACTTTACTAACATAACTTTTATCTTAGTTTACATATGTGTATTACTCGTAGATGATGAATTAGTTATTGTTACAAGCAAGATATTGCGATGATGAATCATAAACGGAAACTACGTAAATTTTCTCAAAACATGATGTTTCAGATTTCTCATTTCTCACCCATACGTCCTCCATGAGCAACCGGTGAACGTAGTCGGCTTTCGTTTTAGAGGTTGTGTGTTGAAATTTAAATGGAGCGTTATCATAATTTCCGATTTGGTTTAGTTTGGTTGATATTGCAAGTTGAATCACCTGTCAAGACAATTAAGATAATTCTGTGCTTCGAAAGACACGTTAAAGGTTAGATATTTCTACGGAAATAGTCGGTAAATGAATCACGTTACAGCCCTTAGACGGTTCAATAACTCTGACAGAGTTTATGAGGTCGATTGTTGACCTTACAACCCACACGGTGAGAGCCGAAGACCTTTGGAGTTCACTGCTAACATTCGCCAATAACGCCGGCATTTACTCGCTAGGCCTCCCGACATTTAATAATCATCACAAAAATTTACAACACGACGCTAAAAAAAAATATAGCCAGTGTCACTTGGGCTAATGTAAGGATTTTAAGTTCTACGAGACCCCATACATCCAAATCTGTTTAAACAAATAAAGAAACTCGTATAAATACATACATACATATATTCATACTTACATACATACATACGTGAACCCTGAAAACATTACTCTCCTTTTTTGCCAGTCGTGTAAAAGGTTCCTTGAAGAGAAGTACTTCTTTCGAGATTGTGTCCATTTTAAGGGACATTCCCTTCGTCCAGAGTTCTTTTTACGCGACAACTATACAGGACATGTCACACAGCAGAAAATCTTTAAAGAAGAAAAAGATTTTTCCAGATCCTTTTAGATACCGAAATAACTTGTAAAACAATTTAAACTAAACTAATTCAACACGTCCCAATCTATGTAAAATGAGTCGTACGATATGAGTCAGTAAATGACGGAGCTTAGGAAGAGCGTTCAAGCATAATGCCTGTCTACATTCAGAAATTAGCGAAAGGTCTCGGTTGAGGTTGTTCACCCCATTATACAATTGACATAGTAGGGATGTCTGTGTTTTTGTTGCATCAAATCCAAAATAGTGATTGATTGATTGATATATACTTTATTGCACCAAAAAAGGATGTACAAAGGTGAACTTAACACTATATAGCATTTTCTACCAGCTAACTTTTGGTGGTTAAGAGCAGGTTGAGGGTAGTGCCGCTAAAAATAGCGTTCAACTTGAACTGCTACATTAATAGGTAAATATCAGACAATTGATAAACTTACTCATACATAAATATACATGCAAATATAAAAGAATAAACATAAAGATACCTTACATAATTTATAAAAGTACTACATAAAAAAAATATTGGAAAACACGGAGTGAAATTTACAGAGAGATTTGAGGATTCAATATAAAACTTACTATATCAGCCTCCAGCCCATACAAAATATTTTTAACATGTGTATTTTATAATATAGGTATAATAAGCTACCTAATAATTTTTAAACGATGACCAAATTTTAATCCTCTCTAACTAATAGGTAAAATTAAATTTGACAAAAAGGTTACTACAACATTGCTTTTGTGGTATTAACTTTCTGACGAGACCTGTAATTTACTAGTTTCTGGCAAATAAAGAATTTGTATTTCAAGTGAAGACGTGGTATAATTGTGTAAAACATAATAATATTATCTTCACATAACATAATTGTGTGGTGACGGCAGAGTAGAATACATTAGTTACCAACCCCTACTCTTAACGTGGGTGTCGTAAGAGGCGACTTAGGGACTACACGTAGAACAGGGAACGGGCAGCAGCGCTCTCTGATACAGTAACCTTTTAATCTGCGATCTCCAACCCGCCTGCCAAGCGTGGAGATTATGGCAAAACCAAACACTTAAGTGGAGGAGGGTCATAGTCCAGCAGTGGACTGTAACAGGCCGTTGATTTGATTTTTTATTGATTATAATTGTAACTGACCGATGTCGTACGTAGGAGATATTTAAGAAATAATTATGCTTGCTATTTTTAAATACTGGCACAGTATTCATAATTCATTTATTCATTGCAAGTCACAAAGATAGGTGTTACAAAAAGGTACAGTGTGAGATAATGTAAGTTATGTGAGCCAAAGAAATTATTTTTAATTTTTTTGTTGATCTGTCTGTCTGTATGTATGTATGTATGTAAAATACTGCACGGAATCCGAAGCGGTTTGCACTGTGGTCTAACTAAAACTGCATGTTTACGCCACCGCTGCTGCGCCGCACCACGCCGCCTAAAAGACGAGAAAAACATTTTCATTTCTGTGATAAAATCTTTAATCACGCAACCGCGGTCGTGGGCAGGGCAAGACAGAGAAATTGCTACCTTAGCAATAAGGCCGCCTATCTGTACACCCCTTCATCTATCTTTTGTACTTTCAAGCTATAACCTTGTGTGCGATAAAGTATATTCTATTCTATTCTACAATTTTTAATTAAATAATATTGTATTCAATTTGCACAGATATTTAATCACGATAATTACTGTATTTGGGTCGCACTTGTTATGGTAAATTAGTCAACAGCAATCACCGGTAGTTAGTATCCGGGTTTGTGAGGTCGGTTGTCGACCTTACAACCCACACGGTGAAGAAAGGATGCAATCAATAAAAGTTACAAATCGGACACGCAACGTACCTACTTGATTTTTGCAGCGCACCTGGAGACAGGTTACCATCCCTTCACCTCATCAACAGTTCATATGCATACGTCCCTACTGAGGGACTCGAGCCTACCTTGGAGTAGGGCAATCAGGCCGTAGTCGACCACGCTGACCCAGTGCAGGTCCAACCTCTCGCCCTATCCCTATCGGTCGGTCCTATCGCCTACGAAACACTAAACCTCCTATT
Source organism: Carpatolechia fugitivella (assembly GCA_951230895.1). Lineage (NCBI taxonomy): Eukaryota > Metazoa > Arthropoda > Insecta > Lepidoptera > Gelechiidae > Carpatolechia > Carpatolechia fugitivella. The sequence goes on along the minus strand of OX579670.1, from coordinate 11,075,243 downwards.
CGCTTTATAACGTTAACCAAACTCATTACATCCCGTTTTAAAGCCCGCATATTAACCACTAAACCGCCGACATCTCATTAACCTATCATTACTAATTCACGAAACACTTGAGCATTTCACTTGGCTATATGAAATTACCGCAAAGTAATTAATTCCTACTTTGCGTTATCTCTCTAATGTGTTTCTTAATTACCTGTTGGTAACTAGCTAGCAAAATATCATTAAAATATCACTAGCAAGTGTCATTTTTATGTTCTATTTAAAAACTAATTTAAAACTAGGTTTCTAATGACGATAGATAATTATAAAAACAATCTCTAAAAATCTCTAATCTATCTCTTATTTTCTTTTCTCCTGAAAATAAATTTAAAAAGTTGTGTGTGAAGTCAACCAACCTTTGATCCTTGATCGTCCTAATTGAAGGTAGGCTCGAGCCCCTTAGTAGCGACGTAATTGAGCTAGTTATGTGTACAAAACTAGAGTACTTGACATTCTGTTAATAAACCCGTGTAACCTTGTCCGACAACAACATACCAACAAAAAACGAACGTCATCAGCAAATGACGCGCGGTCATTTCAAAGTGGTTCCTTCCTATACCTCCCGCCAAGTGGCCATTCTGACCTCATCAGACGTTTCCCTTTTAACACGACAATGACAACGCCTACGAAAGTCAGATCTGTTTATTTTTCGTTTGTTTAACAATCTTCTTGAATACATACTCGTAGTTGAAAGTCAAAATACGGCCAATAATGTAGTTTCAAACGCATTTTATATATGTCTGTACTAACCAGATTTAGAAAAAATTTTGTAACAAAGATAGTTAGACACCCAAGAACGAACGCAGGTTACCATTTACCGGCGGAAAATTATAATTCCCATCTCTGGAAAATCCGCAAATTACGTAAAATTTTCTCAAACAAATTCACTGAATTTTCCAGAAGAATTTCGATTTCGAACTCCTACGTTTTTCGAAAAGATTTGAATATTATCCTATTTCGGTTCATAAATACCTTCTTTCAGATATATAAAGCTATTTTTAATGTGAGTTAAGTATGATATTTTGAATCTTTCACATTAAATCGAACGTGTTTGTCCGAATAACTCCATTTTAACATACTTGCTTCATAATAAAACAACACTATCCATGAGATGAGTGCACGCTGTCGCATCTCATTATGAACTACAGGGTCAACCATGTCGGAATACAAGCAAAAGCATTGACATCGCTGCAGCTTGTCAAGTATAAGTTGGCGCGTGGCAAGAAATCGAACTAATTTTGTTGACACTTGCTTCGTACAAGGTGCTGAACGAAATACCATTTTATATGACTACTAGCGCCAACAGTGGACTGCCTTGTTGAATGGTTATACTTGATACATTTCCATGTCAGTCCTCTATCGCTGCGCAATGGACCGACAAACGACTCCTGCGCCGGTTCAGTGGACACAGCATAAGCAGATATTATTATAATTATGTCTTTTATAGAATATCATTGTCGGTCAGTACTGATTTTAACTGATGAGAGGTATTCCACTTTGAGAGCCAATTTTCTGAGCTTCTTACTACTGAGCACAAATGCTGGGATATCAAACCAAAACCCAGAAACTTGGACGTGTGGTTTCTTCGTCCAAGCCTAGAAACAAAGCATAGAGTTACCCATGTTTTTGTTTCTATTTTTTATCCCTGATCTTCAAGATGTGTTTATTTATAGTGACGTGACACTAGGGTTTGTGAGATCGGTATTCACAATTTAAAAAAACTTACACGATGATGAAAAAGCGACGTTAATGATGAAGGTACATACGACTCGCATTTGGCCGGTTTTTTTGCGCTCTGCCCGCAACTTTGCTTGCGTGATCAAATTATCTCCTAGAAATATGCAAAATAAGATAACTCCGCTTCTTTGTGGCGTATTATCAAGATAAACATGCATCAGTTTTTAAGTTAGACTTCCAACAATACACTGTAAAAACCGCGTCCAATTTCGTTCAGTAGTTATTGCGTAATGCACACAAACATACAGACAGACAGACGGATAGACAGACAGGAAAATAAAAATTATTGTTTTGACTTCTATTGGTCTTAAACACACACTAATACACATCCTCTACATATGGTACACCAAATAAGCTTTTTGTTGTAATTATTTTATGTTCCATTTTTTTGTAATATTGGTGCATAGGAAGAGACTGACTCCCATGAAACAGTTTATACTAGTTTGGGAGTCATCGTATACTGTTATTTAAGATTACTTGAAACAAAATTATTACTGGGGAAACTTCTTTAGTTCACCCTAAAGGGTTATTATTACAAAGACTTCTATGTGCATCAGCCAGTTAAATTTAATTATATGGATAGATTTATAATCGCGTATATGTGATAATTTTTACTTTACAGAAGTTCATTATTGTTAATGATTCACATGTCCAGATACCAAATACAAGAATATAGTAGGTAAACTATGTGAATTGGCAATTAATTTGTTTGTTAAAAAAACAGTATCAACAAAAGATGTATTTATTGACCTATTTAGCGTAGTGATAAGATAATTAACATTAACTGGGTATTTGAATGGACTTGATGGACTAGTTTTGAATATTTTAGCCAAGACAGCAATTCTCTACTTATCGAAACTGAATATATTATTTAAGTTGCTTACTATGTAATCAATCACTTTAGTCTTAGTATTAAATATTAAGGCGTTATACTGGCTCATGGCTAATAATTATGGAACAAATGTTCCTCTATTCATCAGTAACTCTGAAACCAGGGTTTACAACCCACACGATAATAAAAAAATGATGTCAATAATCATCTGACGGCCCAGGTGGTAGTGTATCTGCCTCCGACGCACAGGGTCGCGGGTTCGAATCCCGCCCAGGACAAACATTCGCGTGATGAGCACTTGTGTTTGCCTTGTGTCTGGTTGTTGTTTATACATAAGTATGTATTTATTTATTCATGATGTAATGTATATCAGCTGTCTGGTACCCATAGTACAAACTCTGCTTAATTTAGGATCAGATGGCCGTTTGTGAAAATATCCACACATATTTATTATTTATTTATTTATCTTAAAGTTAAACACGCGACTGCCAAAAAAAAATAGCTAGTGTTACTCGGGCTGATGTAAGGACTCTAACGATACTCCAATCCGAATCTGTTGAGGTATTTAGAATTGTATGTATGTATGTAAACACTTTATTGCACAATAAAATTAAGAAAAGACAATATAATTTGTGGTGGAAGGAAGAAACTTACATAGTACATACATACATGGACCCTGAACGTATAACACTTCTATTTTGGACAACATCGTGTAAATAATGGTCATTCCATCTAGTCATTGACCCCTCAAAGGAAAAACACTGAACAATACCTAATTTAAAATCAAAATATGCACAAAGTAGGTTGTAATAAAACGCGCAAAGACAATACATGGTTTGAACGCGTGCGCACCTTTTCTACTTAACATTTGTCAAATGTTTGAAAGTAGGTCAACCAGCACCTACCAGAATAACAATTCACATATTCGTTTTCAAGTAATCTTACCTTATGATAAAGCTTTTGATATACATCGCTTGTTAATAAGGCGACTGAGGTGATAATGTTCTTTGTGAAGAAGAAATGTATTTTAAAATTATTTAGTGTAAGTGTTATTGGAATAAGAATTGGAGAGAAGAAGATGGTTTGGCCTTCCAAGCTCGATGTACCATTGTTCGATGGTTCAAAGGGAAAAAAGGTTTTGGTTTTTGACTTTTAATATTATAAACCAATGTTAAATGGCTGTATAAAACCAATAAATAAATAATTCTTTAAAAAAATATTATTTTAATCGATGATAGTGATTTTAAACATAAATTAATGACGGATTTCGCGTAGACTATTAAAATAAAACTAAGAAATTCTGTCAAATAATTAGGTTAGTTTGAAAATGGTAACATTAGGACAAAAATATTAAATTATTTCAAACATTGTAATTCTTTTGTCACGTTGACATTTTGGTATTCTGCAAAATATTTATCATTAAATCAAAAATAATGTAGAGCCAACTTAATTTTAGTTTTTCCACGTTTTCTGATTAGTATTATTACAAAACGCCGTCGGATATGCAGATGGAAAATATTGAGTTGTCCGATGTACTTTTTTGTTAGCGCTTCGTTTCTTCATCTGCCCTTTGAGTAAATATTAAGTAATGTCCAAACAACGCTACTAGTTAGTTTCGTAAGTGTGTCCGTACCTCTAGCTTTGTTTGAGAAATTGGGTCACTTTCATTTTTTTAACAATAGACTCAAGCTGATTAAATGATTGTGTTGGGATTACGATATTGACCGAAATTTTAATGTTTTTGTGATATGTTATATTTCTTGTATTTTTGTGTCATCGCACGTCGTCGTTATGATTTTTTTATATAGTACATTTTCTGTGTATAGTTTAATGAAATTTCTTTTGTTTCTTGTTTCCGTTTTAATAATTATATTTTATCAGGGATATCTCTTTTGATGTTCATTTCATGATAAAAGTGTTGCGCCTCAAAAATAAATAAGTAAGTGGGCACCACAATTATTTTCTACTTAGTATATAAAACACAAAACAAAGGAAATGACAAAAATATTTACTTAACGTCCAAAATTGTTGTCAAAACGCACTTTTCCGGTGTTTTCTCCAAAATGGCGGGTCAGATAGCTCATTATACGTCCATTTACTTGTACTACAATGTTAAAACCATATCAAAAAGACGAGAGCGCAAACCACATACTTTCTCTTTCCTAAAGGGAATGCCGAATTTTTCCATCGAGCTTCTAAGAATTTGGTTTTAGTTTTGTTTGGTCATAGTTTCATTTGATGAATGGACACATGAAGTGCAATCTCCCTTCTGTCAGTAATTTTGCATGACTACTGCTACCTTTCTTTGGTATTGAGCATGAGTTAGTGTTCGACGCTCTTACGGTGAAGGAAAATATCGTGATATGAAATTCACAGGTTGTGTATCGACTAACCCGCATTGGGCCAGCGTGGTCGACTGGCCTAATCGCCATAATTCAGGGTAAGCTCGAGCCCCTCAGTGGGGACGTATATGAGCTGTTGATGATGATGAGCTAGTATTGGACAGCCTCCCGCAATGTCGACAGATGACTTTGTGACGGTTGCTGGGCGTCGGTGGATGCAAGTAGCGCAGGACCGTTCACGATGGAAACCAAAGGGAGAAACCAATATTCAGCCGTGGACTGGTCGTCTTCCGGCTAAGATGATAATAATGATTGAGTTAGAAAAAAAAATTCAGCTCACATCTTAAATCTGATGTAGATTAATTTACCTCTATCAGTTTTTCCCAATTCGATGAGACGAGCATCCCCCTCAGTCGGGACAATCCCCTATCCTCATGTTTCAGCTTTATTAAATTCGCTTATCAAAAATTATCTCTAGCTGGAGCATCTATGTATGAAGAGATTGGTAAATGTGGATAAAATGAATACAACAGTCTTGATCGAATACTATCGCACTAGGATATTTTTAAATGGTGGTGGTATGTTTTAGGACCCATCATACAACCAGTGGTAAGGCCAGTGGTACGGTCGGTCCATCACGTGCCTACCACTCCAAAAGGCCTCAAATGAAAGCTCAATTTTATTCAGTTTATAGTATTGTTTTGAAACGACTGTCCAAAAAAAGGAGTGTTATTTATTTAGGATTCATGTATGTATGTGAGTTTCTTTCTCCTACCATGACTTCTAAATGCCTGAACAAACTTGGATGTGTGAGGTATTGTTAGAATCCTTACATCACTTCGAGTGACACATAATTTTTTTGGCACGGCAATAGCGTTTAAATTTTAGATGATTATTAAATATCTAATTAAACTCTTTAGTAAATATCTAATTACAGCTGTTAATATAATGATGTAATTATTAACTTTTTTTTGTTTTCCCTGACTGACCTAAATGCTAGGTCTACCAAACTGGTAATTAGCAGACGCAGAATTACTTCTGATAATAATTCCTTTAACTCTTGTTTAGGTCAATCCAAGTCTTTCCCTAATAGCATTTCAAAATAATGGAAAGATCCCGTTAAAAGAGACATGAAAAGAAAAAATATTGGAGATAGCAAAATTTCCTTAGAGACTTTTTGCTAAACAGCATTTTTTCAGTGACGAATTAGAACGCCACAAAATCCATCAGAAATCCGAGACCATTTGAGACTATGCCCAAACACCACTTACATCTCTGACCATCTTTTAGTGAAAGTAACTGGAATGCCAGTAAGCCTACTCGTATATTATATAACGTTCTAGTCGGCCATTACGACACTGACGCCGAGCTTTAGAGAAAATACACCCGATTCTCTAAACCAGGTACTTCCACTGGGTGACTGGGTACTTTGAAAGGAAAAGTTGTTTGGATAACTTTTGTGGTAGATTGATGATGCGCGGGAGTAACAGTTTGATGTCCATTAAGATTTTAGTTTTGTGTGGTTTTGTTTAGATAATAATTTCGTTAAGATAAATGGGTAAGTAATGAAAGTACAACAAAACTGGTGCACTGAGAAAAAATTAATGAGTCGTACACTTTACATAAGTAGCAAAGCTCTAGAAAATACGTAGGAAAACGGGATAGACGGACGTATTGAGCTAGACGCATGACGCGTATGAGTTGGACTCATTATAAGTACAATTGCTACTTAATTTAGAGTAATTTGTCGACTCATTATAAAGACTGACTTACTCCAGTGCACTTTTTTCTCAGTATGGATTAGTTTTTTATGGATTGAAAGCACATATTGAGAATAAAACACCTTACGACAACCATTTGCAAAACTATTTTGTTTATTAATGTTTTGTTCGTTCTTGATGTGCTGAACTCTGTTTTTTTGTCTGCTGTGATGTCTATGTCTAACCCTATGTCTTTATTTCTCTAAAAAGAGTTACTTTTTCTATTCAACAAATCAGCTTGTTAATACAACGCAAATATGACTAATACCATTCTGACATTATATTTAATTTGCTATCGACCGCACTTATTAAAAACACCACATTTTCCATCTATAAAACACTAAGTTAATCATCATAATTTCTTGATGAATGATTATTAAGGTATAATTAATTTGAAAATTGTTAATGCGAGTAAAAATAATTTACTTACGCGGTAAACTTGCATTACTTAATTTGCAATGTCATTTTATATGACTCAATGTATTCACAATGTCACAGACTTAATTCGTCTTGCATAGCAGAAATTATTATGCTTTGAAAGCAAGTATTTTTACTACAAATATAAAATGTAAACGCATCAAATCGGGGATATTTTAGAAAAAGGTCAGATCAGGAGTACTTTTAACCGACGAGCATGCGCATGCGTGGAGAGATTGATGAATGCAGATGAAGCGAAAGAAGTATATCTGTATCGTAGCAAGTGGAGGACGTGGTGTCTCTGCCTACCCCTCTAGGAAAGAGGCGTGACTTTTGTATGTATAATTAGAATTGTTCCTATTTTTACGATATGGCCAATCGTGGATTTCACGATTTAATGATCTGGTCAAAAGTTGCCCACAAAATGAAACGCGACCATTTCATGAAATCCTCGAGCATTTCATGATGTGGGCAATTCTACGATAAGGCTACGCACGACATATATATAAAATGTGTTAATATTTTGTGTTTCCTTCTAGGAAAATGTGTTAGAAAGATGTAATACTCGTACGGAGTGTAAGTGGCAGTCTTCATAAGATTACATCTGAACCATATCTCAGATTTTATTTCTAGAAAATTATAAATCCTGGAATATAGAAGTCGTATTTTTGTCTGAACGATTCTGAGCCTATTTTGTGTGTTGATTAAATTATTTTAGAATGAAATAAAATATATTAATTTCTCGTGTAAGTACGTACCTAGATAGCTATTATTTATTTATTTTGGACTTTAGGTAAAAAATGCATTATTTTGTAACCAACAGGTTTAATAAACGATATATTGGAAAAATATTATACTTAATGCACTGTATCAGTATGTTCACACCTGCAACTTATTAAAAAGGTACTTTAATGTTGTAAAACAGGAAAAAAGTTTTCCGGTAGAATATGATTCAGAATCATGGAATAAATAAAGAAATATTTGAAATAAGAAAGATAAGTTATTGATTTAGAAATATTTTATATGTGTTTTTATATAATAAAAATTTTTTTTTTATATACCCTATCATTTTGTGGATATTTGCCACTTACACCCTTAATAATACTAGTATTTATTTTTAAAGGACTAATCGCTATTTCTACCAGAGTAGTAATATAACGGGCGCGGACTTAATCATCATCATCGTGTGGGTTGTAAGGTCGACAACCGACCTCACAAACCCTGGTGTTAGTGTTACAGAGCCGCCAAAGGCCACTGACTTGGCTCGTGTAACGACTAGATAGTAGCCGGAACCAACGGCTTAACGTGCCTTCCAAAGCACGGAATCATCTTTCTTTTCGGACAATCAGGTGATTCAGCCCGCAATGTCCTAACCAAACTAGGGAAAGTATCACAAATAGATTTTTGCTTGACAGTGTCCCCACCGGGGATCGAACCTGAAACCTCCGTAATGGGCGTCGAAATCTCAACCACTCGGCCACGAAGGCTTGATAACCTACTTGTAATAGTTGATTTTGTCCCACTGCTAACCAAAGACATCTATTTTCTTTCCATCCTTTTCTGCCCGAGAGCATCGCTCAGCCAGGTTTTAAACTGCTTGGCTCGTCCTGGCATCTTCACCGAGGTCTTCCACGTCATCGCCAGAAGTCTCCAGAAGTTGGTTAACCAAGTCCCCAGGCTGTCAGTATACTTACACTCCATATTTATGCTTATTTAAACAGCTGTTAATATTTGAGCAAGTGTAGCTACGCCCGCCATTATTGTTTTGATGAAATTATAACATAACCTGGTTATTACTATTACTATTAATTTGAAATTAGAGTTCCGATTAAGTACTGGCTGGTTAACCGTTATGCTTTTGTTTGTTAATGTTAAAAATGTTCTTATTTCAAATACCTAGGTGTTTGTATAATGTTGTTCTTTTTGGTCAGAATTGAACAGGTATTTGTTTTTAAATAATTATGTATTATAATGGTTCTAGATAGAACTTATTAGAAGTATCTTAAATGTTATCAAAACTAAACGCCAACTGCAATCGGAGAGTGCTGATGGAAAAAATGATATTTTCGATTTTTCAGCTTTTATTATAAGTTAAATTAAATAATTCATTTTAATAATAAAATAAGAATGTTATTTATTTCCTAAATAATTCTTACAATAGTAGTATTGAGTCTTCCCAGTAAGTAATCTAAACATACTTGTAGATCTTCCGAATTTTCATAAGATGTTGTTACATCTCTTAGATTTGTCAATACATTTTTAGGTGAGTTCACTAACACGATAGCAAATTCTGTGGAGAAGAGGCTCCACAGGGCTTTTTTAATAATACAAAATTCGTGGTAACTGATAAAGCACTCAAGCAAACTATTCCGATGGTTATAAATGTACCTTATTATATATATAACTTCTGAACAACTTTTAACTTCGAATATCAGTAAGAGACCTTACTGCAAAAGATAGATCCAATGTTATCAACAGCGAATATACGTCGAATAATATAGTTATCGACAGCGAATATAAAAAGAAATTTGCGTAATGTATATAAATACGACTACTTTAACAAAAAAATTGAATGCGACATTTATCGTAGAAGTCTTCTTGCTTCTGGAGTAAAAGTTTTTAACCATTTACCGCACTGCCTGAAATCTCTAGATGGATATCAATTTAAGACTAAACTAAAGCAGTGGCTTCTAAGTAAAAAGTTCCATAATTTGCATGAATTTTAAGATTCAAATTGTAATGCTGTTTAAATTATATAGATAGTAGACGTTATTTGACTTGTTTGTACCTTACATTATACATCCATGATAGCTTTGACGTCGAAAAATGATTTGTAAAAATCTTAATTCGAATAAAAACTTTTGTCTTTTGACATTGTACATCCGAAATAGACTGTTGGCTCTTTGGTTTAAAATTAACAACTTGTGTACACAGTTTGACAATAAATACTATTATATTCTATTCTATTCCCCACCGAGGGGCTCAAGACTACCCTAACGTAGGGCGATTAATCTTACGCTGGTCCACTGCGACTTCATACACAACCTTTGAATTTCTGCGCAAGAGTTTCCTTACGAAGTTTTCCTTCACCGTAAAAGAAACCCAATATCAACCACCAACCATCAACAGCTCTTTCATGTATATGAAAGAGCTGTTGATGGTTGGTGGTTGATATCCCCACCGAGGGGCTCGAGCCTACCTTGAATTAGAGCGATTAGGCTTTAGTCGACCACGCTGGCCCAGTGCGGGTTGGTCGACTTCACATACAACCTTTGAATTTCTTCGCAGGAGTGTACAGGTTTCATCGCGATGTTTTCCTTTACGGTAGAGCGTCGAATAAACGTACATATGAATTCGAAATTCGAAAACACATTGGTACGTGGTGGGGATCGAACCCGCGTTTCCCGGACGGGACGCAGCGGCCCTAACCACTAGACCACCGACGCTCTCCTCAATATACTAACAAGGAAACCAAACGACAGATAAAAATACCTTGAAGTACCATGTTTTTTAATAAGGTAACTTTATACAAAAACACACAGCTTACTCTGTATTGACTGCACATAGCCGAGGCCCGTATTGAGGTCAGCTGCGCGTGCGAGTGGTAGGTGTGTTCCGACTGCGTCATCGACGTCGTCATTTCACGCTCACTGCACAAGAGGACAAAACAGTGGCACTGTGCTGTGGATTCAAGCGAGTAAATGTACCGTTTTAATTCAACGTGAATTTGCATTGTATTTATAGTATGGAGTATTTTGTTTGATTCGACTAGTTTATTTTTATTACGTTTTGTCTAGTTTGATCTTTACTACAACCAAAATTTTACATACACCTGCTTACTTACATAAAGTCTAAAATAATGTGAGAAAGCGTTTCAACAAAAGACGATCAAAACTAAATATTTACTTATTACTGAAATGAAATGAAATTTACCTTTTGGATATTACATCTCTTAGTTTCGTTATTAATTTATTTTGTGTGAGTTCAGTACACGATGTGCGGACTCTATGGAGAAGAACTCACCGATGAAACTTCACATACGTCGCATCTTTTGCGTTTCTACTGTCGTTGATTAAGTCAAAGTCAAAGTCAAATTATTTTATTTCCATAGGATGTTATTACATCACTTAGATCCGTCATAAATTTTTTTTTGGGTGAGTTCACTAACACACACACACATACAGTCGACTACACGCCTAGTGTAACACTGTGAACATTAAAGCGCTTTTATTCCGTAGCAATTAGGGCGACATTCGTTAATGTAAGTATAACTTTTGATGTAAAGTGTTGTGTATCTGTGGCAAGAAGGTTTGGAGGGATTCTTATCTTTAATTTGTATGGCGCTGTAGTTTCTAACGGATGTATAAGTAGTTAATAAATTGTTTCTTCTTTGTTTAAATTTTGTATTTTGGAAGGGGAAGCCCGTGGTGAAATAACGACAAACAAATCGGGACGTTCTGCACAAGAGCCAGAAACGTAGATTGTAGATCTAGAGCAACAAACAAACTGGCCAAGTGCGAGTTAGACTCGCACACGAAGAGCTCCGTACCATCGTCGTGCAGAAAAGAGTCAAAAACGCCGAAAATATTGGTTTCTTGATTCCCCATTATTTAAAAAAAATTGTTCTTATAGCGGAAGTGTAGAAATTCAGCTTGTGAAAAAGTGCTCTGTCTACCTACTACGGTACACGAAATACAGCCTGTAACAGACAGACGGACGGACAGACGGACAGCGCAGGCCTTGTAATAGAATTCCACTGGCACCTTTTGGGGTATTTTTTAAGTAATAATTATAAAGCAGAAAATGAAAAATTTTGTCGATCTTGGACAAGACTCGAACCTGCATCTCCTTGGCTATCCGGGCCAGAAACAGGCATAGATATTTTGTTAACAGATCCTGTGACCTTAAAAAATACATTATTTCGAATTTTTATTGATATTTGGTCTTAGTTCAGCTGAGATCGAGTCTATATGTATCATTATATTGGTACGCTTCTGTTTCCGGAAAATTATTCGTAAAAGATGAATAATATTATAGTGGAATGTCTAGTCAGTATCAACGAACGTGACTAAATCAAAATATATTTAGCATATTTTTACTGCCATCCGCACACGTCTGTAATGTTTACATTACGTCACTAGAGCAAAACCAAACAGAGCAGAGCATTTTAACCTCAAATATAAAAACACTCGTAAAACGGCAAAGACCAAGGTTACTATGATTCCTTTAATAGAGCCATGCGATTAGCCAAGCTTGTAAATGCAACGGTAGAAAAAAACAACGAAGCGGTTCATTTGGTATTAAGATCATGGGTGGATTTTTGTACAAAAAAAAAAGCAATGGAATTGTTAAAATGCCGAATAATATAAACTTGATAAGAAGATAAGGAAATGTAAATGAAACGTAACTACGTGTTCATCATCAACAGCTCATATCCGTCCCCACCGAGGGGCTCGAGCCTACCCTGAATCAGGGCGATAAACCACCTGGCCCAGTGCGGGTTGATCGACTTACACAAGCTTGGAATTTCTTCGCAGGAGTGTGCAGGTTTCCTCTTGATGTCAGTTTAAAGAACTTTATTCTCATAAAGACTACACATAAGTCACTTAACATGAGAACTAAAATAATAAAAAAGTATACATTGGCAAATGTCCGTTTACGAAAAACATGCAGTGGGTACTTAATAAAAGAATTCCAATCTTACTCTAAGTTTGTAGGCGCACCGGCCGCTGCCGCCGATACGTACTTTGTGGTTCTGACGTAGTAAGCAAAAACCACCTACGGGGTGTTCATTTAAATGGAGAATTTACAAAGAATGTGTTTTTGTAATTGAGATTTAAAGATGTTAAAGGAGTCAATATTTTTTATGTGCGATGGCAATTTATTGTACAGCTCTGCCCCCTCGAAGCATATTGTTTTTTTGCCGCCGCCGGTTCGTATTTTAGGTAGTATAAGGTGACTTTTTCTTCTATGAGCATATTTAAGTATTTGTTCTTTTTTTGTAAATGTTATATCTGAGTGTATTTTTTTGTTTAATATTTTACGTATCAGTATGCATGTAGTGTAGGTGTACAGTTGTTTAAGATTCATAATGTTAGTTTTTTTGTAAATATTTTCAGTTGGCGTGCGGTATGGGAAGTGAAATAACATTTTAATTATTTTATTCTGGGCAATTTGCAAGTCTGTCTGATGTTTTAATGAGAACACTTACATTTCGTATAAAAAACTGACTTTGAACTACACATGTCCGCCAAAATATTCCATGATCTTTATCGGTCAAGTTTATATTTTTACATTTTTCTCTTTTTGTAAGATACGATTATGTATCCATTATGGATGGCTAATTTGATTTATTACTGATAGATGGACTGAATTTTGACTGGTTTAGATGCATTGCAACAAAAACACGGTCTACATGCATCAATAGTATAATCAAAGTACTAAGACTAGAACTGCATGCTGACTGTAATCTAATGTGCAATTGAAATAATATGCAGTTATAAAAACTGAACTCTGACTGCAAACAACTGTCATTTTGCAGCTAAAAAGCAGTCAGTATACACCGTGAAATTTACATCGTTTTGTTCCCGCCGTGTAGTGATAGTACCCGTCAAACTGAACAACTTTTCACAAAAAAAAAATCTAGTGACAAAAAAATTTTTAGTCTCTCCATACAAAATGGGTCGCTCGGGAGTCTCACTTTGTATGGAGAGACCAAAAACTTTTTTGTCACAGGATTTTTTTTTTCGTGAGAAGTTGTTCAGTTCGACGGGTACTATCACTACACGGCGGGAACAAAACGATGTAAATTTCATGCTATAGACAATATCTTAAATAAACAAAGTGGTTCAGTCTATAAAAATGAAAAAAAAAAAATCTTTTCCACCTCATTCAAGTTTGAAAAATATAATACTCATCATATTGACTCGATTAGCTTATGATCAACCTTGTGTGGAAAAGTAATTTTAGGAGATTTTTTATGTTGTGAAACAAAAGTTGTTTAGCTTCGAAACTGAACAACTACAAGGTTTTTGTATTATTTAGCACATTGTATAATACGCATCTTATCAAGTTTGTGTGAAAGGTTATAACGTCTAGGAGATATCAAATCAAAACACATAAAATAAGATACTTTGCATAATTTTATTACAAACGAAACGACTTACGACTAGTTTCCACTTACAAAAAATATTATATCATCTTAATTTCTCGTATAAAAATAACTTACAGCATTCTTATATTATTAGTTAATCTTTATTTCAGTATGTGATCTCATGATTTGACCTTACGCTAACGAAATACATTTTTTGCATGCAAAATATGTTCTTTTTTAAATATATATGTTTATCAAGTTTTTGTTTTGTACCTATTATACATTTCATTCTTTGGCATGTGAAAACACATTGTTCCATACATTCAAATATTATTTATATTAAATTTAAACTATTTAAATCTAAATATTATCATTTTAAATATGGCTTTAAAATTGTAAAAGGACGGAAATTCGTTCCACAAGTTGTTCCTTAAAAATTATGTATTTTAAAATTGTAAATAATAATAAAGTTACAGATCATTCTTCACGAATCCAAAATATATAGACGGTAAATTATCATGTATATTACGGTAACAACAATTATAATAAAATCATATAAATCGGTAACTTATGTAATAGCAAATAAGAATAAGATTCTCAACTAAAGTATTGATCAAATCCCATTCTATTTCACGTTATTTAAAAATTAGGGTGCTAGCACCAGTTATTGGCACGGTAATATTAAAAAATGCAGGGTGTAATAGAAAAATAAATAATACTTTATTTGCATAGAAAACCAATAAAGGTACTATTCCCAAAAAACAATATTATGGGTCAAATGTCAATACAAAGATTACTTTTTACCGCGGGAAAATTAAAATGTCAACATAATGATGTGATAATCAAGCAGAGCGAAATAAAACTTTAGGCTTCCTATACGAACAACAAGTTTCTTTATCTGACCCTTTCTGAAAAATGCTTACTTAGAATATTATTTAGTTTTTCTTTACACCATATTATAAATACAACTTCTCGGCACACTTACAGCTATTATGAAAGAGTCGATGGCGCAACATATCGCCATCCAAGTCACTCTCGCTACGTATCCCGCCCCGCCATTGGTTGCGTAAAAATTAACATAGGTACATGATCGTCCAATCGAGGTGAACAGACATACATACAGCGAAAGTTATATTAGATAACCAGTCGGTGAGAAAATGTGTATATAGCTCTACAAAACTCATAAACTAAGTATATAAATGCTTGTGTAATAGTAATGTTAATTTCTGCTATGTTCATTAATATACTTAAACATGCGCAAAGTGCATACAGTCATGCCATGAATCATAGTTAAGATTATAAAATATATGCGTGAATAATACACAACCTCGTTATGCAAATATATACAAAATAAATAGTGCATGAAAACATTAACATACGTGTCTAGAATACGTTTTTAAAATATTTTAAAAACACGAGTTGAAAATGTCGTAGAGAGTGAATGAATATATATTAGGGAAATAGAAAGTGAAAGCTATTACACACGCGAGTACTTCCGTTGACAAAGAAAACAACTCCCACGTACAAGAATACGCATACTACATACTACATGCATACCAAAGCAACACTACTACTGCTCACCTCACACCACCATTAGATACGCAGGGCTAACTAGATGTCAAAACCATCAAAGTACATTATTGAGGTCACAATATTCTCACAAACAACCTTCGAGACGAGAACAATTGAAAGAAACAGCTGAAGCGCCATCCGTTGCTGCTTACAAATAACCTACCTTACGAGATACAGGCAGAGGCAGCGATGTATACTTAAAACTAGTTATAGACGCGTCGCGGTTGAGACGCTTGGTGGGAGCGCGAGGCCATCTGACTGAGTCCAAAAGTCTTGTAATTGACTTTTATTGAGATTCAGGTGATGATTCATTGAGTTAAGAAAGGGTACGTGAGAAGCATATGAGTCTCCTAAACTCTGACCCCAAAGGCGACACTAATAATAATTTAAAGGAATTAAACTCGTCAGATCAGCGCTCGAGTCAAATGGAATGTCTCCAATTATCTTAATCTAAAGACGTATAAAAGAAGAAATAAAGATTCGTGGTTTTCCTCCAAGCGAGGAAACATGGAAACTTTATTTCAGAAAAGCGTGTAGAAATATTATATTATGAACTAAACATGTAAATAAAAGTTATTTTTAAATAAATCCGCTACTGCTTGAGTTATGTGGGATTTAAGGAGAAGACTTGATTGTACGCGCGAATCTAAGTTAACTCTTGTTTACAATGTTTACACATAGCACTATAAGCGCTAAAGTATTCCAAAAATATAGTATTATTGTTGATCAACATAGTCGTATAAAATCGAGAATTCGAGTCGTGATCGATTGAAATTGTGACGTCACAATTGTCGAACTAATACTGACACTAACACTCCGTCTCACCCTCTTTTCTTTCTGTTATATAATGTTCTACTTCCCCTAACGCATTAAATAGCTTCCAAGCTAGCACTAGACTTACAACTTCCAGAACAGATATGAGTAGGGTCACGGCGGCAATCACTGAGCTGATAATCTTCGTATAAACAGCTGCAACTTTAGCACATCCCAATCTTTCGTTGGCCTCCTTATCGGTAAACTCACAGGTCGCTCGATAATAGCTATCCAGACAACAGGTCAAAGGCAAATCATTTCTCCAGCTTCTATAATCTCTGGCATCATTAGCACCACAGCAACGCAGCTTGCGTTCGATCCTCCCGAAGGATTTGAATACGTCAGGATTCGACTGAGAGTTATAGTAGCCATCGTAGACGATATCCTTTACGAAAGTGTCTGTGTATTCACCATCAACAAACACGAAGATCAGAACGGCGGCAAGGGCTTGACCCAAAATGATGATGATGAGAAACAGACCGTAGATTCCGAGCATTCCTCTGCTTTCCTTCTGGGTGCCGCACCATCCACAGAAAGACACAGCCAAGACGAAGAGTCCGAGAAGGATGAAGAGCCATGGAGCAACTTGAGGCCAATACACACGATAGTCCAGCAGATAATGGTTACTGTTCCTCAAACTGACAAACTCCGTCACTTGCACAAAGAACCATATTCCAGTAGCCGCCGTCACTAAACCGAATACCGCGTATAACACGTTTAAAACATAGAGCACGTTTTTGTACATATCTTCCTTAGACATGGTGCGTGATTTTCGTTATCGTGCGCGCGAGTGACTGCCTTCGGAGATCGTTGTCGACGGAATGAAAGGCGGCGCTGTGTGGGGAGCCATTTTATAAACTTGGATGGGCGCGGGCGCCGCCGGTTGCAAGACGGGCGGTAAAGCTAAAGCCTCTCGGACCGCGCTATCGATCGTGGCCGTGCTCTATCGACAGGTGAGAAGCCTTCGTGGTTCGGAAAAGCGCTGGTAGATGGCGCTAGTATTGTGTTTTGAGGTTTTCTTTGTTGGGCGGCTTATTATTCGTTTTTGGTTTTATCTCTGTGGTTTTAAAATTGTTTCGTTCGTGTTATTCTTATCAGAAGCTTTTATTTTTAGTTATCTTTTGAATTATTTTTATTTAGTGTATTTTTTTTTAGATTGTTTTAAGTGTATGTCATTTTATAATTTTGTATTAATGTTGTGATTTGTGTCCAAAATAAATGTTTTCTTTCTTTCTTTCTTTCTTTCCATTATATTTTATTATTCGTAATGGTACACAAATGTCGTAAGTTAATGGTGTAAAATTGTGTCATCCTAATTAAAAGCTTTTATTTTTAAAATGTTTATCTTTCCATATTTTTTCTAAAGGTTCATGTTGTTTTATAATTGGCAAATAATGCAGGGTTTTAAGGAATTTTGCCCATTTTGTGGAAATTATAATAAATATGTATTGATTTTGATATATTAATAATATACTGGCCCGGAGGTCATGCTCTAATTCTAATTTTACAATCCAGATATCCTTTTCGTTTTTATGATCAATTAAAGAGAGGTGATGAATTCAGACGAACGAATGATATTATTTTAAACGCTAGGACGAAGAAGAGATAACCTAAAATAAGAGCATAGCTGTCAGATTAAGAGATTTTTAAGTCGGATGTTTTACGTGCTCTCTAAAATTGTGCAATCGACGCGTGATTAAGTTTCAAATTTTATTCAATATTTGACAGCTCTAATATTAGGATGGCCATCTCCTGTCCCTTTTTTATCTTTAAAAAGTGAAAAGGACGTACGAACTTAATTTAAGGATTAGAGCGTGACAGTGTGAATCGTGACTACTGTAAGTATTTGTTTGTGGAGCTTTTTGGGAGCTCACTAAAGCTCTGCTCACCCTTTCGGGGATATGAGCGTGATCTTGTGTGTTTGTGATATTATTAAATGATTTGGATAAAATGCATGTAATCTTTAAATATAGCGTGAAATCATGTAAAATAACACTTATTTGGTTAAATTATTTATTTTTATGAATACTTAAACATTCTTTAATCTTGTCTATTTACATTTATTTAAAGCTATTAGGCTCCCGATGGTCCAATTTTACATATATGTGACACTTGTTTTATTTTCACATTAAAAAATTACATGCATTTATTTTTAAGGGACAAAAATAAATTAAACTTTATATATATTTACAAATTGTGATTGTATTTCAGTCCTTGTACATTTGGTCTTTATCTAAAACGAGATTCTGTACAATCAGCATTTTAAAATACTTACTTAACTAGTTTTGACTAACATTTTACAATACAGATATTAATATTCTAATGACACATGGATTTAAATAAATATAGTGAGACTCACTCGCACACTGGGCCTCTCATACACAAAAAGTCTTTTCATATGAAAATTAATTTCATACACAAAACGTACAATGACTCTATACAGACTAAAATAGAAACCCAAGGATGGTATGAAAATTGTTCTATAGATACATTTTTAGTTTCTTAACGATATTTTTCCTTTTTAAATATACAAAACTGTTAAATGCACTAATTAGTATAAAAAACCCTATTACATAAAAATTGTCAAGTAACTAAATTAGTCGGCCATATTATTATGAAAAAACAATGAAAACCACAAAGATCTGAGTATATAAATGGAACATAATTATACTACCATCATTTGTATCTTTGATGGCGTCATCATTGATACAATCTAGTTCAAACTAGTAACTATAATAACGAATAGCGTATTCCGTAACTTTGTTCATTCTGTTTTCATGTTGGTACATTGAGGCACAAAACATCTATTGTAGCATAATAGACATGTACAGATTTACATGAACGCTACAAAATGAGCGCAAAAAATGTCAGGTACTAACAAAAACTGCTGAGTCATAAGATTACTCAGTTATATAGGTAGTTATAGGTACATTAAGATCGTTAAATAGTTTCTTGGTAGCGATATTTTATATACCATTAGTCATGACTTTAATAGTTGAATTGCAACATAGACTCACGGCTAAGATTGCGTAAGTCAAGCAAAAGTTGGTCACTCTCTCCTAACAAGAAAGGTACAACTAACTAAAGACCACATTAACCGCTTTCGATAACTGTTTCAATGTACACTACTGTTTTACTTCGGTTATATTCTCCAATATATTACGAACACGAAGCGATGTATTCTAATGTCACGTTCCATCAAGTTGTTGTCGTCATCACGTTTGTAAAAAGCAATATCACCCACCTTTAGATAGCTCAGTTTGGAAGTAAAGTAATTTTCTATTTGGCCTTACTTTAGCTCAAAATATAAGTCTACTGAAAGACAAATTACTTGAGCTAATTCGTATGTTTAACTCAATTTATGGGACAAACAGTACTTGCGTTCAGTTTTAGAGACAAAGGCATTTTGTTCAAAAAATATACATTCAGTCATGTAGACTTGTTAGCTTCCAAAAACACGCTTATCTTTAGGTAATTAACACAGTCTACTTACTTATCTGATCCTTTCGGGATCACAGAGGAACACATTTACACAAAACTAACGTTTTTTTCTAAAGTCAATATCACTTTACAAGAGCACTTTTTTGCTGTCAGCCTCTGAAGGTGGAACCCTGGGCCGTTTGTTCATGCTTCGTGACAAGGCTAAAGCGGCGCATAAACTGAAGCTTCCAATGATGGCAATGAAGATAGAGACAGCAGAAATCGCGATGATGGCGATTTTCGCGTATTGGATGGCCACTGCTGAACAGCCATGGCGTTCGTTCGCCAGCTTGTTGGTGAAGTCGCAATCGATGGTGTACGATCCGATCCAACCGTGGTAGTAAGTGTCGCAGCAGGAGGTAGGGAATTCATTCTTCCAATTCTTGTAATCACGAGGACCGTCAGCTCCGCAACAATGCAACCTCTTCTCTAAAGTTCCGAAAGAGGTTAACACGTCGTGATCATCCTTAGCTTTGAAGTAGACGTCCCAGATCGTGTCCTTGATGAATTCATCAGTAGCCTTGTTGTTAGCGAAGATTAAAGCAATGACGCCGGCAGCGATAAGTAGTAATATCACGACACCAAGGAAGATAGAGAACACTTTGATCAATCCACCGCTGCGCTTCTTAACAGCGGCGATACCGATGCACGCGACGATCACAGAAAGAACTCCAACAATGAAGAACATCCAGGGAACAGCTTGCGGCCAATACACATTATAATCCAGCAAGTAATGGTTGAAGTTGCGCAGATCGGTAACAATTTTCACTTCAACGAAGAACCATATCGCGGCGACGGCCAAACCGAAGCCGAGAATCAGGTATATCGAATTGAGAACGTTGAGTAGGCTTTTGGAGGCCATGTTTGTGCTATTCAATTCGGTCGGATAGTCGTTTTAAATCGAGAGACTTGCGCGTGCGTCTTGGCCTGCGGTCGAGAATTAAATGGCGTAATGCCGCAAGGCTGGCGTTATATAAAGTAGTAGCTTCATCAAGGTCAGGAAGGATGTTGAACACTTCCTATTATTGGATGAATCATGGGTCTCTGGAAGCCGTTAAATGAGTTATACACTAATTTTGTTTTACACCAAGCCCTTATAAACATGTACCTTAATTACTCACTACGAAAACGCTATGTTAAACTGGTTGTAAAAATATTACAAAATGCTTGTTTTGAATTGTGCACCTGTGTCGACCTGGTTCGTTTGTTTATGTTCCAGTTTATCAAAACGAAAGGTATTTTGAAATTGGAATACCATAATGACAGGAACAATTTATGTATCGTAACTGTAAAAAATGTTCTAGAGGTCCCAATGTTCTACTGATTTGACACAATAGCTGTTTTAGAATTTTAGATATCTTATATCTTTTTTATGATGACGTTTATCTAAATAATTTCTTTCATTAATGTGTGATTCACGAAATGACCAAACTAATAAACGTAAAAAAAACAAGCACACATTTTATCCAAATAAGGATAGTGAAGCCTCCGCGGCCGAGTGGTTGATCGTCTCTCATTACCGAGGTTCCGGGTTTGAATCCACTGTCCACTGTCCGGGTTCATTGCTAAAAAAATCTCTTTGTGAGACTTTTTCCAGTTCGGAAGAGGCGATTACACGAAACATGTCAGTGACCTTTTACGGCTCTATAACACTGACACCAGGGTTTATGAGGTCGGTTGTCGACGTTACGGCTCCAATGATAAAGAAAAAGAATAATATTCAAACATAGAAACAATCTTAAAGCATTATTTCACGAAATCATTTGACATTTTAATACCAAAGGTGAAAAACCTCAAAAAATGAATATTTTTCCATTCACAGATATGACTCACAGAATATTTCAAGCGCGTGCTAAAATTCTTAAAGTTTTTAACAAGCTAACAAGCTTATACGGCTATTTGTTGAAATAACTATGATTTAAGAACTATAGTTATCTGTATTTGCATAATTATTAACGTTGATATTATGACTCATAGGGTCATGTCATGCTCTTAACAACCTTGGTTGACTAAACGAACACATACGTTTACTTAGAATATCCAAGGAAATAATATTCATAATATTTTAATATTAAATAAATAAGACACTGTAAACTGTGTCACTGAATTTCTGATAATCACGTAAAGTTAAGTAATTTGCATTGTTTAAAACAGATTTATTTTTTATTCTAATTGAAACACAAAAACATTTTAAATAAAAAAACAATAAAATCATAATTAACAATAAAATTTCGTTTTTCAAAAAAATTTTGAAAAAATGCATTATGAAAGTTTTAGGCTAAAATCCCGCTACAGCATGGTACATTATACATAAATTATTAAATTACTTGTACCATTGAGCGCTGCTCGTAATTAGGTCTTACGTCAGTGTTTTCATTTCGTATCATTGACATTTCTTTTTCACACGAGAGCTAGCAATTTGCAATCGGTTCTTACATAGTTCTTAATAATGTATGTAGGGTAATGCCATCTCAAAATCAAATTTAAAATATTCATAATTTAATTAAATTGAATCAAAATCAATATCGAAATTATATCTTTTTCGCCCCCTATGGAAATTAACAAGAGGGTAGGGTCGATGATGAACAATAGGGTTGTTTGAATTAAAACTATTGCAAATCTTGTCTATTCAATATAAGAAACCATTTGCTACATTAGAAAGTTCGTAGCTCTTTGCTACGAATTGTACTACGCCTGCTACGAACTTAGCACGTCACACAGTATTTCCTACATAAAGCTATAGAGTTTCACGAACTACTGCTCAGCACATCTTCTTCATCATTTGGTTTGTGAGGTCGACAACCGACCTCACAAACCCTGGTGTCAGTGTTATAGAGCCTGCACCAAAGGCCAAGTTACGCTTGAGTATAGGTTCAGGCGGTAGCTTTTTGGTGCGGGAGGGGTGACATGACACATATATACAAGTGACAGCGATGCCGACGACCGACTGAAGTCTCTCGTGAAGAAAACACACCCTTCCTGCACCCACACACCAAACGGACCTATTCAGTTAAAAGCTATCACTGTAGTTTTCTGGAAGGAAATTCCTATGAAGCCATAAGAAAGTCATCATCAATGTTATTGTTTGAATTTTTAATTTTTTCCTATCTTTTCTGAAAATTTCTGAGAAAGGAATATGTTTCTAACTGGGGATAGAAAAAAATATGATTTCCTCAAGGTGACGTAGAAAAACTCGTGAGAAAAAACTGTACAATAAAATTTCCCATACGTATTGAGGAAATTGTCTTAAGGTAAAATGAATGACACATTTTCTTAGACACCATGGATTTAGTCATAGTTATTAGCATGTCCCCATCATGGGGCCCGAGTCTTAAGATCATGTGGGTCTAGTGCATTGGTATTGGCTCCACACACACAACTTTATGAATTTCTTCGCAAATGTATGCAAGTTTTATCAATGACTACGAAAATGCATATAATTTTGGTGTGAGAGCCCTCACATTTATAAGACAGCAACCCTTCGGATACAACGTAAAGGCGTAAGCGCTATCTATCTTTTATTACAGCAAATATTCATGTAACAAATATAACCTAACCATCCTGCGACCGCGCGTGCGTCAATTTGACCAATAAAACGCACTACATTAAAAAACAACTGTTAGATCATATTACAGGTACATTACAAGTACCAACACAGTCACCTAGTGTTTTTAATAAAGTAACAACTTGTGCATTGTGACGTCATGGCTCTGATTCACAAAACCACAACGGTAGTAAACAGGTTCATGCACGTGGTTCCTCCAAGTCAAATAAAACTTAGGAAATAATTATAAAGTTGTGATTAATTTTGACTAAAGCTTTTCCCGAAATAGGAGCATCTGTGGTTGGTGTAGCTAGGGCCGCTGCTACCAATCTGGGAGAAGCAGGTTCGATCCCCAACACGTACCTAAGTGTTTTCGAATTTCGGATTCATGGTTTCGTTTTTTCGACGCTCTTACGGTGAAGGGAAACATCATGAGGAAACCGCCCTAATTCAGGGTAGGCTCGAGCCCTTCAGTGGGGACGTATATGAGCTATTGATGATGATGATGATTAAAACAAACACTACAAGATCAAAATTAAAAATACATTGGAACGCTCTCTTATCAAATCTAGGACGTTTTACTTAGTAGCCAGAACTCTAACCATTACACCTCTGACAATCAATTTACAAATTGATCTAACATGTTAAACACAAGACCGGAAGAGGAACCGTTTTAAATCATTAGTCACTTCATAGCAATCGCAAGTTATACCTAAATAGGTCGCTCAGTGAACGCTCACGCCGGGCCTGCAATGTGGGCCACCTTATCAGTAATAGTCTAGTGGTTTGAGCACGTTCAACCTAAGAGTCACTTGCAGGTGTGCAAAATTCTTAAATGATTGCGTTGAGTTTAAATATTTCGTAATTTTAAGTTGTAGATTTTTGTTGTTATGATAAATTTTGACATAGAAATCTATTTTGAAAAATGGAGGCAGTGTTTAATAAGCACTTTTCCTGAAAATACTTTTTCAAAATTTACGTCTTCACACTATAATATTGTAAATGTGAAAATATATTTGGATGTTCGGATGTTTATATGTTTGTTTCGCCTTCACGCTAAAAGTACTCAACGGATTTGGATGAAATTTGGAATAGTGACAGTTTGAAACCTAGATTAACACATAGAATAAGTGTAAAAAGTTTTATGGAAAGAAGTCTGATTCCTACAGGAAAATTTTACACAACGCGAGCGTAGCCGCGGCCGGGTGGAAAGCTAGTAACTATGAAATAAAACTTTTAGGCCTATCTTACCTTCTATCAGCTTCCGTAGCTGAATTATCGAAATTTTGAATCTCATTGCGGAGGTTCCAGGTTCAAATCCTGGTAGGGACAGCAAAAATCTCTTAGTGAGACTTTCCCCACTTTAATTAGGCTTGCAGGCTGAATCACCCGACTATCCAAAAATAAAGATGATTCCGTGCTTCGGGAGGCACTTGTCCTGACTACTATCTAGTCGTTACACGAGCCATTTCAGTAGCTATTGACACCAGGGTTTGTGAGGTCGGTTATCGACCTTACTACCTACACGATGAAGAAGAAGACCTTTTTTTATCAGGTGTTAATCAAATTATGCATGCAAAGCATCCAATCAAAAATTAAGAGTTAACTCTAATTAAAAATAATATAAGTGATATGTTTAGTTTGATATTTATTATGCAGTAAGGGGATCAATTTATTCATAGACAAATAAATAACTTACGCTTTTTTGCTACGATACGCAGTTGAAGCGTGTTTTATAAAATTCTTGTAGTTCGGAAAGCTTCTTGTGTTTCTTGAGTTTTTATAAACGATTTTGCAAACATTTTGCCACGTGTTGTATCTATCTCTTTGGTGCGTTTTAACCTGCAATAATAAACCATTAAAAGCAACAAAACAACAGAATCACGACTGCGCGCGCGCAGGAAGTTGCCGACCACAAAGGTTTGATTACCACACAATAGCAAACAGGCACACGACATCAATATGACACATTTGTCTGTCTCCTGACGAATAATCACACAGTTTAGTCACGTTTAATGCTGGCTAACACAATACTCTTATAGGGCACCCGAGGGATTGGTACTATAACAAATCTGAAAATCCTCCGCTCGTTAAACCAACAGCTACCTTGAATGATTGAGTATTTAGATGCTGTGGAAACTATACACAGACAATCATAAAATAACTACATATACATTTATTTTATTAAACAAATGTGCACCCGCATGTAGTTGTATTAAAACGTGTTATTTGCGCAAAACCTAAAGAAGAATCGAGATTAGAATCAATTCAAAAAAATATTTTATGAATAATAATTTTCCTAATCTATTTTACTCAACTAACTTTTCGACTTCCAAATTTAAATTATCTCTTTAAATGATCAGCGAAAGTTTAATTTAAAAAAATATATAATGTATTCATAAAATAAGTTTGTGTGAGGTTATGCGATTATAGCTAAATAGTTGTATATTTTCTACATACAAGAAAGTTACGCTTCCATATAATAGTTGTAATTTCTACAATCCACCCCAATAGTAAATTGTTGCACACCGCCAAAGAGCAGAGTCCCCTCCAGGCTCGAGTATTTCCAGAATAATACAACCAAACCTACAAACACCAGTTTTCAAGACAAGAATGCCTCTCCTGTGTAAGCAAAGCATTTTTCATCCTTGAATTGACGTGACGACAACTTTCAATCAAGATGCCACATTTAATTTAAAATATTGTCGGCCCCGTAGCCAATTTGGTAGTGTGACTGACTGCAAAGCTCAGGTCGCGGGTTTGAATCCCGCCCAGGGCAAACATTCGTATGATAAACACTTGGGTTTACCTTGTGTCTGGATCTGGGCATTATTTTAGTTGTTTATATATTTTCTTAAGTTGTTTGTTTAAAATATATTTACCTATTTATGTAAGTATATCAGATGTCAGGTACCCATAATAGTACAGTCAGCTGACGAATTAGCTGACCCCCCCCCCCCCCCCCCCCGCTCGTAACCGATGAGATTTTCTCAGGTAACATTTTATATACTTGTACAGTTTATTAACCTGCACAATTATACGAAGTTTTCATGATAAAGCAAAAACAATTACCCAAGAAAACTTCATCGGTTTCGAGCGGGGGGGGGGGGGGTCAGCTAATTTGTTAGCTGACTGTCTCTGCTTAGTTTTGGATCAGATCATTGGGGGCATGTGTGAGATGTCGTCACATATTATTATTATCAAACAAAAGGAATATTTAAAAAAAATCAGAAGCGTGTCGCATACTCGGCCTCGCGCTTAGATATAGAGACCTCCTTATTCTTCTGAGGTATTTTACTAGTCTTTTCTAAAACCGTTGACGCCTTCTAATCCCTTCCCTTCCCTTTCCTTTCCTTCTTTCTTCTTTTTCCTTTTGATCCCTTTTTGACTCACGTAACGTACGTAGACACCGAAGTACGTTTCCTCTACGGAAAACTTAGCTTCTCATTATCTCTGGTGTGGTTTTCTGATGTGTCATCAGCACATTGGTCACCCGACTTCTTGCTGGTTGTCCGTGGGGATGGCTCACACAAAATCTTCCTTCTTCTTTTTATCGTGTAGGTTGTTAGGTCTACGATCGTCTAGTTAGATAATGGTGTCGATTCGGCATACGCCCAACTAAACTAAACTTAAATTAGTCCTGTCACTTTCTATAATTTTTAATTGAAAAGGGACCGAAAATCATCGGTTTTGTTTTTGTCTATGACTTCACGACTAACTGTCAAATTTAGTCTTGTTTTAGTGCCTACCTAACACCATGACGACTAAAAAGCCACTAAAATTGACAGTTAGTCGTGAAGTCAAAGACAAAATCAAAACCGATGATCTTCGGTCCTTGTTCAATTAAAAATGATAGAAAGTGACAGGACTAATTTTTAGTTGTTTAGTATTTAGTATTAATAGTTTAGTTGGGCGTATGCCGAATCGACACCAATATTGCTATAAAGCTCTTATCTTACTCGTAGCATTATATTTAGGTACCGGGTTTTCTATACTAGTACTAAGTCTTTTAAAAGGACTAATTCAGACTATTACTCAGACTTTCTTTTATTTTGTTTTGTTTACTATAGAAATAAAAGAGTATACGATCCAGTTCCTTTGGCTGTCACGTTTCGTTGTTTTCGGTGAAGGAATTACTCTTCCTGTTATTAACTATTTTTTCTGTTTACTTCGCGTTTTGGTAACGTCGACATTTTGTCTTCATACATTTACAATTACGATAATATTAAAGGGCATTAAATTAAAAAAAAAAATATTTTTTTAACATATTATTTATTTGTATTTCTATTTAATAATGCATTATTAAAATATCAGATTCTTTGGCTTATAACAACTTATCTATATACAACTTAAAATTACTTAAATTTATATTAAATAGAGTAGGTACCTACTTAATTTAGAATATTTATTTATAATTTAAAATACAACAAAATGACTATAAATTTGTAATACTAGAGGCAATGTTACAACTTATAAGTCATAATAATAACTAAAGCTGTTATATTGCAGGCATTTCTTGAGATTACTAAACTTACAACTTACAAAATATTAACATCACTACCAGTTCTGTATCTTATTTCTATACGAATAAAATAATATAAATAAATTAAATCATTAAAAATGGCCAATTTGTCTAAATAAGTAAGCAGATATGAGACCATAATTGCTAAAGATCAATAAAATTACAAAATGCGTCTTCACACATTAATTAAAGTTACTACAGGAGTACTAATAGTGCTGGCCAACATAATATAATGATGAATAGCAGTCATAAAAATATATTTACAAAACTACTTAAAAAATATAGTTCTCATACTAGGAGAAAAAACAACAAGAACGCGGGCACAAAAATTTACACAAAGATGAATAAATTAAAACTTGTACCGACTTGAAATTAAACAAACCGAACAGAGTTCAATTCAAGAAGTACGAGTATCAAGTAAAAAGGACATTGCTTAAACATGTAAAACTATATCTCTCCTTCATCATAAAGTTAACAATAACATCAAACTAATAATAAGGTGTTGGTTGGTTGGCAAGTTTAGGGTCTGAAAGATGATTCCGACATTGTTAAGACAATTAATGTACAATTGCTTTTCTATAGTTCTCAATGTAACATTTTATATGTAGCGATCTTAACATAGTTTCGACATAATCAATCAAATAGCGAATCACGAGCAGATAGATTTCTGTTGTACCTGAATAAATTATTATTATTATAATCAATCAACAAAAATTTTAACTAATAACCTTAGAGTTTATCCTTCTTAATAGAGCCACTGACAGAGACATACTCACAATAGCAAGAATGGCAATGAGTGCACAACCGGCTGTGCCAGTGTAAAACGCCCATTTACTGTAAGTAGCGATGACTTCGGTGCACCCTCGCCGGGGATTCAAACCCGTAGCACAATCAGTACCACCATCACAACACGATGGAGGATACGCCATTCTTGCATTCAAGTAATTCTTCGGACCATCTGCTCCACAGCAATGAAGACTTGTTTCAATCTCGGAGAATTTTTCACGCACGTACTGCTTGTTAGATATCGCCTCTTGGAAGACATTCTGAATGGTCTTTTGGATGAACTCGTCGCTCTTCTGGGTTGCAATGACGATTGCGGCGATCCCGGCTCCGATCATGGCGAGGATCACAAAGAGAGAACAGACGTTGTAGGTGATTAAGCAGCCTTTACTCCCAGCGCCACCACAGAAGCCACAGCACGACACAAGAAGAGTCAAGATACCAATACCAACGAACACGTACGGCATCACTTGAGGCCAGTACACGTTGAAATCTAGTTGATAACTTTCGAAGTTCCTGAGACTGGTAACTGTGTTTAACTTCAGGGAGTACCAGATCCCTCCTCCAGCAAGCGCCAAGGCCGTGATAGCCGTGATGACGCTCACTCCACAAAAAGTCATTTTCAGACAAGCGTTTGCCATTTTGATGTGTTTACTGTTCGAAACGTCGACACTGAATTAATAACAAGGAACCTTTGCAAAGCTTTTATAAAGACTGGCTTTACCCCGTGCGTGACTCATTTACTGGAGTCATTTTCCTGAGAATCATATTTCTGTAGTTTAAATGGCCAAGTACTCTTAAGTACGTGCTTAGGGGCATCTATCTTTTGGTTATTTATTTGGTTTTGGTCCTAGATATGGTTCACGTTATTGTATTAGGTGTCATAATAGCATCCTCCCATAATACTCTGATTTAAAATGAAAAAACTTTATTGAATATCGACATATTCTATGTCTATTTATAAAGTAATGTAATACTAAACATTATTAAAGCAATATTTACAAGGTCACAATTTACGATTTAATTTAGAACCATTATCTTCACCTTTGCCTCTTGTAATTTAGTCTCAATGTTTCTTTATAGAGTGTAATCGAAATAGAGATATTTTATTTCAACAAATAATCCAACCAAGCAAAATAAATTAACCCATAGCTCTCCATTAGGATATACTGTTTTAACTTAGTATATCCTATGCGGACACAATAAACAACAACCAAACCCTAAGCAAATAACCTTAAATTCATCATTGAATATCTGTGTAGGCAGGATACGAATATAGGATCTTGAATAAAAAACCATAATGCCCTAAGCCAAGGCTATACCAGCTTCCCTTATAAATGAAACTGAATTATAAGTAAGAATAACCAAAATATTTTACATACACCACAGTTAATGCCCCGTACAAAAGATCCGAATTTCTAATAGAGTAGGATAAATATTTACAAAATATTACATAATAATAACATGACGAAATAAACAAATTAAAGTTTTTGTTATTGCAGCATTTTCATCTTTAAATAATTCAAATAAAAATCTTAAAGTCTTGAAATTATCTCGTTGGCGCCTTGTCAAACAAGGAACTAGAATACTCATTCATTTACGCGTAACTACGACATATTATGCGTAAGAGATGACGTATGACTCACTTCATCTACTACTATTAATGCGTCATAGAATTCACAGAAAAACGTTGACAGTCCCAAGAAACCACTATTTTTCGCTGTAGGTACTCCACAATTAACTATCTCGCCATCTTAATTCACCAAATTAACGTTTACAGTATACAAAACAAGTCCAACTTCAACCATCCTAAGAATCACAACTTCTAGAACTGCATGTTTAATTTTGTATTCATCTCAATTAACCAACTTTATAATTCCAGAGCACAAAAACAGTTCTCCCTTAATCGGTGTATGTATCATTAGTTTTGTAACAGCAATGTATATGTTGGTTGTTGTATAATATGAGTCAGCCACCAAATATTTATGATGTTTGTTCCGTGACGTGATCTTGCCTGCCAGATGACTGATAATGATAAGGTGGCCTTGATTTCAATCAAGTTCATTGTCTATTATCTAATTACGTCATCTGTTTATACTTTATTACCAACGGTAGTTGTAGTATTATTTATAAGATCGGACGAGCCTCCTCATTCAAGTTTGGAACGGGTAAATATTGGATTGACTAGTTATAATGACAACTTATTTTAAATGTATCATATCAGAGCAGTAGCTTCATACGGAAAGTCAAGGAAATACGCAAGATACGACGTCATGGCAATCGTTTGCTTACATTTTTTTTATAACAAATCTTACAATATCCTACAAGATTAGCTGCAGACTCAATTTACGATAAATTTGGGATACACTCCACTGGTACAATACCTAATACCCAACCTTCTACCTGTTTTGATTGTGATTAAAATTCAGGCTCGTCATATCATACAGGGATTTTCTTATGTATTCCTCAATAATAAGGAAAGGATCAATAATTTCCCTTTTCCAAAAGAAATATAGAGCTTTGTATTTTACACGGTAAATTTACTCGCACTAACTATGATCTGTTATGGATGAAATTGGATCTAACCGCAGGAACTTGATAAACGGAAAATATATCGGTATCAATCACTCATACGTTCAACCGCAGATATCTTTGATTTACCTGTTCTCGAATATTTTTATATGGCCGCTTACCTGCGTCATTTAAGGAATACTGTCACTTTATTTAGATGACTTTATAGGTACTATTGCTTGGTAAGATATAAAAAATAGAACGCACAAAATGCTTGAAGTTTAAGTTGTAACTAAAGATAAAGATAAAAGTGTCTTAATTCGAAGTAAGATTTAACAAAATCATTTTTTGACGTCAGGGCAAGATGGTCCGTTCACTACAAGTGTACTCACTGTGGAGAAGAACGGCTGGAAGAAACTCCACAGGAATCGCATCTTCTGTACTTTTCTTTCTGTTTGAAATAATCGACCAATACCTATATTCTTAATGTTTCCTGTGCCGTGCTGGAGCATCCGAACACCAAGCCTCATTATCAATCAGATTAATTTATAGTAAGACTTCTTGCATAAAGTCCGTTTTACAATATATTTAAGCTTTATTTCAGGAAGACTTAACATACCGTCAGGATTTTGAGCAGCGTACACAGAGCCCCACAAATGAAGTACTAACCTTAGCTAGTCTATATCTAGTATTACGATCGTGAGTGTCAGGATATTTACTAAACTCATGGATATTTTTCCTAACATACATAATATTAGCATAAATGTATTGGCATGGAACCGTTAATGTGTCTATCTCTTTAAAAAGTTCTCTAAGTGAGTCCCGACAGCGAAGTTGGTAAATTGCTCTCTTTTGCAGAATAAAGACAGTATCAATATCAGCCGCTCGATACTACTACAAGACAATACCCAATTTAACCTTTTTATTGTATTGTACCTATATTTACCTTTATTTCAGTTTCCAGGCAACGAGCCCATCTTTTGGTATATGTGTTGAACATCCTTTACATTATTTTGTATCTCGTTTTGAATATTCAGCAATCATTACCATCTTCGTCAATATAAGCGTCGGTGGTATGTTGGTTAGGGCCGCGGCTGCATCCCGTCCGGGCGTGAAAATAAAAAAAATGTTTATTCACAATGAAGCCAACTACCTTACAATCGATACTCTCCGCCTAACTACATTGCAGTTTGTAGGCGGACGTGGGCTCGAATCCCATTACGTATTAATTTGTTTTCAAATTTAGATTTCATTATGTACAGAGGACAAAGGATATAGTCAGGCCAGGCCGCTTGAAACGGTTTGAAATTTCTCAAGGGATTTTTTTTTATTTTTATATGAAATTTTGTTTACATGAATAGTTTACCGAACTGCACAATTATGCGCAATTTCATGACAAAGCATAAATAATTACCAGAGAAAACTTAATCCGTTTCAAGCAGGCTGGCCTGACTATATCCTTTGTCCTCTATACGTTTATTCGAAGTTCTTACGTTGAAAAAAAAACATCTTGAGAAATCCTGCAGACTCCTGCGAAAGCAATTCAAAGGTTATGTGTGAAAATGACCAAACCGCATAGAAACAGCGTGGTTGACTTGAGCCCGTGTCGTTGGAATCGTATATGAACTATTGATGATGATTTTCCATCAGTAACTGGCCAGATATATGAAAAAGTCCTGCATGGCGATGTAGGTAAACATTTCCACTAAAGCGGAGAGGTGAATGACCTTGAATTGCATCAACAGTCCCTTTCACCTGCGAAGTACCTTTTGACCCATTGCTGACACTGCGCATGTGTTTAGTTTCACACGTTTTTGTTAGTAATTTACATACACGCGATAGTGATGTCATGTGAGTACTATCTATGCATGCTTGTCTCTTTGGTTACTTTCAAGCCTGGCTGGCAAATACCGATAACTCGAAATATAATTGAATACGATAGTCCCTTATAATAGGTAAAAGTATAAAAAAGTCCTTACATTTAGTGTGATTTAGTGCTAAAATCCTCCACGCCTTTGCATCTAATATTGTTAGTTTTTACAAAAATACGTGCAATAAAGATTTAATTTACATAAAGTCACATTTTTAGCCCAAAGGGAGATAAGGTAGTTTTCACAAAGAGCACGCACTAAAAGTACTAAACCTACATTCTCAGTACATCTAGGCCTATCGCTTATTATGTGGCACTTTAACCCAAATCCTTAGTCGCCCTACAAGTCAAAAACCACACGGCTCACGACGAAAATATCAATTTAATAAAAGTGGTTTTGACAAATATCGCGATATCGAAAAATTGCAGTAGCCACTTTGTGGTTCCGTATTTTTAGATCTGAGCAGCGACTTCTAGCCACATATTATCCAATCAGTCGACAAATAATCATCCAATCAGTACTGTGTTATTTACCTCCAATTCCTACGTTTAGAGTTGTCGTTAACGTTACCAAGTAACCAGTTTAACTTGATCCGTCGCATTACAAGATTCTTCTATTCCTAGATATTGCTTCAGTTCCTAGATATATCATTTGCAAATTCTTTTTAAAAAAAATTCTTTACCATGCATTCAAAAATACACCTTATATTAGTAATTGTTTGATTTTATTCAAGTTTCCCTGAAAACCAGGTGTCAATTTTACTTGGTCGATTTACGTGTGTACTAGTGTAGTAATAGGAGTAACCTTGGACAGTCTTCCGTAGATAATCATCCAGTTACATTATTGTTCGTACGTTACACATGCAGAATATTTTTTTTCTTACTGCTACAGCTACATGCCTTCATATGAGGAAAAAAAACCTTAACGGAGTACCTACGTCAACATATTTTATTGCTAAAGTATTTGATATTTCTCGTTTTAGATTAACATTCTTCTCACCCACACGTAAAGGTCTCTTTCTCATCTCTTTCCAAAACCCAGACTAAAACTCAGCCTTTCCTTTTTGCAGTTTACTCTAACATACAGCATGCTTTGCTCAATGCCCAATAACATAAAAATTGCCGAACATCTCACATTACGGTCTGCAAATTTTTTGAGTTGAAAAGCGACACCGCCACCATTGCATTTTAATCAAAGAAATTAAATAATATGTTATTTTATATTTTTTAAGATTTTTATGCGTCAATGGTTTCCTAAAATTTAAATTGTTTTATCTTTGTTCAACGGTGGACTTCTTTTGGTTGATAAACGATGATGCTTTTGAGTATCTATAATATTTTTTTCTGGAAAACACCTATTTTTTCAAGACTTCCAGAGATATAATAAATAATAATAATGAATAAATAAATAGGTAAGTAGGTACATACGTTAGAAATAATTTTCCTCGTGATAATTTACGTAACCGCAGTAACATTTCTATCAGAAACGTATTATAAGACAACATTATTATCCACACACACGGAAAGAAGACTTTTCATTTTATATTTTATGAATGAAATACTACAATGTCTACGTGTGAAGTTTATGAAGTCCAGTTTTTCCCCAACCTCAATGTTTCACCTTTTGAACAGAGTGTGACCATGTGGTTTGGTTTTCCTGATGATAATAGTACAATGGTAGATGTTATTGTATTGATGAGTTAAAAAACGTACTGTAATAGTGACGCTGTTCATGTAATAAAAATTGAGGATAAAAAACCAATGACGCAGAAGTTTAGAATGAAAACAAACGTAATATACTCCGTTTCAGAAGGCAATATTCATGCTGAACTTTTTGGGTGACAAAAGTGATCTTTAATTCGAAGAGGAAAGGAAGAGTGGAAGGGCTAGGAGAACATTCAAAGATCAATTAAAGGAGTAACTGTTGTGTCGTAACAGGAGGACAAGCAGAAAGCGGAGAGCAGATGAGAATGAAGGGGCCTCTACCGAGAAAAGCGCAGCTCTTAGTTT
The DNA here is from genome assembly GCA_951230895.1 of Carpatolechia fugitivella. Classification (NCBI taxonomy): domain Eukaryota; kingdom Metazoa; phylum Arthropoda; class Insecta; order Lepidoptera; family Gelechiidae; genus Carpatolechia; species Carpatolechia fugitivella. The sequence goes on along the minus strand of OX579670.1, from coordinate 11,039,918 downwards.
TAGATACAGATAGAAGTCAAGTTACAGATCATTTAAACAATAGGAACTAAGTTAAGCTGACGACTACATAGAAAATACTCTATATTTTGGTGACACCAGGGGCACATCATGTGATGAGGCTCCATAAATCAAGCTGGGATAATAATATTGAAATATCTATTTTTTTTAAATTAATATACTATGATTAATTTAACTGCGACTATTCCTGAAGAAGTAAAGCTATTTCTACAAAAAAAAGATTGGTCAAAACTTGCCACATTGAGAAGAGCAAAATTACTTGAGGGTTACTTTCACAAAAGTGTCATCACCTACATCATCATCATCAACATCAACAGCTAAGATCCAGGGCGATAAGGCTCTAGTCAACAACGCGGGTCCAGTGCGGGTTTGTTGACTTCACACACAGTCTTTGAATTTCTTCGCAGAAGTGTGCATGTTTCTTTAAGATGTTTTTCTTCTTAGCATCCATTAAACGTATATACATTCAATCAGCCTTTTGCAGTCCACTGCTGGACGTAGGCCTCCCTAAGTGCACGCCAAAGCGCACGATCACCCGCTTTCCTCAACCAGCCACCACCAGTGACATTCCTAAGGTCATCAGTCCACCTAGCAGGGGGGCGTCCCACACTAAGTTTGCCGAGACGTGGTCTCCATTCGAGAACCCGTCGTCTGCTTCTACGACTGCCGTATCCAGCCCACTACTACCTCTAGCCCACTGCTCATCATCATCAACATACATTAGATGTGTACAACGATTTAATAATGTCGAAGTTGAGTCCAACTTCCTGAAATGGATTCCACGTGGGTGCAAACGTAAGATTCATTGACGTATTTTATGCAATGTGAGGTATGAATAAAAAATATTATGAAGAGCTCAGCAAAATAACAAAGATGCATTATTTACGTGAATTTGCAAATCATTGTGCGTTTCTTGACGACTTCAAGTACCTACTGAGTTTCTTAGTTCAGTAGTTGCCAGACCAGTCGTACCATTAGCCAACACCATTGAAGGTACAACTAGGGTTAATCTACAAGTATTCCAGTTCAGTTGTACCATACTTCCACTGATGGCATGCATTTCAATGCAGTGATAACGCTGTTATCCTGAATCGGGAAAATGCAGTGTAGGATTCTATAATACTATTTCAGATTAAGTATAGGTATAATCACAGAGAAATTCTCTGTGGGTATAATGACTACTTACTATGTTCATTCATACTTACTCATTAAAGAAATTTCTGATTGAAATTTGAGTATAAGGTAAAACCATCTACTAAATTTGTTTATCCTACTTGGCACGCAAATTGCTGGAGAACATCAACAACATATTCTTGATTTATAACATGCTAAATATTTTCAGACCAAAGTTGGCTACTGCACTTCAGTCACATGAGCGTGATAATTATCTTAGTACGTTGTAGCCAAAATTGGCCAGGATATGATGATAGCTGCCGTGGTCCAGCAGATAGAGCATTACGTTCTTAATCCGAAATATCTGGGTTTGAATCCCAATCAAGACATTTACAAACAGAATCACTTTGTGAGACAGTCCCCGATGCGGTTATGATGACATAGCAGACTTCGGACAGTCAGGTAATTCAGCCTGCAAATCTTAAACAAGCTGGAAAAAATAGAATGATTTTTGTTTAGTCAGGATTTAAATTCTTCTTAATGGAAACCGAACTCTTTAACATTACTACCCACATGTTGGTAATGACTATATTCTTGACCCTAAATCATCTGTCAGACATCTGTCTTATATCTCGCGAATTTTCCAAAAGACTACAAACAATCGTATCAACTAGCACGTCGTAGCGTGTGAGGTTAATGACAGTGAGTCACTCACAATAGCACATACATGTACCATGCCACGACATACAATCTATACAACTACAATAAAATTGTAATGTATGTACATAGTAGATATTTAAGAAAAAATAATACGAGGTCTTAAAACTGGTTTAACGGGTCCAATTACGATCCGAGAGCGAGTTTAAAATGTTATGAGGGGTCTTTTTGAGACCAATAGAAGCCAAAACAATTATTTTTGGAATTTTTGTTTGTTTATCTGTCTGTGCTAGTATGTTTGCATCACGCAATAACTACTTAAACGAAGTTGAATACGGTTTTCACAGTTGTGTTACCAGTAATATAATCCAGAGGACTAACTTAAAAACTAGTGCATGTTTTATCTATCTGATGCCTAAGATACAAATAAGAAACACTTAGTTTAGGCATCGAATTAATATTTTGTCTGCTAAATATTTTTATTTTGGATTTCCCTACTTTATGTATTAGATTTAGTTTTTATTGAAATAAATTTATTGAAGTAGAAGCGAAGTTTTTTTCTTTTTAACTTTTGTGCTGAAAGAGTCATCACTGAGATAAAACTTTGATCACGCAAGCGAAGTTGCGGGCAGAGCGCTAGTAGGCAATATACCTAAACCGTCGCGACTAAGAGTAGTCAAGCTGGCAAATTGTAGGCTTGTGGTAAGAGGCTCAAAATGTCCACTGACATGACGTTATGTTTGATGACGTAAATACCATCATCATCTCAGCGGAAAGACGTCCATGGCTGGACAGGACTTATTTAGTTTATTGTTTATTTTATTATTAGTTTTTTGTGCTTGTAGTACACAACAAAGTAGACAAAAAACGAACACAGAAAAATAACTCAACAGGCACTGCTTATTTCTAAAGTAATGTCTTACAGCAGACCTTAGCTGCGATGATGGAGAGGAACCTTCTTATGTAAAATATACATGACAATGTTACTCGTACGCTACACTACCTGCCTTCAAAGCTCAGAGTCGCGGGTTCGAGTCTTGCTTAAGGCAAGCTTGTGTGATGAGCACTTGTAGTGAAATGTCTGTCTCAACGTCCCGTTTCAGATAATTATGACAGTGATGTGGATTGAGAAGCAATTGAGACTCTGCTCATCCAGTAAAAGTTATGAGTACAATATTTAAAGATACGTCAAAATACAATGATTTCATACATCAATCCTGTTATTCATCCTGATTGAGAATACTATGTATCATATTTACACATTTAGGTAAATACCATTGAAATATAATAAACCGCACATGAAAATTACTGTCAATCCATTAGTAGACAGTACATACGAACGGACATTAATAATCTAACTGAAATTCAAAAAATATTAGATAGTCACCAGATAGAAGTGTACAAAAATAAAGTTCAACTAAAATTTGTGTAAACAAATCAAACCGACACGCCAACATTTGTCTTGTATAAAAAATATAACCTCTAAAACCATTGATATTGTGTTTTACGACTGCATAAAAATGGGTAATGTATATCTAAAAATGATCTTCGGAGTAGTCAGTGTCGTCTGTGCCATATCAGCAATAGGGTTGGCGTTTGGCGGAGTTTATTACTCGCTCAAACTGAAAGAAGTGACCGATTTGCGGAATTATGAAGCCTATCAGCTGGATACTACGACCAATTGGACTCAGGTAAGGGTATAACAATTTTGTTTTCTTTATACCTTAATATAGAAATTCTTCTCAACTTTTCTCTTGTCTTTCACTTTGTTACTGGCTTCAAGTAACATTTATCTTTCGTGTACAAAAATATGTGCATGCATGTACTTTGTTTTTACTTAATTTGACATTACATAACTCTTGCTATCGTACGTTATATTACAATGTCCCTTTTTAATTGTTTTTTTATTAAGTGAGAACTTATTGCTATTGAAAGAATAAGAATTAAAGAAGAAGATGAATTTTCTTTTTCATATCTCATGCTCACTTTCAATTACTCAATTTTGACCCTATTCGACATTACTTCTTGTTATATCGAGATTAGCAAATCATTGAACTGTTATTCCTTTCAGATTCTTCCCTACATCTTCACCGCCATCGGAGCCTTCGGTCTCCTCATCACAGTCTGCGGCCTCTGCAGCTCTTTCGCCTCCAACAAATCCTGCCTCATCACCTTCAACGTCTGCGCAGTCATCGTCATCTTCGGCATGATCGCTAGTGGCGTCATCGCCATCTTACTTGCCTACAGCACCACCGAAGAGTACCTAAAAGACTCGTTCAAAAGCGCGTTTGAAGAAGCAAGAAGTAAACCTGATGTAAGGTTAAGACTATCTGGTTTGGAAACTAACCTGCATTGCTGTGGTGTCTTCGGACCTCAAGACTATATGCTGAAGTACCCTAAGTCGTGCTGTGATGGTGGCAGGGATTGTAAAAATAACTATATTATCAACAATCGACATGGTTGCTTGAAGGTGAGATTCAAACCTTAATTTTCTTTGTGGTGTCGTCAACAACATAGATTAGCTATTTACGTTTAGATGCATCTGTGTAGAAATAATTATTATTTTTTTGCTAAATTCATGTGCAGTTAGATCATGAGTCATCACGTGCAACTTTATTTAGTAATATATTTTTTTAAAGAAAGTTTATTTGTAACAGTTTATTCTTGTAGATACAGTGGTCACGATTCACACAGTCACGCTCTTATCCTTAATTTAAGTTCGTCAGTCTTTTTCATCTTTTAAAGATTAATAAAAAGGGACAGGAGATGGCCATCCTAATATTAGAGCTGTCAAATATCTAAATTGAACCTTACAGACGCGTGTGCAATCACAATTTTAGAGAGCACGTAAAACAACCGACTTAAAAATCTCTTAATTTGACAGCTATTTTAGGTTATCATTCATTCAAAATATTATCATTCGTTCGTCTGAATTTATCACCTCTCTTTTGTTGGTCATAAAAACGAAAAGGATAGCTGGATTTTAAAATTATAATTAGAAGATGACTTCCCGAATCCCTCGATTCGTTCCCGAATCGAGGCCAGTACCGTACACCTCATTTGTAGCAGCAAAAACCGAGAAATTACACTTTAAGAAAATAAGTTATTTCAAAGTGTAATACCAAAATACTAGGAAGTTTATTGTTAATTCTACACTTAGAGAGTTTTCAGTAGGCTATTTAAAAGTATTAATATCATGCTTTTCGACTTCATATAACACCAGTTGATCCACTTTAAATATAACCTGTGAATTTTTTCACAGGAGTCTGCAAATTTCCACAAGATATTTTTTCTACTAATTTCATTTGTATTTTGTCCCCAGGTCTTCCAGGCGATGACCAACAAGGCGATCTACATAGGAACAGGTGGATGTGGACTCGTCGCTTTATTGACTTTTGTCAGTGTTGTCTTGTCCATAATTTTAGTTAGGAGATTAGCAAGTAAGGAAGTTGATTAGGTAGCTTACTAACATGATAATTTATTAGGTAGATCAATATTATAGTCAATGAATTATACACGAAATAAATTACTGCCACGTACAAAATGGGGAATTTAAAATTTTCTTTTATTACAGAAAAAACAAAAGTTATATTTGGGTGAAAGTTTTATTTATTAAACACGTACGAGTTAAAATTATCTATTTCAATAAGAAGTTGCAATAGGAACATTAATTTATTTGTTCTATTGACCGCGATCATTTTTTTTAATAAAAATTTTTTAAGAACAAAGCAACTCAACCAATAAAATAAAAAAAAAAATCTATAATTCACTAGTGAGATAAAGGTTATAGCAATGAAAAAGTCACAGTTTGATTATGGGTGTCATTCTGTGCCTGTGTTTTTCTTCTTATGGCACTAGTAATCTTTGTGCCAGTGTCGAGTTTTTAATTTACTAAGAAATAAAGGATAGAGCCACTTTATGAGCAAGTGTGTTGAAAAATATATTAAAAAGTAGGTAGTAGTATGTAAATAGTCAAATATTCTTTTAAGTTAGACCAAAAAAGTGTGTTTTTACTAGTTAGTAATTTATTTTCATTATTTATTAATGTAAGTTTGCATAGTTTGTAAACCGGATACTTTTTACGGGTAAAAAACTTATTCCTACGGGAAAAACTTACACAACGCGAGCGTAGCCACGGGCGAACCTCTAATAGTATGAAATGAAATGAATAGTTTATTAACTTTTGAACGTTACGTCTCTTAGTTTCGTCATTACATTTATTTGGGTGAGTTCACTACACGATGTGCGGACTCTGTGAGGAAGACCTCACCAAAGAAACTCCACATGCTCAAAAAGGGATGCCTCCTGCTAGGCTGCATTTTCATTTCTCAAGTACCATCGTACGTATACCACCACCGCCGACGCGTCGCGTCGTCGCGGTCTACGGAATGAATGTCAATGCCAGACCATAGCCTACACCAATACCGGGAACCCACCATCATCCTTCATTTACCTCATCCAGACCACGTTTTGAGGTAACTCTAAGCAACACACACCCGCAATGAGAACAAGGGAAATCCCCATATTTGAGACGTAGTATCCTCACAGAAAAATCATCCTCACAGAGGGCACACGCACTACTTACGACCACATTTGTAATTTTTATATATCTCTTAAACTGTAAGGGTGACATTCAGACATAAAAAACTAAGCCAAGATTGTTCTTACAAATGTCAAAACTGCGTACTTAAGCGATTTTGTATTCAGAGACGTAAGATTGTTAAGTATATATACTTACACCCGACAATACACATACACACGCAATTTTGGTCGTAAGTAGTGCGTGTGCCCTTTGTTAGGATCTTAAGCGTACGCAATTTTGTCATTTGTAGGAACAATCTTGGCTTAGTTTTTCATGTCTACCTATATAATAATAACAAAAAATATATAGTTAGTTAGTATATATTTTTATATTACATTGTACATATAACTAGTTGTTATTGTTCTGTATCTATGTTTCCATGTTGTGCACGTTTCATCCGCGTCCTTTTATTGTATATTCTCTCTTCCGTAGGTCTACTGGAAGACATTTCCTTGGAAATAAGTAAGCCTGTTGTGTCATTTTACTGTATGTTTTGTCTTTGTGATCTTTATTGTGTACAATAAATTGTCAAATAAATGAATAAATAAATTGTTCCCGGGTCCAAGTCAATCGGCGACTTAACTGAAACTTGGATCATCTTACAAAATATATTTGTTCTTGAAATTTTATTATTAATAGACAACTTTAACTTACTTATTTTCTTTTTCTTTCTTATATTGTAAATTCAAAATTCAAATTCAAATGTTTATTTGCGTAAACAGTCATATACATACCCATGCAAAATCAATCATATCAGAATAAATTTGATAGAATACAAAAATCGAATCGAATAGTTTTAAGTCAACTTTAAATGCAAAGCGTAAAATCAAAATACAATAACATTTTTGATAACATAAATAAATATGTAAGATAGTATAACAAAAATTCACGCTGCAATAAAATAACAATACATTAACATTTTTTTTCCTGTTTAGAATCATCTTAAAATTTAACATCAATGTAAAATATAAACTATCTATATAAAAACAATGTAAAAAGCACATAGTTAAAAATGAATTTTACGAAAAATTCTTTCAAATGATAATATGGTTTAGTTATCAAAAAATAATTATATTATCACAGTTTTTAATACTATCACCTAAATGATTAAAAAATTTTAGACCTGTATATTGTATATATATAATATATATATATATATTATATTGTCTTTTTTAATTAATAATATTATTTTTTGCGCGACTAAATATTGTTAATATTCTATTAAGATTCTTTGGTGGTCTTAGCATACCGACCGACTCTGAATACGAAAATTCAAAAACGTAAGTAAGCGGGCTTTGATGTTTTCATCACGATGTAAGAGCGTCGAATAAACATACATATTATTATGAATTCGAAAATCGAAACATATTGGTACGTGGTGGGGATCGAACCCACGTCTCCCGAATGGGAGGCAGTGACCCTAGAAACTACACTCCTATGCTCTACTTTACATAACTTACCACAAATTATTTACTGAATCACTAACCTGAACTGTTTACAATATTTAGGGAATCCCCAATACAATACTATGTGAAGGAAAACACGTATATTTGTAGGTATATGATATAAAGCATGAATGAAAGACCGCAGACATAATACAAAGGCGATTTTAATTAGGTATTTAAAATGCTCAATTAATAATACTTTTTAACGCTCGAGGATCAAACTAATTATGTAACTACCAAACTAATTATGTAAAAGGCGAGAGTGAGACAAACTGTTACCTTTCCTGCAGTTGTCTATCATCAACAGCTCATATACGTCCCCACCGAGGGGCCTACTCTGAATTAGAGCGATTAAGCCTTGGTCGACCACGCTGGCCCAGTGCGGGTTGGTCGACTTCACACACAACCTTTGAATTTCTTCGCAGGAATGTGCAGGTTTCATCGCGATGTTTTCCTTCACCGTAAGAGCGTCGAATAAACGTACATATGAATGCGTTTTTGTGACATGTCAACCTAAGACCTAAGTTACAAAAAGAACTAAAAAGCTTTAAACTTAGGATTTTAAGAGAAAATTCAACTACTTTTTAACGTAATAAAAAAATACGGAGATTTCCATTTAATCTTCATCTAGCTAAAACATTCATCTTTGATTGTCACTTATTGAGCATCATCATCATCTTCATTGACCCTTATTTAAATTATTGGACATCAAACTTTTCTAAAACCCATATTTTTTATCTCTGTGGTCCGAATCGGGAGCAAAAGCATCATAAATTCCTCCCGGGTGTTATTGCAGTCGCAGTCCAGTGCAGTAATCTGCAGTTGAGCTGGCTTAACGCCCGTCAGTGGCATTGTTCGCGTCGGATTTTATGGCATTTTCGTAGAGCAATGGCTATTAAACGGTTTTCCATTTTAATAAATAATGATCAACAACAGCTCATGTACGTCCCCACCAAGGGACACGAGCCTACCCTGGATTAGAGTGATTAGGCCTTAGTCGACCACGCTGACTCAATGCGGGTTGGTTGACTTCACACACAACCTTTGAATTTCTTCGCAGAAGTGTGCAGGTTTCATTACGATGTTTTCCTTCGCCGTAAGAGCGTTGAATAAACGCAAATAATGAATTCAAAATCTCATTCGTACGTGGTGGAATTCGAACCCACGTCTCCCGGACGGAAGACAGCGGCCCTAGCTACTAGACCACAGACGCTCTCAACTTCGCATAAATAATGTGAATGATGTAGTTATATTAATAGTTTAGGTATTTCTTAGGAAAGTTCTTACAAAGCTCCTACTTTGCGTTTATGGTGCATTGTTGCGTTGTTGTTGCTATTATTTGTGCATCATAAAGTTATTCAACTCATACATAAGCACACGTAAGTCAAAGGAAAGAGATCTCTACGTCTGTTTTTTTCTATCCTTATGATCAAAAGTATATTTCGAAGACAAACAAAAATAAGCAAACACGTTTTTGCAATTATGGTTTTTATTTACTCGGTTTTTCTTAAATTTGCAGTAACATTAAAAATCTAAAGGCTGCTATTCCCGCTTTTAACTTAATTACTATTTAACTAATTGTTTAAATAATTAACACAATAATAATGATTTAATTATAATCCTTAAAACTATCCATTAAATCCATTATTAAGCTTTACTTCATCAAACACATTATTATGTATTATCTAATGATACCTTATTTCATAAAAACTTCTGACGGCGTAAGTATCTTAATCAAGAGGGTCATGGCATCACAATGAAAAACATTACGTCTAACAAACAATCAAAATGTGACATGTCACTTAATGAACGTAACAAAATCAAAAACAAGTCCATTGAAAGAAAAAAGACTCACCTAAACTACAAGACTTTCCCAAAAGACAATCTGTTCCTTTGTGAGATTGAAAATCTTAAAGAAATATGCCTTTAACTGGCAAATATTGTCCAGAAATATCTTGTAGATGGAGTTCTTACAACATGTACAGATTGCTACTCTTGATATCCTTTCTCAATGAATCGTCTATATCAAGAGCTCCCGCGGACATCTCTCATAGCGCTTTCATCATCCAAATAGCAATTTACGTTCTGACTTTGGCCTTTGTGGGTATACCTTTGACATACTCCGAAATATGCATAGCCCAATACACGAACTGCTCCTTTATATCCATGTGGAATTTCTTTCCTTTACTTCGAGGATTTGGCTACGGAATGATGTTCTGTGTGTTATTGAGAACTATGTATTTAAACTGCTTGGCATCGTGGTATTTGATATATACTTTCTACTCAGCAATAGATCCCCCTCCGTGGAGCGATTGCAATTATTTTGGATACGATAACAGCATTTTTAGCTCTTGTATGGTGAAGAAGTATAATGCCTCGACATTCCAACATGTTTTGGAAGTGTACACGCATTCAAAAATATCCTTAAAGATGTACACGGCAAGTTATTGGTTTTTTGAGAAGATTATTGGACTGAATAACACGTTAGAGCACCCGAGAACGTGCTGCTTCCAACTAAGAGCCATTGGAGCAGCGATATCTGTAAACTCTCTGATATTCATTCTTGCAATAAAGAAAGAGAGGTATCTTCAAATTGCTGTGAAGTTGATCCTGATTTACATGGGGATGGTAATACTAATCTTATTGTTGGTGGGATTGAGCTATGAAGGAAGTTGGGACCTTACAGTGTTCAACGTGGATTGGCATTTGATTCAATTTACAAACATAGTTGGAGTAATGGGTAACGCTCTACTAGCTATGGGCGCCGGAACTGGAATGGTTGTATACTTGTCACGAGATATATCATTTAGAAGTCCTGCTACAATGACTGCAATAGCCACGTCGTTGTATGGATCTTCTGTAACGTTATCTTTAGCTCTGATTTTATTCAGTGCTCTCCAGTCAATGATTTATTACCATGGTGGAGAATTAAGAGTTCTCGAACAAGGCAACAGTCTTATCTTCCAGGAATTAGGATCCACATCTGAAGTACTATCATACTATGAGTTTTACGCAGTATGGTCCTTTCTTTGGTTCTCTGTCATCTTTTCATGTTTATTCTTGAATGTATGGATGTCATATTGTTACCTAAACGAGTTGATATTTGCCAATTTCAGATTAGCAAGAAGGTATAATCATTTATTTCGTTTTATTATTAAACTATGTGTCTGTTTGCTGTCATGGCCGTTCTTATGTGCAGATTTATTCGAAGCTTTAGTACAAGCAACAACACTGATACAATTGGTTACTTGTTTCTGTTTTTCTATATCTTTGTATTGGTTTTATGGATACGAACATCATTCTGTCGATATAACTTTTATGATTGGTGTAAAATCTAGTTTGTATTGGAAAGTCGCTTGGGCGATAAACCCTGTACTTATATTATTGTTTATATATCAGAAGACTTTTAGTATGCATTGTTTCAATGACTCTCTAGAAGTCGGTGAAAAAAGTATTGAAGATTATGAGTGGACTTTATACTGGGTAGTATTGTATACATTGATGGCGCTATACATATTGGTAGTGCTTTTTGGAACAATATTGGAAATACTAAGCTATAATCACTATAAGGTTCATAAACTAAACGTGACATCGGAAAAATGGGGTCCAAAAGATAGCCTTTTGTATAAGAGTAGGAATATGTTCATACCGCAAGTGATGACGACAGAATTTTTGTACAGACAAGTGAGGATAAAGGGGTATCGGGCCAAAAAGAAGACGAACTTGCTAACAAAGAAGAAGAGAGCCAGCTCCTCGCAGGGACCTTTACAGGAAATGGCATGGAGTACTTTGACTTCTAACTGATGAGCAATAGACTTTTTATGTGATATAAGTTTGTAAATAAAAATTGTAACGAATATAAATATTTTCTTAAAGAATAAGCACAATCGAGATAGTAATATTTTCATACTAGCGCATAGCGGTCCGCCCGGGGCTACGCTCGCGTTATGTAAGATTTTTCCGTGGAAATAAGACTTTTTCCCGTAAATAGTATCCTCTGTTTTAATCGTAGGTACAAACTATCTCCATTTTAAATTTCATCCAAATCTGTTCACTAGTTTAGGTGTGAAAGCGGAACAAACATCCAAACATACTTTCACATTTATAATATTAGAGTGATTAAAATCACTCAAGTTATTAGTTGAGATTTAACCCAATGTTTTAATAAATTTCCGCATTTTACAGATTTTATAAAATTGTAGATTACAAAAGTTAAACCTGCCTGCAGATATTTCTAGAATACAGGGGTATGGGTTTAGCTATTGTTGTTGTTAACGGTGCCTTGTTATTTTTATATCAACGGCCCGTTACAGTCCACTGTTGGACTATGAGCCTCCTCCACTTGTGTTTGGTTTTGCCATAATCTCCACGCTTGGCAGGCGGGTTGGAGATCGCAGATTAAAAGGTTACTGTATCAGAGAGCGCTGCTGCCCGTTCCCTGTTCAATGTGTAGTCCCTAAGTCGCCTCTTACGACACCCACGGGAAGAGTAGGGGTTGGTGACATTTTACTCTGCCGTCACCATATTTTTAAATTTAAGTAGGTATAAATATGCCGGCGTTTAAAAACAAAACATGCCTTATCCAATACAGTCCATTACACGGCACTTTACTCAATTAAAACGCTGAGAGCTTAGTTCTAAGCCAGCCTGACCCTACAATGGCGCAGCGCTAGTGATGTGCTCTCGTTCGTCATATACGAAAATAATGTCCGTAAGTTTACAATTCTTAAATTACTGTCGAGTACAATCTTGTTGCAACCCAACCATTCAGTAACATTTCAACCCAACATTTCAGCGTAAAACAAGATCAGTCTTTTAATTCAGCTTTCGGAAAGCTACGCAACATAACCTCCTTTTAAACTTTGTTTTTTTAGTCTACCACCCTTGGCTACCACCAGTGTATGTTACCAAAACGGCCATATCTTGCAAATAAAGTTCAATATACCTATAGAACGTTTACATAATTTACTGCCGGAAACCGGTCTGCACTTTTCTGTTAAATGCAAACGAAATCAACCAATTTGAGTTGTCGTAATAAATGTATGCTGAGTTGTTGCAATTAATTTAGAAACGCTAAATAATCTTTAACGTTTGTCTATACAGATTAAGGGCGCATTTGGAATCAGACTTTCGGCGCCGTCAGCGATCAGAAAAGCGAAAAAACGTATTAGTTTTTACAGCTGACAGTAATTCTGAACGCGATTACGGGAGCTTTAATCGATTTCAGCGCGTCTTGGAACGCAGGGTGAATCATCCAATCAATCAATCAATCAGCCTATTGCAGTCCACTGCTGGACGTAGGCCTCCCCAAAGGCACGCCAAAGCGCACGATCACTCGTTTTCTTCATCCAGCCACCACCAGCTACCTTCCTCAGGTCATCAGTCCACCTGGCAGGGGGGCGTCCCACACTACGTTTCCCGAGACGTGGACTCCATTTGAGAACCCATCTGCTCCAACACTTATATTGCAATGTTACCTATATTGTTATTGTAATGCTCATAATGTATTGGCGTTAGGTGAATTACCCAGTACATAGCGAAATCATAAGTTATAAACAAAATACCCATATCCATTAGATACCATAACTTGACTGCAGTGAGGTATCCGAATCAGCTTGCGTCCCCTCCCTACTGCAAAGGGTGGTCCACTCTCGAGCTATTGTGCGATCCTCCCTTAATCTGAGGATCATGATGATTTATACCAAGCTCACCCCCACCCCCCTCTAAAACAGGGTTGAACAGAATTTCAAACATTGCAATGTTTTAAAATTATGTCATAGAGTAGTACTTCTTGCTGCTTTTCTAATTTTTTTTTTACAAGATACCAAATCTAATTTCATTATAGTAATGGAAAAGTTTTAACAGGAATTAGTATCCTCAATATTTAAAAAATAAGAAACTTGTCGAATTTAGACTATAAAGCACACGTCTATTGCTCAATTAGACCGAATGTTTAATCAACTTTTTTTTTATTGTTCGCGAAATAATTAGAAGTTATCACACTTCACATTCCCACTAATTTTATAAATGTTTAATTATATTTGGATGTTTGGATATTTTTTCCACCTTCACGCTTAAAGTACTGAACGGATTTGGATGAAATTTGGAATGAAGACAGTTTGTAACCTGGATTAACACATAAGATACTTTTTTCGGGGAAAAATCTTATTCTTATTATGTAAAGATAACGCGAGCGTAGCCGCAGACGGACCGCTAGTTATTCATAAAAAACAGCTACGAGTAAGCTCGAGCCCCCCGACGGGGACATATATGAGCTGTTGATGATGATGATGATGATTCGTTTATATCCTGTCCCTTTGGTTCGTTAAAAACGCGTAGAAATCTACGCGTTTTTCTCAAGAATTTAGACAAAGAGATACCCTGACAGGCCAATTATAGGTATGTATGTATTCCGTTACTAGTCCTACTGCCGAGATGCCTTGTACACTACCCGGTGGCACACCCCCGCCCGCCTTCTGACTAGGGTTACCATTTAGAAATTTAAAAAGTACTGACAAAATAACGGACTTCTCTCAAAAAACACCGAGCACATAATTTCATAAATTGGTAATTTTGATCTTGCGAGAGGAAGGACTGATTTGACATATCTTATATATGCCTTATTAGTCATATTCCAACTAAGCTAAAACATCCGGGCAAAGTCCGGATAAAAGTAAAAGTCCGGAAATGTCCGAATAAATCCGGGCGGATGGTGACCCTATACTCCCGGCGCGATGTTTAATCTGAAGCTAAATTATTGCTACACAAAAGGGGTACACTCCGAGTGAAATGTGGAAAACGCTCTTTTTAACCGGATGTGCGTAAAAAAGGCTTTTTTTAATTATGTAGATTTGACTATGAAAACATCGTGATAAAACCTGCATACTTCAGCGAAGAAATTCAAAGGTTGCGTGTGAAATTGACCAACCTGCACTGGGCCAGCGTGGTCAACTAAGGCCTAATTGCGCTAATTCAGGGTAGGCTCGAGCCCCTCGGTGGGGACGTATATGAGCTGTTGATGATGACTGTAAAATCAACAGATAGGTTGGTGGTGGCTGTATAAATAAACTAATGATTAAATACAAAATTTACGTAGTAAGTACTTCCTACAGGATCAATGTAGTATCCGTGGTAGAGCAGCAAAGTGTACGGCTGACATAACGTGACGCAACTCAATATTTTGGGTCCCGAAACTATGGTCACACCATGGACCAATTATTGGTCCATGGTCAAACATAAATTACTGTGTGAGACTTTCTTTGGTAATGATAATGACATTGCAGGTTGAATCACTGATTGTTCCTAGAGTAAGATGATTCATTATACATGTGCTTCGAAAGGCACGTTAAGCATTGACCATTGGGTCCCGGCTATATTCGTCGACTCCACGACTTTGACACCAGGATTTTGTGAGGGCGGTTTACGACCAATTGTTTTTATAAAAAAACCTGTTTTTTTTCACCTACTATAAAACATTAATTCGTTACCAGTTTTCCTTTCACTGTATATGTAAAAATATCTTCTTCTTTCGAATCGATGGCTCGTCAAAGATTTTATATTTTATTTGCCTGATTGCTCCATCTGAGGCCTCCATGAGCTCCTCCAGGGAGCACGAGTCAGGACAAGCAGGACACGATAAAAGGTGGGCCATTGTCTGCGGAGTCGCGCCACACTCGCACCGAAGGTCCGCCCCGTCTAAAACAACATCTTTAATCTCTAATACTAAGGTTCACTAACTAACATTACATAATTTTCACGTCATCATTTTCCTCATAAAAATTGTCGTAAAACCAATTAAAAATAACAACAAAACTGTTTTTCAAGATGGCGTCTTCTGACTCAGCCGATTCAAACGCGTGAGAAAATTCTACACGTACATAAAAGCATATAAACATAGCAAATGACAAACAATCGACTTCCTCATTGTTACGTCTTAATGCAACGTGTATGCGATTTACAATATTACGCAAATTGCAAAATGTAGGGTGTAGGGTGCCTGGCAGAAGGTTCAAAATGTAGGGTGTAGGGTGCCTGGCAGAAGGTTCAAAAGAATGAACGAATGAATGAAATGTACTTTATTGCACACAGACAGAAACATACAGTAATTACAGAAGTAAAAATAGTACAATTGGCGGCCTTATTGCTAAGGTAGCAATTTCTTCCAGGCAACCGGTTAACATGGAGACATTTAAGTAGGATGAAAACGGTCGTTATATGAATCTTCATTATCATCAAAAGCTCATATGTACGTCCCCACCGAGGGGCTCGAGCCTACCCTGAATTACGGTGAACAGGCTGCTGGCCCAGTGCGGGTTGGTCGAATACAACCACAACCTTTTTTTCATCGCAGGATGTTTCCTCACGATGTTTTCTTTCACCGTAAAAGCGTTGAATAAACGTACATATTATGAATTCGAAAACACGGGAATCGAACCCGTGTCTTCCGGACGGAAGGCAGCGGCCCTAGCCACTACACCACTGATAACGCTCTTATTATTTAGTTTTATTTTTTTATTATTATGAGATCTGTCAAAGTCCAAATAAATAAAAATAAAATAAAACAAAAATTAAGGTCAAATCAGTAAGGAATCCAGATTAACAAGCTGCAGACTCTGTAAACGAAGTTCTGTTCACACTGTAACGAATATGAGCATGATTAAATGTAATGTAACAACATATTGTTGACTCATTCGGATTCTATTGTATACCCTTTATGGTCAAATTATGAGGAAAATATTGATGTTGTGTGTCCGTTAGTTTAAATAACTTATGTAATTTGGTGATTCAGATATAGTAGCGACTTAGTCTGAATTCCTTAATTGATTTGATCTTTTTTATTGACATTACTCATCTTCAAAATATCCATAAAGAAGAGAGATAAGAAGTAGTAGTGTAGTGTGCGCGTGTGTGTGTGTAGTGTAGTGTATAGTGTAGTGTGCGCGTGTGTGTGTAGTGTAGTGTAGTGTATAGTGTAGTGTAGTGTAGTGTATAGTGTAGTGTAGTGTAGTGTATAGTGTAGTGTAGTGTAGTGTATAGTGTAGTGTTTAGTAGTAATAGATTTATGAATTTATGACTACTGTAAGGGTCGCCGCCTCTAAATCTCAATCGACAGCCAATCTCGGAGTGTAGAGGTTTAGTGGCTATGCCGCTGCCTCGTGTCCGGGAGACGCGGGTTCAATTCCACCACGTACAGCAATTGAGATAGGTATAGAGGGCCGATGAAGTTTTCTCTGGTGATTATTTATATTCATAATCGACGCGTCCATAAGGTTTTAAATTTGAGGTTTGACTGTTCTAATATTAGGATGTCCATCTCCTGTCCCTTTTTAATGATTAAAAGACTTTAATTAATTGGAAGGTGACTTCCTAAAATTTGCCCCAATGACAGAGCAAAATGTCCTGTGAACGTGTCAATTTATTTAGTTACTCCGCGACGCGTGTATTTCGTTCACGTGCGGGCGACTGCAGCCTGCAGTCTGGTGCATGCACCGTTGTGACTCACTGCACGTGTCAATGTCAAATGCAGCTGACTGTGGCGAGGATGTGTGGTGGAAATTGGAGGTCTAGATGTGTCACCAAACTTACTGACTATTTTTAGGTTGGTGAGGTTAGTTTTTATTTATTTACTAATAGCTGCCCCGACAGACGTTGTCCAGCCATTTTTCCTACCTCTACCCTACTCTACACCTACCCTACACCTCCCTAAAACCTTCCGTGTACTTTAAGGAACATACGAAATATAAAATTTGCCGAATCGATCGAGCCGTTCTTGAGTTTTGCGGTTTGCAACATTCATTTTATTAATAAAGATTTAACCATTTATTGTACACTATGAGCAAGAAAATGGCAATAACACAAAAGAAAAACGACAACAGGCCTACTTTTTTCTTAAGAAATATCTTCTAGCAGACCTACGGCGGCAGAGGAAAGGAAGATAAAAATAAACACGAATAAGACGCAAGCGCGCGAAGACGCGAATAACACGTTTTCTAATAAGAATCAGATTCATTTTTAATCGATCGGAAAATGAACATGACATTTTTTTTACCTTAGACAAGACATATTAATTCTGTGACAAGACTAGAACCTTCTCGGCTATATGATAAAACTCTTTACTTACTGTCAATGCTTCTTGCTTTTAATTTAAATATTCAAACTAGAGGGGTTTGTAAACAGTTTGCGAGAGCTTTGTAAAGAGATTTAGAAAAACAACCTATTCCTCTTACCTTGTTGATGCTCGTTCATACAATGAAAATGCAAAAATCTTCATTGCAACATGGAAGTGGGTTTTGAAACTATCAAATGACGTCTAGATTGGAATCGTAACAAACTTTCGTCCTTGGTATCATTTCGATCGAAAACATTTTCTTTTTCGTGCATTTAACTCTTCTAGTCATTTTCTTTCTACATCCACGTCAATCGGAAAGTAAGTGCTTGGCTACCATTTTAGAATGTGAAATGCACAGCGCTGTGTGTATATATGTACACTGCGATCGGCAGGTAGCGGGTTCGACTCTCAGCTATGTAATGCACTTTCCAAAATGTCTGTCGTATGAGTAACATCGACTGCTTGAGTTTACTTTTTAAAGTGAATTTTAGTATTTCGTTAGATTTATGTGAAATGTCTTTTCATGCTCATAATTATCTTTGTGCGTTCAAACTACATTAAAAACTACGGTTAGCATACAGTTACTAACAAGATTCAAACCACGTAAATTCTATGAAATCAAGTCAAATCAATAAATATACATTCATATATCCACATCTCTTTACCGGCAGAGACCACGACGTCCTTCCAGCTACGATCCAGACAATATTTTCTTCCGCTTATTCCACATCAATCAATCTCTTCAGGCAAGCTCGTCGGTTAGGGTACTCCTGAGCTGGCTTTTATCAGAACATCTCCGATCTGATCAATAAACATCAACAAATCAATTGAACATCTAATCTAATTTGAGTCTGACGAACATCATCAGAACGAAACTAAACGGAACGGAAAATAACAGATAAGTAGGCGCCTTTATTAGGTAGCAATTTCTTCCAGGCAACTAAAGCTATCAGTGATCCAAACAATTAGAGTTAGTTGCGCGGTCCAAGACAACACAGCTAAGCCTCAGGGACTGGAACCCTTACGATTTTGATCAACGATATCTCGTACTCTTATTATGCTATAATAGGGGATCGGACTACTTTTTTTTTATTTCAACTTCTTAGTTTCTGCTACCGAACACTAAAAGAATTTTTGCTCTATCTTTAAAATTTACCAAGTTATAATAATAACATTTGAACTGAAGAAGTTTCCCCATAATTATTATTTATTTATTTCAGACTTTTTTTTTTTTTGACGGACCTAATCACTATTTATACCAGAGTGGTAATATAGTGGGCGCGGGCTTGCGGGGGAGCAGAAGGCTCGTACCCCTTAGGAAATTTATGACAACGTATCTGGGGGCGCCCTCAGACGGGCTCGGACCGCGGCCTAGAACGTTGCCATGCCAGGGCGAGAAGCGCGTCGGAGAAGAATGACCCCTACCGGGTCTTACTGAATTAATTCTACTATTAGTTCCGCGTCTCCGCCGGCGGGGGCGGTTGCTACCTGAAGGGCATTCTGTAGTAGTGTTTGGCCTACACGCAATGGCAGCTTTAATCGCGACGGTGATCTCATCGTCCGGATCTGTGAGAGTGTGTCTAGGACGACGCTTGAATCGCGTAGTGGGATCATTTATTTCAGACAGTATATAAGGGGTTTTTCAACAGCTAGTCCGGTCCCTACTAAGCCTACATAACTTAGCAAAGGCTGTGGCAAAGAACACATACTAAGTGTCAACAAACATAATCAAACAAAACAAACCCTTGCAAATTACACACAGGTGTTGTTATGAAATCGCATTGTTTATTATTAGATGACACAGCATTAGGACATTTTTGATGACGCATAATATAATACCTAAACAGATAGCACAAACTATAGTATGCATAATTTTGCATTGTCTGTTTAGAACACAAGGTACACGTGGTCTGAACATTGAAAGAGTGGTCAGACAGGTTATTGAGTTATATAAAACCACCCAAGTGCGAGTTCGACTCGTGCACTGAAGGTTCTGCACCTTCCTAATAGACTTCCTGATAGGATCTTTGCTTTACTTGTATTGTAAGAGCTTACTTCGTGCCAAATTTCATGATCTTAGGTCAAGGGAAGAGGGCAACCTAACAGTGGTGCCCTCAGCCAAAACTACTTCAGAAGATTGTTAACCCAAAAAATAAGTGAATATAATTTAGTGCCTCTGTTGACAGAGAGTGCAGTTATATTTTATACTTATCTTCAGCTCAGATTGTATTTCATGCCACGTCCACGTTGGCTGCGGAGTTTCCTGTCTGTCTGGCTTCATGAGGGATTATGTTTTCCGATCATACAAGGTGACCAACAACGCTTCTGTTGGTTCTAAATATTGTATTGTATTGCGGCTTGCCAAAGACTTGAGGTATCTTCAGAAGCAGAGCACTATACACTACATAGAATAAAGATTTGAGTGTATAGTTTTGAATATCTACTCAAATGGTATATCTTGGTTGGTTGGTATATCTTGTCAGATAAACTAGGATCTGTAAGCTGATCACGCATTCAAGTAATTAGTGATTGCTGGGCTACGAACGCTTGTAATTTGAAAAAACTTTGTATGAAAAATTATTGGAACATCATCATTTTTATGTTTTTTGTTTTTTAGAATAGAATCAAATCTAATCATTTTTCATTTTTCACATTTTGATAAATATTAACAGATTATTCATCATTCGTATAAAAATACTTATCAAATCAAATCAACGGCCCGTTACAGTCCACTGCTGAACTATGAGCCTCCTCCCTTTTGCCATAATCTCCACGCTTGGCAGGCGGGTTGGAGATCGCAAATTAAAAGGTAACTGTATCAGAGAGCGCTGCTGCCCGTTCCCTGTTCAATGTGTAGTCCCTAAGTCGCCTCTTACGACACCCAAGGGAAGAGTAGGGGTTGGTGACAAATGTATTCTACTCTGCCGTCACCACACGGCGTAAAAAAAATACTTATATAGTATGTTTTACTAACTATGAAACTATCTATATACTTAGCTAAGATATATTGACGCCACAAATTGGATCCAGAATGAATTTGGTTATCGAACATAATCCAAAACATTTTAATTATCAAATTAATCAACTGTCTTAGCGGTGTAGTGAGAAACGAGCGTAACTCAAACTATTATAATTTAGAAATGTATACATTATCTCCTTACCTCTTTTTTCTATTCCAAAGTAGCGAACCGCATAAATGATTTTACATAAAGGAGTTATTGTTCGTGTTCGGTATTACGTAGTTAAACATAAAAATAAAGAAAACTATCAAAAAAATAATTATAATTTCAAACACTTAAGTTATCACGTTTCGTTATTTTGATATCATTAGATATCAATATATTCCTAGCTTTCATAATCTGATAACAATTTGGTACAATTGTTTATCGATAATTTTCATACAGTGATTAGTTTTGTGTGGATAGTGTTATAGATCTGGTTTCAAGTGTTAAAATGTGTAAGTATACTGTATTCATTTTTCTATTTATTTATTGGATTTTCCGAAGAGATATTCAATTATTTTTTGGGTACATTATTTTTATTCTTTTTGTTATCAACTCTCAACTAAAACCTATAATACCTTCGTGACGTACCTAATCCAACAATTTAGCCAATTTAGCAATGTAGCGTGTTAGCCCACTAGAACTCTGCTCCCTTCTTCAAGGGTGAGTTTCTTTTCTAACGGATCTAAACGCAATTTCTATCAAAGACCGTTCTTCATCATCATGATTGTTGTTTGGTCAACCGTTAACCGTTAACATGTACATCAACTATCTTTTTATATTTTAGTAGTAGAGTTCATTTTCTAATTCCAATCCTCTTTCTCACAATTATTAATCTGATTACACCAACCAGCACAACGAATTGAATTTCAAAAGCAAACATGCCACGGAATTTTGCATTTCACTCGGAAATCCCGTCTGCTAACGAGTCTCCTCTAAAACCCAGGTTTTTTTCAATTAGTTCCTCAAACAGAAAGTCTAATGGCCCACAGGCGGATTTCTCCTTGGTTTTTCCGTTTTTCTGTCGACGTTTTTAATCCTACAGAGGCAAAGGATCTGGCTGAGTCCAGCCAATTATAGGCCGCTTGATTAGGCAGAGATGAAATTGCGTCTCGAATGAAGAACTTTGCTTTTTTCCGAATGCTAAGATTTTACTTAAATAGGTTGTGTCATTTCTGGACCTGGTACGTAAAGTTTCACTCTTATCCATAAAGGGGTGAGCAGAGCATTTTGCCCTGACAGGTTGCCAGCCTATAGAACACGCTAATATCATTAACCGTTGAGGAACTTTTATTTGATATAACTTAACTTTTAACTCTTTATGTATTTGAGGAAGTTCCATATTACAAATCACCAGAAAACTATTGTCAGATGTTTTGCTGCCTGACTGCTTTAGTTATCTTATAAAAAACATTAGAAATTAACTTTTTTATTCGAAGAAAATACTTTACGCAATAATTTTTCTATATTAAAGCTAGCCAAATATGACCAAAGAAGTGCTTTCTGTAGAGAAGAACAGTTAGAAGAAACTTTATGTAGCTAGCATCTTTTGCATTTTCTTCATTATTGGTCCATTACTATATTGATAGCACGCGATACTATAATTTTTCCAGGGTCGCTACTCCTGCTGCTACCAGCGTGCCTGGCGCTGCGAGACCTGGAGCCTCCGCCTCCCCAACCCTCGGCGTCCTCCAGGAATGATGACGTCATCACTGGCTACGTCAACGTCCGTCTGACGCACTTCCACGCTTCCAACACTGACACTTTTGCAATGGTAAGAAATCATTGTATAGAAGAAAGATTAAATTAGCTTATTCTAGCTGTTGTGCTGGAGTTTGGCGGCATCACTTCGTAAGGGTCTACGACAAAATTACCGTGTCTTCCTCTTATCACAAAAGGTTTTAAGGTCTTCACTGGCTTCACAAGCCCTTGAGTCAAAGTTATTAACAGCCAACCTTAAGCCAGAATCAAGGCTCATATAACGACTATTTTCCATAGATGCCGAGACCAACGGCTTAAATATAGTCCATTGGGACTTATCATTCCAAAGAATCAGGTGATTCAGTCTGCAATTCCCTCACCAAACTGGGAATAGTTCCAAGTTCCAGTTATCTGATTAGACGACGACGTATATAGTCCCAGTTATCTGATTAGACGACGACGTACCACCAACAGCTCATATACGTCCCCACCGAGGGGCTCGAGCCTACGCTGAATTAGGGCGATTAGGCCTTAGTCCTGGCCCAGTGCGGGTTGGTCGATTTCACATGCACCTTAGAATTTCTTCGCAGGAGTGTGCAGGTTTCATCACGATGTTTTCCTTCACCGCAAGAGCGACGAATAAACGATTGTGACTACGACGTGATCAAGATCAATCAATCGAAGATCTAGTCGAGGTTTACTTTAGCTTGCCTACTGCAGATTACGTCATTTCTGCTTCAACTCCACAAACTAACGTCTATGATGCTTCTTCCAGCGCTACATGTACAACCCGAGTCTGATTGGAGACAACTCCAACCCTGACATCGTGATCTTTGTTGGTGGGGAATGGTCCATATCAGCCAGCTGGCTCCAAGCTGGTCTGGCCTACGAGCTGGCTGAAGACATCAGAGCTGGACTGTTCTATACTGAGCACCGGTACTACGGTCAGACCAGGCCGAGTAGGTAAGGCTATTATTATTTATACTTCAATCAATCAATCAATCAATCAGCCTATTGCAGTCCACTGACTAGCCAAAGTACGCCAAAGCGCACCTTAGGGACTACACATTGAACAGGGAACGGGCAGCAGCGCTCTCTGATACAGTAACCTTTTAATCTGCGATCTCCAACCCGCCTGCCAAGCGTGGAGATTATGGCAAAACCCTCCGCTTAAGTGGAGGAGGCTCATAGTCCAGTAGTGGACTGTAACGGGCCGTTGATGATGATGGGTAAGAATTAAGTTTATTTAACAGTGTCACTGTAGGCAAAGGACTTTTAACAGAATTTTAAGCCATTCACAAGCATATAGTAATCTGGGCCAGCGTGGTCGTCTAAGGCCTAATCGCCCTAATTCAGGGTAGGCTCGAGCCCCTCGGTGGGGACGTATATGAGCTGTTGATGATGAAGTACATATAGGTAGTGCGCGTTTTTTCTAAGATACTGCAGTATCATATTTTTTTTTTTTATTATGATTTAGTCGTAATTTTTTAATAGTTAGATTTCTATCTTTTTATCTTGTTGGTTGACAATAATATTCTTGAGATCGTTTTCGAGTTTGGAAATCAGATGCAAAGTGTCGGCAAGGTCCAGCAGAACACGCTAACCCAAAAGATGCAAAAGTTTCTGTCCAGTGTCCCTTGGTTAAAATAGTAATGGACAAAATACCTGAATACTTAGACCAAATTATCTAAACTTGAAAACGATAAAATGTTTCCGCTCTTCGGACGGAAGTGGTCGTTACATAATCCATGTCAGAATCCTCCGGCAGCTTCATAAACTGACACCAAGTTTTGTGAAGTCAGTTGCCGACCTTACTCCCCAAACAATGATAAAACAGAAATGGCATGTCCCTCATGAACAGCATTTCCGAATCACACAGGCCGAAACTACCCTCCATTGAAATTCGATGGCCGTTGTATTGTACCACATTCGGCACCTCTATCAGTATCCGAACCGAACCTCTATTAGAGGGAGTGAACATTAATTACGAACTAACGTGTTCGGGAATAGAGATGTCGAGGTTTTCGGGACTTTGGAAACGGAAGCCACCTTAAAGTCATCAGGGCTACGGTATGCTAGTAAGAATTTAAACAATTTTCAAGCACACTGCATCGAGTCGTCTTTTTTGCTTTACAACCATTTGATATAACTTGAAAACAAAACAGGATTCAAAGAGGATTTACCAAACATTAGTATGTGATATTACCTTTAGCGTTATTTCCAGAATATGCGTTTTATTTTAAAGAAAAGAATAGGCTGTGGAACTATAGGATTTTCTCTTACATATCCAAACTACAAACATAAATCAAACTATACATTACAAATATTTGTTATTGCAAATAAGAACACCCATACAAACACTAGAAAAGGCAATTTTTGGTTTTAAATTTTTGTCGTAACACACGCTCTAAACCCTTTTACCTCCAATATAAAAATAAAAACAGCAGGTATTGTAAAACGCGTCCTTTTAAGTTCCAATGTCGATGTTTGACAGTGGTAAAAAAACAGACATTCATCTCTTGTTTATCTCTATAAGGGGAACAAGACAAGGTAACCCTAATTTTGGGTTAGAATCCCGTAAAATTCGGGACGGTACCCAACAAAGTATCCTCGCACTACCTAGTGTAATGTTCTGCACTACTACGGTTGCAAATGACATACGATACGATTGAGCGGCTCCAATTCGTACAGGGAACGTTTCACATTGGTACAGTTTACAATACAATTGCAATTCGATGTACATTGCATGATCAATATGATACTAAATTCTGTGTTTAAGTGACTCCGTAATGTGCTTCAAATTGTACTTTCAATTCTTAATTGTAGTTTTGTGAAACAAGCCTTAGGTAGTTCATTTTGCTAACTACCTAGGATCTAGATATAGATCAATTGCAAATGTTTAATGTGGTTTTGATTTCAAAACACTAGTTATTAACCTCTTCCAGTTCCACACAACCTTAGGGTATGGAAAAGCGTGTTATTTACACGCTTTTCCAATAGCCAATCAATCAATCTTTCCACAATTCCAGAAAATCTATCAATCAGTTAACCTATTGCATTCCACTGCTGGACGTCGGCTTCCCCAAGGGCACGTCATATGGTACGATAACCCGTTTTCCTCATCCAGCCACCACCAGCGACCTTCCTCAGGTCATCAGTCCACCTGGCAGGGGGGCGTCCCCATGTTTTCCGAGACGTGGTGTCCATTCGAGAACCCGTCTGCTCCAACGCTCATCGGTTCTGCGACAGACGTGGCCAGCCTACTGCCACTTCAGCTTGCTATACTTCTGGACGATATCTACTATGTACTTTGGTCCTCTGCCGGATGATTTCGTCACATTTTTTGGTGATTTTGTCACAATTCCAGAAAAGAGTAAGTATAAAATCCTCAGTTTGCGAAGGAGAACTTTAGCTTCAAACGTCAAGGCAAAGATAACTTGGGTGCCAACTAAAACTTCTCTTACTACTCACTCCCTAACAGAAATGAGCGTGGTAAACAAAGTTCTAGCAAATACCTTCCCAAACCGAGACCTCCTCACACGAGACGTCGTCGTCGTCGTCATCTTGGCGAACAAACAAACTAACACAACTGCAAATCTACACTTAAAGGCTACACAGACGAACAGCATTTTAGCAGTGGCTGTGAGTTCCTATGACTATTAATGTATCACAATAAAACTAATTCAGCAAAGGTAAATAAATAAATATGTGGAGACATCTCACACACGGCCATTTGATCCCAAACTAGGCAGAGCAATATATTTAGTAGGTATTAAATTGCTGATATACATAATATACACGTCTGCCAAGCGTGGAGATTATAGCAAAACCCTCCACTTAAGAAGAGGAGGCTCATAGTCCAGCAGTGGACTGTAACAGGCCGTTGATGATGATAAAAGATAAAGATAAAAAATATAAAAGTGTCTTTATTCGAAGTAAGATTTAACAAAATCATTTTTCGACGTCAAAGCGAGATGACTCGTTCACTACAAGTGTACGTTCACTGTGGAGAAGAACGATGATTATGATGATGATACATAATATACTACGTACGTACTTATACCTAATATTTACCTAATATTTTTGACATGTGAGAAAAAAAAATGTACAGGGCGTTTCATTTACAATACCCGTTAACAAGTGGACTTTCCACGAATGTTTGCCCTAAGTGGGATTCAAACCTGCGACTCTGAGCTTCGTAGGCAGATAGACGGTATTTAAACTACAGTTAATTTTGCAGCCAAAATGCCGCTAAGATGCAGTGTGTCTATGTAAGTGTAACTGTAACGTGAATTTGCTTTCGATTACCGCGGCCATCTTTGTTGGTTTGTTGACGAAATGGGATACTGGGATACTACGTTGTTTACGGCTGGCGGCTGGTTTGTTGGAAACAGCTCTATGTACATATCTATATTATCGAATAGAATAGAATATACTTGAAGGAGAAACTGTCTAACGAACTGAATTACAGCACATTATGAACGCAGAGCCTAAAACTACTAAAAAAATCTAAAAATCATTAACAAAAATTTATGAATGAAACGAATTAAAAATGAAAATATTGTTTTAAGCTTGGTTCAAGTCGAGATACTTTCGTGGATTTTTAGTAGAACTGACTTCATGTATGGATGAAGTCGAAGAGACTATTTTCAGTCTTAAAAAATGGGATAAAAAAAGGCGAATTACTAAAAGACAAAAAATACACTGACTCGTGAAGGATTTGAACCTCCGCCCTCCGATGGTCAAACAATTGAAAATATCGGTGCTCTAACCTACTGAGCTAACGAGTCTCGACTGGCAATGGCGAAACCGGTCGTCTGTATCCTCAACGTGACGTCATCCTCATGTCATCTACGTATATCGCCGCCGCCGCCGGCTGCTCGAACTTCATTCATAGACAATTTATTACGATATACTTTCTGTTCATTTTCATAGGGAGGCAAATGTTGTTATTTTTTGTTTTTGTATTGTATTTGTATTAAATTCAAAGGTTGTGTGTAAAGTCGACTAACCCGCACTGGGCCCGCGTGGTTGAATAAGGCCTAAGTAGGCTCGAGCCTCTTCCCCACCAAGGGCTGTTGATGATTTTGTTCGAAGGTTTTTGTTTTACAAAGAACCGATCATTGTGGAGTTCCTTGCGACAAGCGTCAGTCGAATATCCCCCACTACTTTCAAAATGTTTCCTGGAAGACATTTTTGTCTCAATAAGGCCGCCTTACTATACAGCCTCTATTTCCTTCCTTAAGTTTAAACATCAGCATAACATCAGCTGCAGTAGCGCCACCAATTGAAATAAATCATTTACTTATTGTCAGTGACTTGTTTTATAAGTATCTAAGTCGTAACTGTTAAAATTGGCCACTTATGGCAATTACGGCTTACATAACTTATTGATACTTTTTAGGACTATAAAACAGTAACTTAAATATATTTATAACCCTTCTACACATAATAATTTCGATCACAGTCACTGACAATAAGAATGATTTATTTCAATTGGTAAAAAACTACATACAGCTGATGTTTAAAACCTTAAACTATTGTATCCTATTTATTGATTAGTGTATACTTAGATTTAGTGTCATAGTAAATACTATCTAATCTGTGGTATCATGACGACGACGCGACGTGACGTAATAGTTCGTAAGGAATTCTCTTAGCGGTGGCATCTCGATATTATCTCCCAATATCAAACTACCGACAGATTATTATTAACATAATATTGCACGGCGGCGAAAGTTATAATGGTTTAGTGTGTTGCGTATTCTTGTAATAATGTAATGAACCCCTGAAGATGCTGCAAAGCGAAATCGGTTGGGTTCATTAAAATATAAAAATCATGTGAAGTGTGAAACTAGTCCAAAATATGATTGTTTTATCAATCAATATGGAGTTTCACCAAATGCAAGTATACATTGTATCCTATTTGTTCTTGAGTATGCGAAAAATTACATTGAATTTTATAATAGAATTATCGAATTGAATATCGAAATATGATTTTGTTAAATCTTAATTCAAATAATAATAGATACCTATTTGATTATATATAATTTGATTTGATTTATTCAACCATTCATTCACTTTAGAATTATTTTCATGCAGGATCTAGTATTTGACCAAATTGGTTTACGAATTTGTAATGTGTGGACGTTTATTCGATTCTCTTAATTTTCCCGGTGAAGGAAATTTCATATGGTAGAAAACCTGACCTGAAATAAGGTATATTTTTATATTAATTCATTAATTGTGATAAATTCAGGAGCAAAGAAATACTCTATTCAGAGACTGGAGCCCCTCGGCGGGGACCTATAAACTTATTGATACCTACGAGAAACTCCACGTTAAAGTCAAAGAATCTATTAAAACATGTATGACTCACAGTAAATATCTTTGACTCAAACATGTTATGTATGAGTCATCGCTGAGGTGAACCGTAATGACATTTAGGTATAATGGTAGGTATAGTTCGTCGAGATGTGATTGTAATACTTAATGCTGATGCGGTGACTCGTTACTAGATCATGATTCAACCACTTGTTTTGTATGAAATCACACAAAATGCAGCCTCCGAGGATAAAACATTCAGATCCCATTGCGAAGACCCTGGATTCCTGGATTCACTGTAAACTAATAAATACAAAATTATGAAGCGAAAAATAAAAATAAAACTACTAGTTTGGTTAGGAAGGCGTTGTGGTTCAAACTAGCTAAATGTCCGATTGTTAGTTCAGTTCATTAGGGTGATTAGGCCTTAGCTTAGTCATAGTGCGGGTTGGTCGACTTCACAAAACCTTTACATTTCTTCGCAGGAGTGTGCATTTTCCTTACGCTGTCTGTCTCTTTACGAGTATCGAATGAACGTACACTTGTGTTCGAACCGAAAACACATTGGTACGTGGTGGGAATCGAACCTGCGTCTCACAGAAGGGAGACAGCGGCAATAGCCACTAGACCACCGGCGGCGGCGCTCTAGTTTATGAAGTCGGTCAACGAGCTTACATACAACCCAACCCACACATTAAAAAAAAAATTGAAAAAAAAAACAATAAGCCCGACTGCGTGTAAAATAGTAAAACATTAATATTAAAACTTACTTAATCAATGAACTGAATCGTGAATGACTAACAACTTTGTTATATTGTGAATATTTGAAGCCCCCGATCCGACTGCATTTTATAAATGAAACCATGATCTCTCAAAACCAAAAAAGTTATTTAATTTTTCAATTTGTTTCTACTGAAATTATAATTTCAGTTCATTGATTTAGTTTGAATAATTAAATGTACTTACAAATTTTTCACGATTATTGTTTTTTTTTTCAATATTTTTTTTATTTTACTTTTCGTAGTGAGTTAATTTACCATTTATAAAGTATCTGTTGTCACTTTTTCACACATAAATATAATTCATTTTTACCCATAAGAAGGAACGCCGTGTGGCGACGGCAGAGTAGAATACATTAGTCACCAACCCCTACTCTTCCCGTGGGTGTCGTAAGAGGCGACTTAGGGTCTACACATTGAACAGGGAACGGGCAGCAGCGCTCTCTGATACAGTAACCTTTTAATCTGCGATCTCCAACCCGCCTGCCAAGCGTGGAGATTATGGCAAAACTTAAGTGGAGGAGGCTCATAGTCCAGCAGTGGACTGTTGTTGATGATAAGAAGGAATTGTTAAACACGGAGGGAAAGGAGATGGGCTTTCAGAAAAGAATGAAGCAATGGAGCTTGTCTTAAAGGTGCAGGAAGAGAGTTATTATGTAGATTCGTCGCGTCGCAGAGACACGGCAACCTATTTCCTAGATGCAATATGCAATCGCTCCATCTGAGACATATTTAAATTCTTGTAGGAATTATTCATGTCTTGTTCGACCTAATTCTCCGTTCAACCTAGTAACCTTTGATCGAAGCTAGTAACTAATTCACCTATTCCGTAACTACTTCAGTAGGTAGAAGCGAGATTTGATGTTTCTTAACTCAGGGTTCATATTCTAGTGCTACATTTCCAATGAGTTTAATTTCGCTTTAAAGTTCAAAATTTTGTTTTGCGAATTTTTAGAAATAGTTCTGTTTCATGGGCTTAGAAATGGCTTGCATGGGAATTGAGAAATACAAAGTTATGAAAAATCGCTCTAGTGTTCCCACCTCTCCCGGAAGTTACCAAAAAAATTAAAATGAATTTACTAACAAGAGAGAGTTTCCAATATTTTCACCTTATTCGTAGGCTAACTACGTATAGCTTGATACTCAAAGAATTTCTCAACTCGATCTCGTTCTAAAGTGGTCGTTAGGCTAAATTCGATGCCATTTTGAGGTTCATATTTGACCAGGCTGTCATTGCCTTGTGTTTTGTTTTTGTTTGTGTGTTTTCGTGACATTGCCATTGAATAGCCGCAGTGATTAAGCTTTCCTGTTCGACTTGCGATATCCTAAATAATTAGGGACAGTCATACAAACAAAATAACTATTGTTTGAAGGCTTAATTCATCTTTTCCTTTCAATTTGCTGTTTATAATTTACAATTTCAATCTGTTCTCCGCAAAAACATGTTTTGATTACTTACTCCGCTTCGATACTGAACTGAAACAAATCAAGCGAATTTGTAAACAAACTATTGCAGTCTATTTCCAACCTTAAAAAGTCGACATTTCGGTATATTTTACTCCGTATTCTGAAAAGTGGCGACGTCATCGAGTTTTTTTATATATTTTACGCGGGAAAGTTCGTTAGGTCGGGAGATAGGTCAAGTGGTGAGCAAACAACTTCATGTTGGAGAGATCGTTATTTTTATGTCAAGTTGAAATTCATACCGCGTCCAATATCGTAAAATAACGCTGCAAGCTTCAGTTATATTGACTAGTTTATAACGCTTTGGTTTACACTTTTATGTTATAAATGAAATAAATGAATTGAATTGAATTGAATTTTCAAGTGTGGGTTCATGAAATCCATTTGATTAAAACACGGGAGAGTTTTTAAGGTCTAAAACTAAAGCAAACAACAACTAGGTTCATTAATACCCTAGATAATGGCAAATTAAGGTTTTATATATTTCCGACATATATATATATATATACACACACACACACACACACACACTACTTTTGTCATTTTCATGTAAATTGATTGGATAGCTATTTAGGTATTTGTGAATTGATAAAGAATATGTAAATTGTTGACTACCTATATATACAAGTTATACAACATGTTAGCTAAATAATCCCAAGCATTAGCTCTAGAAAGGGTTCTAGGATCGAAAAAAAAAGACTTACCCAAAAAACGAAAAATACGAATTATGAAAAGATGTGTAACCAAAATTATTCAGTTTTATGGGATAAATAGGCACCTGAAAGGTTTTCCATTATTTGGTGTGTATAATTTTACCGTTTTATCCAAACTAAAGTAAGCGTTCGTTTTGACAGCCATTTAGCTTTGACCCGCAAGTCAGTGGTTCAATGATCAATTGACCTCTGCCAGGCCAGCTCAGTAGGCTGCAGGATTATACTCGGTGATATCATTGGACTCATTAACAACGTTCGACTGACATTACCGAGATTCCAGGTGCGAATCCCAATGTCCGCATTGTCTTTGACAGACTTTCCCTGTTTCACCTGATCCGAAAAGAAATATTATTCTGTGGAAGTTACGTTTATCTGCCCTATCAGTGCACGAACCATATCAGTAGTGTTTGACGAGTCCAGGGTTTGTGAGGTTGGTTGTGGACTTTACAATCCACACGATAAAGAAGACTTTGAGGAGATCTTTGATCTGTCTAATGAAAGTGGACAGGATAAACCCGGTGATCTCATTGGACAATCAGTTGGTATATGATAATTGTTAAGTCTTTTATTTTGACTCAGAGGACGAAATAATTCTCTGTATTGCGGCGAGTAATTTGAGAATTTAAGGTCATTATTGTTGGCGATTCGTGTAGAAATGCTCGAAAGAAAAATTTTTAGCGTTTTGTCCTTTTCCTCAGAAAAAAGGTTAATCAGAAAATAAACAGCTGTATTTTAGAAATGTCAACGTATTTAGGACCTAATGGACGCGTATGGCATAATTTCAGTCAGAGAGAAAAAACAAAAGACTTAAAATTGACAGTTAGACCTTAATTTAGTTTTAATAACATCGATTTCTACATGATCATCATTATCATCACAAAAATTATTTCGATTGAAACAGTCCTTGACCTCCTGCTTTTCTAAGATGAGAATTACTTGTGTCGACGGTGATCGTAAGACAATTTATTCCAAGATCCAAGACTAAAAAATGGGTCAAAATAACAAAGGCCCACGAATAATAGCACTTCCAAACGTTTTTGCGATCAAAACAATGCCACGATCACATTTAGATAACAATCTAACCAATGTGCAAATTCCCACTCTCCCGGAAGGGCCAAGATAACGAAGCTGGAACGACCCTAATCCCCACAGCCCAATAGAGTTATGTCACAGTGAGAATTACTCGATTCGGCACGATCTTAGTGTGATTATTGTCCGATGCACAGATGATGACTATACAGACGCTGTTAATTAAAACTTCCCATTCGCTATCAAGGAGGTTTCGTAACTGGTGGCTGTTTTATACTTCTACTCTACGTAATTCTAAATCTAAAATGTTATGAATTATAAGAATGTAAAAGGTCTGAATATAAAAACACTTTAAAAGTATCTATTTAACTAATCCCCACACTCTTAATTACGTGAGTGCCTTTTCCATCGTAACTTCTTAATGCCTGAACAGATTCGGATGTATCGTATCGTTAGCCCGTATGACACTAACTATATTTTTTTAACAATCAGGGCAGGTGTTGTTTTTACCCTAAAAAACAGGAGATAAGCATTTTATTCTTCGAGCTGTCAAACATGGATTTGGACATGGTTGTGACATGATTTTAAATTACGGCATACTAAAAAAACACAGCTACCTATATATTAATTTAAGATATCGTTTGCTTATGTTCCTTCTATTATAATACCTAAGTATTGATGACCGAGAGGGGGACCTGGAGTCCTAAAATACAGGCCTTGGCTTAGATTAGGCTCCAGATGCCCCACAAACAATCTTATAAGGTGCAGTAGATAAGTTACAGATGTACCTCTTTGCTCTTTGCTTGTTTGTGGAGTGAAATAAACACATTTTTTTTTTTATTAGAAACGAAACATAGAATAACTATTATTTTCCGTGACGTCTATCCCAAACAGATCTGTGCACACTTCTCTATCTAATCCTTACTAATTTGCTCCTTACTTCATTACCAAACAACCAGCGCACAGATTTGCACAACAACCGACTTTATGTTCACTAGAACAAGCCACAAACAAACAGCACTATACAAATTGTGATTGGCCAATCTATATGCATGAGAGCGGATCGCCATTTCTAATATTTTTCAAGGATTAAAGTTCATTTTGTGGAACGAAACGTTGTTTGTATGAAAATGAAACGTTTAGTGTTATGGATTCTTATAAAAAATAAATTATACAGGTATTCAGAAATGCGACGTATGATTTTGAGAAACCGAAATTGTTAGTATCAAACATTACCAGTACACTTAAAAGACCAGACTCCTCGTTTGAGCCAACCAAAGGTTCGCTTTGATTGGGTTGCAGTAAATATCACCCGAATATGCTAAAAGTAAGAAAGCACGTCAAAACGCTTGGTTATTCGTTACTATCAAAGGTACGGAAGTACTCGTTAAAATTGCTATTTCAAAAACTCTGACCACACTATCACGGTTAGTTAGTTAGAAAGACGAAGTACTCTATACGTCTATCGATAGTCAACCGATAGAAAAACTATCGATATTTATCAATTGATCATCAGTATCGATAGTTTTTATCTATGAGCAACAACACTATAAATACCTACCTAATTCATGAATGCAAATAAATAATTAACATCAATAATTTTATTAATTATTATTTAAAACAGAAACTTACTATTGCACACATCAACTATCGATATTTTCAATACTGCGCACACTCAACACAACACAAAGCAACAAACAT
Source organism: Carpatolechia fugitivella (assembly GCA_951230895.1). NCBI lineage: Eukaryota > Metazoa > Arthropoda > Insecta > Lepidoptera > Gelechiidae > Carpatolechia > Carpatolechia fugitivella. Next base: position 11,005,282 of record OX579670.1, on the reverse strand, counting down.
CACTGCAACTTCAAGTGTAATTTTGCAATTAAAATGCGGTCAAACGCAGTTCATCTGCGGAAACAAAGCAGTGAAAAAGATACCTAATTTCCTTAATAAATTCTCAATAGGTTCACGTTCTTGTCTTTTATTGGCAATTAGAGCGCTTCCTTAAATCTTTTTATGGTTTTATAATGGGTTTATAATTATCTCTGCGCAGTTTGGGAAAGTTTTTCGCCATTTCACATTTCTATTATTTTTCTTCGTGTGGTTTCTCAAGCAAAGATTCTTCCGTGCTTCGGAATGCACGTTAAGCCGTGGGGCTTTGTTGCTTTCTACGGAAGTAGTCGTTAGCCATCATCAGCAGCCACCGTGGCGAAGTGGTCGAGACTTTGACGCTTAATCCGGGAGATCCGGATTCGAATCTGTCGGGGCATTGTCAAGCAAAAATCTCTTTGTGAGCCTTTCGACAGTTTGAATCTGAATCCCCTGAAAAAAGATAATTCCGTGGTTCGGAAGGCACGTTAAGTCTTTGGTCCCGATTCGTTACACGAGTCATGTCAGTGGCCTTTGGCGGCTCTGTAACACTGACACCAGGGATTGTGAGGTCGGTTGTCGACCTTACAACCCACACGATAACGAAGAATAAAAATAAATAATGTCACTGTTTCTTATTGACAAATGGCAATAAATACTTCTAGAAACTTCTTATAACCTTTATAACTCTTCTTAATTTTGCAGCGACACCAACGTCTCGGACCTGCGCTGGCTGACAGTGGACCAGGCGCTGGCAGATCTTGCCCAGTTCATCCAGACAGTCAAGAGTGACGACTTCCAAGGTGGAATCTTCAGGTAAGAAGCTTTGTTCAGGATTCGACAATACCAAGGTATTGCTAGAATTATTCAAGCAATCATGTCATCATGTTGTGTCATCACACAACGAAGGTAGGCCTTCCACAAGGTGGCGCGTTTGCCGCTGGATACGGGCAGAGTAGAAACGGTCGTCGTGGAGATATTTTTATCTATCAGTGGGCTTCTTTCGACTGAAATTATGATGATGAATCCAAACTAAGCTTTGGAACGCTTGTTGTCTGTTATCAGTTCATTCCGACCTCACCGAGGAAACCATCTCAAGCCTACTCTCAATAAAAGCGATCAGGCCCTAGTGACACCTTTAAATTGCTTCGCAAGCGTATGTAAATTTCCTCTCAAAGTACCTTATAGTGCAAATTGATGAATATTGATTTATACAGGGTGTAATAAAACAGGGTATCATACCAACGCGTAACACAGCGACAGTACTCATGAAACTGAACAACTTTTCCCGAGGAACATGGTTCGAAGTTTGAAAAAAGTTTCTTTGGCTACAAATAGGGAATATGCAAAATTTTTTTTATTAATTTAATCGAAATATTTCAAGTTCCAGAAAAACACATAAAAAACAATTTTTCTAATATCTTGCTCGGAAACAAAGTTATAAGGCTAAAGTTGGTGGTTAGACAGAGAGTTCCGACGTGACATGTGACGTCATATGTCACGCGGGCATCCGCCATAGAAAATTTGGTTTTCGTAAGAGGGACAGATATATTTTGTTTAATAATATAGTATCTAGTTTGTTATTCGACCAATTTCGATTTTGACTGTCAGAATTCTATTCTTGTATACTTTCAGATGAACTATGAAAAAAACTAATATGTTTTTTATGCATGTTCCCTAATTGTTCAATCAGCTAACACTCATCGTATGGATTCATCATTTTGTTTTTTATATTTCAACCCATGTTCCTTGGGATAAAGTTGTTCAGTTTCATGAGTACCTGTGTTTCGAATTGATGATACTCCTGATTTTTCTTATTAGGGCGCTTACAGACGAGCGATTCTCATCGACAACGTATTAAATCTTAATGGTCATCCTGTAGAACAATCAAGTAAATGGATGAGGCAGTAAAACAGCTTTAATGACTGTTAAAATTAGATTAATTCTTTAATTTTAAAGATGGAGGTCCACCATCAAAATATTCGTAATAGGAATAAGTAATTTCTTTTTTATTTTATATCAACATCAACAACATCACCGGCCCGTTAGCTAATGACCAATATTATTAACGTGTATGATTCACACTTCTCAAATTATTTATCTGCATCTATTATAGGTATTTGTGATAAAGTGTCCCTCGACCAACCCGCACTGGGCCAGCCTTTTATTTAGGTTAGGCACAGGCACTAGCCCCTCGGCGCGGCGGGGACGTATATAAGCTGTTGATGATTTAATCAGTCATCGCAAAACAAATTAGACATTCCAAAGATAGGGACAATAGACTTTGCTGTGGTTGTATTGAAAACGATTTTTGAAAGATGTTACCTCTGTGGCAAGAAAGTAGTCAACAAAAAAAAATAGCGGCGAACAAAAATACAAACCAGCGAACCAAAACCATTTCCTTAGTCTTTTTTACCCAACATTTTAAAAGCCCTAATCACCTTAGTTCTCTCGCTCCTTCAGTGTAGGCTCGAGCTCTTCGTTGAGATTCTTACACGAACCCAGCAAGGTTTCCGCGAATGTGCGTTCATTCGTCACTCAATTGTTTTATTTGCTGCTTCCTGTCCTTATCACTTGAGTCATTCGTTCATCATTCATTGAGCGAGCAGCTGAACGGTCACACCTTACGGCAGATGACCGGATGCTAAGAATTGCTTTTGTAATTAATTTATATTTGGTCTTTTTTAGTCATTGTATGCGGTTTTGAGGTTTTCAGTGCGCCGAGGGCATTGGGTGCAATGTCATTTGACGAGGAATGCTGTGAAACTTCTGTGAATCGACTTGTGCCTGTAATTTTGAGAGCATTCGGCTCTGGTGGTACTGGCTTGAATCCTGGTGGAGCCACTGTCAAAAACAAAACCGTTTTGTGATAGTTGATTCAGATCAGACTATCCACAATTTGGTTAGGTTAATGCAAGTTGAATCACTTACTTGATTGTCCGAAAAGTATACATCCTTCGGGAGGGACAATTGGTACCATTGGTACCATGATGCATGCAACATTTTATTTATTTTTTCCTAACGGACCTAATCTCTATTTCTACCAAAGTAGTAATATTACGGGTGTGGACTGCATAATTTTGAATGATCCATACAACATGACATTAAAGACAAAAATATGACATTGAATACAAGAAAACCACAAAACAAAAGCACCGACAAAAGAAAATTATTTAACACATCGGTAGCCTTATTAGCATTGCTAGGATTGCGATTTCTCCTAGGCAACCTCAAGAAAAAAAATATTACGTTATGTCACAGAATAATATAAAATTGCATTGTGTTTATAGGAACGCGAAGGTGATCCTGGTGGGCTGCTCCTACGCCGGCAGCATGGCTACCTGGATGCGGTTGGCATATCCTCATCTGATCGACGCCGCCTTCTCCGACAGCGGACCACTGCACGCCCAGGAGGACTTCCCAGGTGAACATCTCAAAATCTTATTATCTTTAGAAATTGAACTTACATGAGCCATGTGAGAGGCTTTTGGCGGTTGAAATACTCTGACACCAATATGATGATAAAATATTTTACAGAATACCTCGAGGTGATCACAGAAGCTATCAAGGTCCAGGGTGGAGAGCAGTGCGTCGACAGCATCCGTGAAGGCATGACAGGTCTTCGGGCCCTGGTGACGACCAATCCTCAAGCCGCCTCTAATATGTTCAAGTTGGTATATAGATAGTCCTGCATCCCTGTTCCGTCCCTGTTCGAAGAGGTACAAATCATAGTCCACTTAACATGGTGTCATACGAGTATGCCCTGTCACCTGATTATTGTTACAGATTAAGTCTGTTAACGAAATATCATTAAATCATTTATTCATTGCTATCTAATTTATAAAGCGAAAAATTTCGTCGATCTTGGACAGGTCTCGAATCTACATCTCCTCGGCTATCCGGGTACGAAACAGGCGCATTACCAATAAACATTGACTTGCCTGCCATCGACAGACGGTTGTGCACACGTGCTCGGAGATACTCACCTTGCACCTGCCTAGAGCATCCATGGTTTTAGTAAGAGAAAGGAAGAAACCCAGTCGAGTGCTCTTCTTGAATTACTTTAGGGGCGACGATGGTGTAGTGGGCGGCTAAGCCCACTAAGCAAATTTTACTCCAGATTTCTCATTAAAATGGTCCAGACTTTACATAAACTCCTACGTCTTCCACTTGATTCCAGCACATGCTCCCAACTGGATTCCACATCAGCTCTGGACAGAGCTACCTTCTTCTGGTTCGGCATCACGGAGACCTTCGCCTACCTCGTCCAGTATGCCACCCCTGGTGACATCCCGGCTGCCTGCGCCGTACTTACTGATTCCAGTGTTGGTAGGTTTGACTTCTTCATTATATCGAGTTTGCATCTTTCTCAACCGAAAGACGTCCACTGATGGACAAAGGCCTCTCATAAGGGTCTCTATAAAGACCCATGCAGGCATGAGATGATGAAGTAAGTCATGATAAGATTTAACATCGTCAATGTACAATTTTTAATTATTAGGTCCTTACATATGAAATTGGCGTTTTGTCGTACTGGCCACTTTGATCACAAATTTCTCCTATTTGGTTAGGAATTCGAAATTCAAATTTATACAGCTATTTCCACATGTAGTTGTGTTTCGTAAACCGTCATTCATTTGTTTTTTTACTTATCTTTTTTCTGTTTGCATCGCTCGATTTACAAAATGGAAAATTTGAAATATCGCGTTATTTACGAGTACGAGTTCCACCGTGGCACCAGTGCTGCGGAAACGGCTCGAAGGGTTAATGATGTGTATGGCGGTTGTGTCGCAAAAGAAAACACAGTGCGTTTTTGGTTCCAACGTTTTCGTTCTGAAAATTTCGACCTGCAAAACAAGCCCCGTGGACGGCCGGAGACCCAAGTTGATAATGAAGCATTGAAGGCTATTGTGGAAGCGGATCCATCGCAAACCACGTCCGAGTTAGCTGCAGGCTTCGGTGTTAGTGATAAAACAGTTTTAATCCACTTGAAGCAAATTGGGAAGATTAAAAAACTTGAAAGGTGGGTTCCTCACGAATTGAGTGAAGCAAACCGGCAAACGCGCGTCAACTGCTGCGTTACATTACTTGACCGGCACAATAACGAAGGGATTTTAAATCGAATCATTACCTGTGATGAAAAGTGGATTCTCTACGATAATCGGAAGCGCTCATCGCAATGGCTGGACCCTGGCAAGCCAGCCAAAGCCTGCTCCAAGCGAAAATTGACCAATAAAAAGTTACTTGTAAGCGTTTGGTGGACTAGCGCCGGTGTCGTTCATTACAGTTTTCTCAAATCTGGCCAGACGATTACGGCAGATGACTATTGTCAGCAATTGCAAACCATGATGGAAAAGCTAGCTGGTAAACAACCGAGGCTGGTCAATCGCTCTACGCCACTGCTGCTTCACGACAACGCTAGACCACACACTGCACAACAGACGGCTAGCAAATTAGAAGAGCTTCAATTGGAATGTCTAAGGCATCCACCGTACTCCCCGGACCTTGCTCCAACAGATTACCATTTTTTTCGAAATTTGGATAACTTCTTGCAAGGGAAAAAATTCAACTCAGATGGGGCAGTCCAAATCGCCTTCAAAGATTTTATTGATTCCCGTCCGAATGGTTTTTTTAGTAAAGGGATCAATGAACTACCTATGAGATGGCAAAAGTGCATAGATTACAATGGCTCATACTTTGATTAAATAAATATACTATATAAAAAATTTTCGACTTTTTGTTCCTCCCATACAAAACGCCAATTTCATATGTAAGGACCTAATATATATAATTCATTCGGATTGTTAAAAATGTTAGTTTTAGTTTCAATTTGAAAAATCAGTAAAAAAATATAAATAAAAATATGTTAGTAACTATCTTGAATGGGAAGAGCGCAGTCTCCTCCCACAGGCATTGCAATGCTTAAAAGGAGACTCCAGTCATTTGATGATTATGCAACCTTTTACGAAATAAAGATATTTATTATATTTTTATGAAACCCAAAATTGATATTTTTAAATATATATTTTTTCTGTCTGTCTGTCTGTCTAGGTATGTTTGTTCGCGCATCACGCAAAAGCTGCACGAATTTGATTTCAGTTTTCATAGTTGTTGCCGTTTTGCTGGAGGTCTAACTTAAAAATGTTTCAAAAATGGTGCATGTTTCGGCTTAGAAGCAGAGATTTTTGTGCTAAGAAAGTTCATCTCGGAAATGAAACTGTGATCATGCTATCTAGCGAAGTCGCGGGCAGAGCGCTAGTAGAATAGTATTCGAGATTATTATTTATTTAAAACGGAAACACTCACGTACAAATGGAAACTTTGTCTTCCAACGTAAGACAAAAGAAGACAAAAGAAGTTTGTCCCTGGTTGGCACGTTCACTCAAAGAGGTTTGATAGGCTTATTTTTTGGATGCTTTATAATTTAGTAGGTAATTAATGACAACAAGTAAGATACTTGTAGGGTAATTAAAAATTAATACAATTAAAAACATTTTCAAGTAGATATAACAAAAGTTCTTGGATGACAGCTACATCCCTCGAGACTTATTAATTTATCCCACAACTTTTAGCTAAAAATAAATCTTTACAAACCAAATTTTTTATGCTTGAGTATTACACTAACAACAGGCCGTTGATTTGTTTTTTTTTTTTACACTAATCACGTTTGTTCCGCCTTCACGCTTATTACTCCACGGATTTGGATGAAATGTGTGGAACGGAGATAGTTTGTAATCTGGAGTTAATAATGTGTTACATAGGATACTTTTTACGGAAAAAGTCTTATTCCCACGGGAAATCTTACACAAGGCGAGCGTAACCACTGACATACAGCTTAATAGTACTAAATAAATCTCAAACTCTTTATGATTTCTTATTGAAGAATGTTTTTAATGCAAGTTTTTTAACAGCGGATGCTACCCAGCGGCTTGCCAACTGGATAACCCAGCACCCGTGGACCAGTCCTTGCATCGAGACGCGCTACTCGGAGGTGATCGCAGAACACACCAATACCAGCTATGAAGCGCCACAAGCCGTCAGTAAGTCTTCATCATCATCATCATCGCCTTGCAATTGCATCGAGACGCGCTTTACGAAGCTTAGGGTCACAGGTTCAAATCCCGCCCAGAGCAAATTTTTTTGATTGATGAATGATGACTAGTTCTCGTCTTGTGTATGTCTGGATTTTGTTTTCTATAAAACTGTTGTACAATGTGTGTGTGTTTTATGTTTATTCAACGCTCATAAACATCATCGTGAGGAAGATCTCCTCCTCTCCTCTCCTACGAAGAAAAAGGGTTGCATGAAGTAGATCAACCCGCATTGGGCCAGCATCGACTAGGGCCCAATCTCCCTACTCCAGGTTAGGCTTGAGCCCCTCAGTGGGGACGTATATGAATATGAGCTGTTGATGATGCGACGTTTATTTGGAAGGCAAACATTGTGAGAAAATCACAGCCCATTTCTGCGAAGAATTTAAATTCATCAACCCAATCAAAGCCAACGTGGTCGAAAGGCCCGATCACTCTAACTCAGGAAGGCTCAAGCCCTTCGGTGGGTACGTAGGTATATGAACTGTTGATAATGCAGTTCAAAAATATTTGTATAGACCCTGAAAAGCCATGGCAACATCTTGAATAAATGAAATTATTAAAATATGCAAAGAAGAATTAGTAGATGTTTGGGCGCGCATTAATTTCGTAGAATTCACGGGCTTATGATTGTAAAGACGCGATTTTCCGAATTACTCCCTTTAGCATAATAAATAGATTTCTCCCTAGAGGACATCCCTTTAGGGTTGCCACGTAGAAAATTACAATACAATATTCTTTACAGAAATAAAATATAAAAAGTAAGAGTATTGACTCTTGAGCCAAGCTTTGAGCTAGCTACCTTATTGCTAAGTTATCAATATCTTCCAGGCAACGTAACGGTAGGTATCTGTGTTTATGTTTAATGTCACAGCCACAGTAAATACAAGTTAATTGGGCGTTTTTTTAGTTAAAATTTAAAACTAATTTTTTTATTGTATTTGTTTGTTTTTTTTTTACTACCTACTCATTTAAAAAACAATATCATTTTGCAGCAAGAATTCAGCTGAAATTCAGTCTTTCCGTGTAAATAAATTGAGTAGTAATCACTAAAATATAATTCAGGATTTTATTGACGCATACTTAGATCAATCGCATAACATATTTTGTTTTCTATTACAACGAAGACTGCCTACTTTGAGGTAAATCTTTTGTACTTTATTAATGAGCGCGAGAGTGGCAACCCTGACCCATTTCTCGATCCAAAGTCTCCAATTAGCATAGCCTTCTAAAAGGATTTTATTTAGAATTAATTAGTTGCCTCACCCGCCTTCTTGACACCGGCTGACATCTTGGAACGAGCTTTCTTTCTTGGGTTTTTTCCTGCTAACTTTAGGCCGCACACGCTCGGTTTCTTGATTATGTTTCCTGATCAGGAAGTCAGATTCGGAAACCTGAATGTTCCGCTTACATACAAAGTGTTCAATAAGGCGCACATGCTTAATACATATTTCCGAACTGAAAAAAACCTGACATTCGTTTCGGAAATCACTCCGTGCGTTGAGGATACAATAGAAACGGATGTTCTAGTCACGTAGAATTCCGAATCAGGGTTCCTGATCAGGAAACCGAGCGTGTGCCGAAGAAACAAACATAAAAGGCAGTGGACGGGGCGGGGCTTATTGTTTGTAGAAAACAAATTGTAAGAAAAGAAGAATATAGTATTGTGGGGGTCGGAGGATGACTGGGTGTCCTATGGCAGTCCCGTCCACATAATAATAATAACTCCACTTGTTGCTAATCAGACAGTTTATTGTTATCACAGTTCTCGCAGTAAATTGGTCAGTAACACATAGAAACAATAACAAAGCAGCGCTTGAGTTTATCTCTAACAAATCTCTCCCAATCTCTCTCTCTGACAGCACGACAGTGTTGCCAACTTAAGACTAAGGGTGCGTTCCAAAACTGAACGTCACCACAGTATAAAGAAGCAACCAGATACCGGAAGATGCAGGACTAACGGTCTGGTGGTTTACTGCTGGATTTGGGCAACGCGGGACGGACTTATCGCTATTACCTAACTATATTAAAATATTAAATGGACATAAGTTTAAACATTCTGACTTTATGGTTGACGGAAAAAGGGTTTTATACGAATATTTGGATAGTAAGAATATAATAATGACGATTAAAGAAATATAGTATAAGTTGTAATTGTAAATTTTTAAAATGTATTTGCATGCATGGCGAAATTTAAATAGGACATATATAAACATAGTAAAAATTTGCATGCCAGCTTGCTGGCTTCATATGTTGAAACAAATTAAATTAAGACCCTGTTTTATATACATCTTGATGCAAATAAATTTTTCTTTCTTTATTTCTACCAGAGTGGTAATATAACGGGCGCGGACGAAGACCTTGGTTTACAAATCATTTTTCGAAATTATTCACCGAAATGATACTTCGAATTATCGCATTCTTCGCATGATCTCTTTGTTGCAATGTCTTGTTTGTTCGGTTTTTTATTACTTCGAGAACCATTTTACCGGCGCCGTCAGTCACAGCCACCATCAAGGCCTTTCACTGAGACAGGTTCTTCGCCGGAGTGTGCAGATTTTAACCTTACAATGTTTTCCTTCACCGTAAGAGCGTTGAATAAATTCGAAATCCGAAAACCCATTGTACGTGGTGGGAATCGAACCCGCGTCTCCCGGACGGAAATGTAAAAAATGCTCTCTAAGTATTATTGTTTTTTCACTGTTTTAGTATTATTTAAGTTAAATGGTGGGGTTTGTTTAATTTTTATTTATTTAATTTCAATGGTGATAATATGTCCTCTTTTTTCCAGTGCGCCTATGGACGTACCAAACTTGCGTGGAATTCGGCTGGTACCAGACCACCACCAGCTCGGAGCAAATGTTCCTGGATGCTGTGCCCCTGGATTACTTCCACCAGATGTGCAAGGACTTCTTCTCCACTTAGTGAGTATTTAGTATGCAGTGCTGAAGCACAGCTAGGAGTCGGTAAGAATTGTGCAAGTAAAAATTGAAGTAAATGAGTAAAGTTTTATGACCCCGTGCCAGTTTACCTACTTTGTAGTTTTATGACAACAAAAATGTTGCAAGACTATAGATAGAGTGTACTTACAAAGACCGACTAGAAATATAAGTTTGAGGTTGGTCCAAAGGAAGCTAGTTACTTTAACTAGATTTTTATTTTATTTTATGTTTATTTATGTCCTTCGCTAATTGTTGTGCATACATAGTTGGTCCCTGTGGAAAACGGCCTACTATTTTAAAATAGTAATATATAACGTAAATCGGACTATACCTAAGTACTTTCCAATTTAAAAAACTGTATTAACAAAATTGGGTAAAGATTTTTTTGGTAAAGCGTGATTTGGGATTTCATTCGTTTGACTTACAGTGATTTGAGTTTTTCAATTGTGGCATCCCGCATCGCTCTCGTAACCTGCTGCACTATATTTCAACAAACCGCTTTACCATGCAGGATATCTCACGAACCACAAAATTGTGACTCACAAACGTACATTAAAATACACTGTTCCTAGAATACTGTAATTAAAATAATTCCTTTGAAAATTCCATTTAATTATTTACTACTGAAAATATTATTCAGTAATGCTGTTTACAAATTATAAATGTGTAATTTACTGCTATTCAACAGATAAGCGGATTCTCGAAAATTGTGTGAGTTGGGAGTAATAACATTGTATTGTATAGCTTGTTTCAACATAAATTATTAATACATCTTTTGTGCTTATTACCACAATATTCCAAGTATTTAATTAATATTATGAATGCGGCTGTACACGTCCATTTGTCGTTGTTCCTGAACTCAATGAAACACGGGCTTTGGCTTTGGTAAATAACTATATAGGTATAACCAAGAAGCTTATATGGTATAACCCATGCAGATAAAGAATAGATATGAAAATGGCGTCTGCTCGCATGCTATCTCGCTCACAATGTATTGCTGTCTATACTCACACAGTGAAGCACGCGCTGCAAAAAAATAATGATAATAATCAGGGGTTGGATTTAGAACCAATTGGAATCGATCGGAGGAAACTGAGCATGTGGGGAGGTTAAGAGGGCTTAACTGAATCCCGCTACATAGATTTAACCTTCAGGAGACTTCGAAAATAAATTAACGAAAATATCAATTTCCTATCACGCCCTTGCTCCTTATTTATTTTATTAATATTTTTTGTCATTACTATTAGTATCATTAATTAATAATAATAAGAAACCCGTCCCGTCCCGTTTTAATTCATAATAATAAAAAGTTAATCACTATTTATACCAGAGTGGTAATATAGTGGGCGCGGACTTGTCATAATAAAAAGTAATAAAAAATTAATAACAAAAAAAAGTCTCCACAGATTCCGCCATTGTGTTAGTGAAGATGTAATAACATCCTATGGAAATAAATGATTTTGACTTTGACTTTAAGTCAGTAGGAAAAATAAAAATCGATTTTTGAGAACTTGTTTTGCCAACTGTACTATAAGTACCCGCCGCCATTTTCATATCTATTCTTTATCTGCATGGGTTATAAATTCTCATGGGACGCTGACGTGCGACTCAGCGTATTTTATATAACTACAGTAGTTGCTAGAAATGCAAGCCGACTGCAAGCAGTCATTTCATTGTGGGCACCTATGTAACAACTAAGTAGTTTGGAGTCACACAAATGATGAGATTTACTTCTGTCTCTCCAGTTTCGATGAAGACCGTCTCCGCTACGGCATCGAGCGCTCCAACACATTCTTCGGCGGGTTGACCTTCCTCCCGGACCACGTCGTCTCGGTGGCTGGAGCCCACGACCCCTGGTCGCCCATGGGGCCCAATACAACGCACGCTACCCAACTCGCACCCGTCTACGTCGTTGATAAAGTGTCGCATTGTAGAGCTGTTCAGTAAGTAGAGAAATCGAACAAAAAAGTCCTTCAAACCATATCATCAACAGCTCATATAGTTCCCCACCAAGGGGCTCGATTGTAGAGTTATTCAGTGGAACAATGTCCTTCTTATCGTTTGGGTTGAAAATGTAAAGACAGCGACCGACCTCAAAAACCCTATACCCTACCCTACCCCTGCTAACGGTCGTCGTCGACCACATATAGGTACCATTCAGATATAAATCCCGCTAGGTGTATACATACAGATATGATGAAAAGTCACATAGTTCAGCGTATGACTATCATTTTTCGAAGACTGATCTTCCTTATTCAGGTTATAGGCTCGAGCCCTCGGTGGGGCCGTATACGTACGTATACCAGCTCGAGCTGGTGATGATCACTGCAACTTTCAAATAGACTTCATTTTTTCTTCATCGTGTGGGTTAATTGTAAGTAAAGTCGACAACCGACCTCACAAATCCTGGTGTCAGTGTTATAAAACCGCCAAAGGCCTAAGCAGCCGTACCCAAAAGCTTAAAACGTGCCTTCCGAAACACGGAATCATTTCTTTACAACTTATACTTTATATATCAGACCAGAACGACTGCCCGAAGATTCCGACCTTCCTGAGTTGGAGCGAGTGAAGCGCAGCGTCAAGAACCATCTGCGTGAATGGGCGGGATACAGCCCTGTCCACGCCGATGGGGCCAGTAGCGTGATAGCCACCACTGTGCTGGTTTTGGCTGGAGTTATGGCGGTTTTGTAAATGTTGTAATTTAAAATAAAGAATGATTATTTAAATAATATTTTTTTTATTTCCTATTTTTAGTTGGAATTTTTTTCTATTTTAGCAGGTACCGTACTACCTAACGTATTTAATATCGAACATAAAAATGTCTATCATAATCTAGAGATTGCTACGAGATAAAAGCGCAATGCCAACGTGTTCAGCCGCATGAGGATTTGGACCATAGAAAAAAATTGACGAATCAGATAGGTGATAAAAAAATACAGCCGAATTGAGAACCTCCTTTTTTTGAAGTCAAAATGATTTTGACCAAGTGCTACGATTCTTTCAGCTAATCATTATCACTTCCAGTGATTGTGTAAAAAAAACAACGATTAAATAATACAACGTGGAACTATAGCAACAAAATTATATGTATTGATATTTGATGCAGCTAGAGAAACAGAAAGTTCCGGCCATCATATTTATACTTTTAGGAAGCGCCACCTGCAGTTCAAACGCGAGACTACGACAGAACCAGGCACCAGTTTCTTGCTTCAGCGCACATGACGTACGCACTTATCATGATCATACTAGAGATTGTCAACAGATGTCGCTTTTCCAAATAAGAATATTAATCAGGTTGTTTCAAGGGGTTGTTTACACTGATCATTGTCGGTTATCTGGCGTTGTTATTGGTAAATAATTTAATTGCATCATCTTTTTAATCTCTACACTTGTGTCGCAATGTAGCAGTTTTTAGGGTTTAAAAAAGAGAAATAAAACTTCAACAATGCGTTTACAACGGTATTTATTGATACCACTATTACATAACTTTACTGTCGCACGAACAAGCGCGGAGGAAGCGACGGAATATCGGGGACAGGCAGGGCCGTACTCAAGGGAAGGGTCTATTTGACCCCCCAAGACTATAATCATGGTGTGAGGTCTATTTGACTCCCTAAGGCTACATCAGTGTGTAAGGTTTATTTGAACCCCAGGCCTACAATCAGGATGTGAGGTCTAAAGCCCTCAAGACAACAATCAGTGTGTGAGGTTTATTTGACAAACATAATATATAAGGTTTGGCTAAGGCAAAAAAATTGGCTAAAATTTGTGTGTATGGTCTATCGACGACCCCCAAACTACGATAGAGATGTGTAGTCTTAAGTAGTCTTTGTGAGCCTTACAGGATTACCTTGAGGTCTAGACTATCGTACTTTGATACGAAGATCTAATGGTAAAGATACATTCAAAAGACAGAGCTAAAAATTACTCGAAAGGGTCTAGTGAAACTTGATTAATTACTTATATCACCTATATACAGCAGCGTTCTCAAAAACGGCAGAGTTTTATAAATTAACATTACAATTTATGAAACTCTACCGTTTTTCATGAGTACTGTTCGCTCTCTACTACAGATAATGCAATTGAATACTTAGTATTAATTTTATCAATTACTATTTTTTAAAACATTTCGATATATGTTTTTTTACAATAAAAATATTAATAGCATCCACACAATAGATTTTCTGAGTGATTTATTTATTCATGATTTTAAATTAAAATTCCCGGAATACGGCCCTGGCTGCAAGTACCGCTAAATACATAATTAGTTACAATTTATCTTAGATACAGCTATATGCGTTTTGGTGGTACAGTAATTTGATAATATCAACTTGGGAAAATCGATAATATTCATAAATACCTATAACATGTAATAATTTCAATTCTACATAATATACGCCGATTTTACCATAAGATGTATATAAAAGCATGTGACATACAAACATACAAAGTGTAGGGAAAATGGATGGGACATTTGGTCTACGCCTAACCTACGGTATATAAAATATAATATATATTTCTCGAATACACGTATGTTCATATTTATAATATAATATATATTTTGTTGTATATATTTACAAAAGAGGTGCTAAGATGGCATGTCTATATATATAAACTATACATGTTTAGGTACACAAAGATGTTAACTATTACAATATACAAGCTGTTTAAATTATAATAAAATTATTATAATGTTTTCAACATGAGAGATTCTAGTATAACATCCATAAAATTAATTTCATTGCATATTTTACAAATTTTCATAATTTAAAATTGACAATATTTTTTCTCAAAAATATTTTGGTTAAAATAAAAGATAACAGTATAAATACGTATAAGTTAAACAGCTTATACAAGTGTTGTTTACTCGTTCAATGATCACAAACTGAGCTAGTCAGTGTTTATATGGCAATATGTAAGGTACTATTAATTTGTGGTTAATAGTAACCACCAAATTACGGAATACATTTTCTTAATATTACTGTCCAAAGGTCCACAAACATTGTTTTGAAAATCTATTTAATCTTGCACTAAACCTTATTTTATCAAAAGCTAAAAAGGGTTTCCTAAGAAACTCGTGTCGTATATAGGGTGCAATCTTAATAGATGAAAGATTCTGTCGTGTCTGTCTGTAACGTCCGCGCTCTTGAACGGATAGTGGACCAATTTCATTTCGAAATTTATATTTTGAAAAGTAGTTTGATTAAGACAGCTACGTTTG
Organism: Carpatolechia fugitivella; assembly: GCA_951230895.1. Classification (NCBI taxonomy): domain Eukaryota; kingdom Metazoa; phylum Arthropoda; class Insecta; order Lepidoptera; family Gelechiidae; genus Carpatolechia; species Carpatolechia fugitivella. The sequence goes on along the minus strand of OX579670.1, from coordinate 10,990,013 downwards.
ATCAAAATCGATCTAGCAGCCTCACAGCTCTTGTTGTATTTACTTACTTGTCTTTCAAAACACCCGTCTAATGGACCTTTTTCCAAGCTTTTGTCAGATTTGATTTAGAAATCTTTAATAATATTGTCCAATATAATACTTTCCAATGTAGAATGTTTGCGGTACATCCAAATATTTTCAAAATGATGACACTATTTCAATTTTATTACTTACACAAAAATCTATGTGACATCGGGCGTTCGCACATCGAAAAATTTGTATATTTGAAAATTATATTTTTTATCCAACTGAAAAATTATTAAATGTGCGAACGCCCTTCCAGGTTACAACATTGTCACTTACTAACATTTTATCTATTTACACCAACTTTTAACACATATATAACTTAGAGAAACGTTTATTTTTTGGAAAAGGAATTATTACAAAAAACAAAAGTACACTTTTTACTTACCTGTTTAATATAAATCACATGATTAAAATTACAAAATGGAATATAATAACATTTCTTTGTTTTAATACTATGGATTAGTTGGTACTTACAACGTAAGGCTAATGTATGAGAGAAACAAATATTACAAAATATACACAGGGGCTTAACAAAACATTCGATTCGAGTGCTTAACCTAACTGATCGCTCTACAAAAAGAAAATACAAAAATAGCTCTTTAACAGTGTACAAGAAATTAAATGCTGAATCTATATTTCGATATTAAAACTTGTAAAATCATAAGAAAACGCTTCTACAGAGTGACAGTAAACATATTATTTAAATAATTCGTTATAGTGACAATACTCTTGATTAGATCTCCTACGAAGAAGAAAAGTTTAAGATTACAATAAAATTCTTTCGATAATATAATAAGTTATGAAACATTCCTGGATACATTGGGTTATTTCACCGTTTCTAAAAACTACCTGCAAAACACATACATGTAAAACATTATTCAAATTTTACGTTTTTTAATCAATTTACGCATTTACAGGTAGTAAACATAATCACGTCACAAATTCTACTGCAAGCTCATTTCACATCCTGCGCTGCGATTGGTCCGTTCACACCACGCCCTTCAGTTCCAGCCAATAGCAGACGTTATCGGTGACGTGATATGTGAAGTTGCTAGTAGTTCGTCCGCTCGGCGCAAGATGGCGCTGTATGCGGTTAGTTTGTATAGTTTGTTTGTTTAGTGGGCCAGCCATGTTGTTAGAGCGATGTAACATTCAAAATCATTGATTCGTTCGAAGATCACCCGCCATTGCTCGGTTGGTCCTATAAGAACGTGAAAAAGCTCATTATATATGTCACCGACAAATTGTGAACATCGTTAGTTTATAATCTGACTCGCGATATTATAAACTGAAGTAAAATTGTGAACTGTAACCATACCATGCTACAGCCCTCTAGGACAAGTGTCTCTGAGCTAAGCCGCGGACGGACAGACAGACAGACGGACGGACTAACTATAAGAGTTCCTTTTTGACTACGGAACCCTAAAAAGGAAGGAAACATACACTCTGTGATCAAATGTCTATCTATTACGGTCTATAAGATACAGCCCACAGAGGCTTAGTAAACTGGCACCATTGGAGTACAGAACCCTAAAAACCTTATATAGGACACTCATCTTACCGGTAAGTCAGGGTCGCCAGTTTCCTTGGGGTAAGGGATGTCTTCGTTCTGCCGACAGCGACCTGACAATCCAAAATAAATAACATTAGCACCACAAAGTAGGCGGGGAGGGGGGGGGGGGCAGCAACGGCCACTGCGCGCGCGCACTGACGTGTCGCCGGGGCGCGGCCGCAGCTCCCAAGCAGTGCTCCGTAGCGTTTGCCCAAAGAGTGAGTGAGAGAGTGAGTCTGGCAAGATGACGTCATTATTTTTGAAGAAGGCGGGAGTGGTCCTTCTGTAACCCTTTTTATTTTGTGTTAGTACAGAGATAAACACAGTTTATTAACACCGACTGGCACTTTGACTTACGGTACTAATCCTGTTACTTATGCCAGTAATAGTTGCAGGAGCAGTAACGGGAGCAAAAGAATAACAGTTACAGAGTAACTGGCAGTGAAAGGAGTAGAAGCAGTAACAGTTACAGTAGTACTCGCAGTAAAAGTAGCAGCATCAAAAGTCTTATAAATAAATAATAAATATGTGGGAACATCTCACACATGGCTATGATCCCAAACTAAGCAGAGCTTGTACTATGGGTATCAGACAGCTGATATACATTACATGAATAATAGATACATACTTGTATAGATAAACAACAACCAGACACAAGACAAACACAAGCGCTCATTACACGATGTTTGCCCTGGGCGGGATTCAAACCCGCGACCCTATGCTTCGAAGGCAGGCGTACTACCAACTAGGCTACGAAGCCGTCAATGTTATGTTTTAGTGATTACTAGATTTGACATCGAAAAATGTTTTCGTGACCAATTCAAATAAAATAATTTCCAATTAATTGTTTTACTCACGTCTTAGAATTTAGATAGAACTCGAACCTATATTCCTCGGATATCCGCGCCGGATACAGACTTTTCATCAATTATGCTACTAAGCTGTGTTGTCATCGACGAAACCCATCATCGGTTTTATGGGCTGTTGTTGATGTTGATGATGATGATGATGATGAAGCTAATAAAAGCGTGTTAAAATAATAATACTCACGCCTGGCGTCGCTGGTCTCTCGCAGGGCTAGGACCTCCCGCCGCATGAGTTCCCGGTCCGCGTGTATGGCTGGGAGGGTGGCGAGGATCCGCGCCAGTGAGGCTTGGACCCCACACGCGTAGCCCACCAGCCGCGTGGCTAGGGCCGCTGAGGTCGCGTTGCTCTCTGTAGAAAAACAAATGTATCATTATTATTTCATTTATTTTATTATTTGTCTGCCCGCAACTACGCTAGCGTTATGTAAGATTTTCCCGTGGGAATAAGACATCTTTCAGTAAAAAATATCAAAAGATTGGCATAGATTAGTTAGCACAATCATAAGTATCGTAACTTTGTCACGGTGGGCGGTAAGGTTAAAGGACAAATGTTAATTTGTCCTTGGTGGGCGGTATGTACACGACGTGTACACATTTTAGTATAGTGGTGCTAATCTAAGTTTAGTAATGGTATGAATCTAAGTTAAGGTTAGTTCCACAACTCGCCACTAGGTACAATTCGTCTAAAAAGTTAAAACTCGATGATGATATTTTTTCTGGTTAGGATATATAGACCAGTGTTTATTAAGGGGCTTGTCACGAATTTTCCATGTTTTATCTAAGCTATATTTGACGTAAATCGCAATGTCTGTAGCTGAACTATGTATATAGTAATGTTAATGATATTTATAGTCCGTTGGTAAAAATGAAAACACGATGGAAATAATTTCATTCGATAAAATTATATCATAAAGTTCAGTCTTACAAAATTTTAAAAATGTTTTAAATGATTATTAAAAGCCACGAACCAACTGAAATTTGTCTCTAAATGTTAACCATAATTAACTTCATCCGTTTAGGTAAATTTTCTTGATATTGATCCATTTTTAATTCAAAATTTTAAAAAATTGTTACTTGTCACTTACGCTAATAATTCCGAGCGACTTCAAATCTTGTCTCCTTCACTAATTCGCAGCGCCTGACAGTGACGGCCGAAACGTGATGCTAGGCGGACGTGTGTCGCTCGCATCCTCCACCGACTCGCGCGCAATTCACGACTAATATTTTAAATGATTGGAGATTTGTTCCTATATTCGTGTGTATTTCGTTTTGTGATGTGCTGTATGTTTTTATTTAATATTAAAACAAAGTAAGACTTGTGAATAAACATATAAAATGGGCCACAAAGACAATGCTAAGAAAAAAACAACAAAAAGGGCCAAAAAAATCATGCATTACACATGTTGGAAGTGAAAAGGTAAGAAATGGTGTGATTTATTTATTATTTTATAATTTACGAATTCTAATTGCAATATTTATTGAAAAAGTGCTTATAAATTCATTGATCAACAATAGTTAGTCTATCTTTATTTCGCATGTCTAGTCCAAGACACTATGGCGTCTTGGGAAAGTCGCAAGAATTTCAGGTATTGATTTCTGGTTTGGTGGTACTTGGTTCGATCCTTACACCTACTATGGATGTTTCATTTTTATTTTTATTTATTTTTTTAAGAAGGTAGGTATGACAGATTTTTTAAATATTTTTACAGAAAATGGACGTGTGATGTAATTGAAGACATAAATGCAGAACATAACATTGATAAAGGCAGTGAAACAACCACTCCCGTTCATGAGATGTGTGTATTTATTTTTAGTGAGACCTACCTATCTATTAGCAAACTATTAGCAATACAACACGATAGGCATCGAAAATATTATTATTGTCTTTGTTTTGGGTAAGTATCCTTATTTCACATATTATATGTAAGCCGCAGTGGCGTCGTCGTAATCAATCCAGATTATTGGTTTCAGAGTAGAAGTTCAATCCTTGTCGTTCGGTAGTTATTTTTCTAATAATAATATTTTTTTACAGAAATTCGATTGAAAGAATCGATGGAATAAACGGGGACCATTTACAAAGATGACGAGTTCTGGGGAAAAAAACATGAAAGAGAAGTTGGTAAAATTTTACATGGATTGTTTATTACCTGAGCTTGTTGACCCGCGTCATCCACGAGGAATGCCAATAAAGGACCCACATTCCATAGAAGAAGCAGCAAAAAAAAGAAAGAAAAATTGACGTCTCGAAAGCAATGAGAACATGTTCAATATTCTCAATATTGTGAAAATTATACTTTTGATTACCCATCATAGTTATTTTGTTTTATTCAAAGAAACTAAATATAAATATAAACATCATTAAATAATAATATAAATATCATTAAAATAGAAATATAAATACCACTATTTCTGTCATAACGTAGTATATTATTATGGTTAACTGTCGTCGGTCGTCATCCGGCTTTTCAGAACACCCAAGTCTATAGTTGTCTTACTTTTTGAGATATTGTTACTTGTTTATAGTGTAAATACGCACTGAATAATAGGTAAAGTAGGTATGTAAAGTAGGTGTTTCACGTTTGTTAGTTTATAAAATTATTATACGTAGCTAAATCAAAAGTTTTGTCAATTGTTATATTTTATTCAATAAAAACAATCTTCTATGCAAATAAAAAAGAGAATAATCAAATTTAAATTACAAAATACTAAAGTATTTCAGTTTGGTTTAGTGATGGGTTGGGATACGAGCAAAGAATGAGAAATTGTTTTAAGAATGGCACAGATGGTGCTAGACGTAAAAGTTCTTTCTGATGTGAATAGATGGCGTCACTTAAAAAGGTTCGTTGAACTCGTATAATCCGTCAGCGCGGGGAACGGTGCGGGATGAAGGGAGGTGCGGAACTGGAACGCTCAAGGCCATTTGCTCACACCAGCCCCTTAAATATACATCTTTTTCGTTGAATTTGGTTTGGTTTTATTTCCTTACCCAATTCTCTTCGGAGGCCACAGCAGGGTTTTGTTCAAGATTCAAACGCGATGTTAGATAATTCTAGTCTAATCCTGCGACTATAATTTGATATAAAACCTCCTGTCCCTTTTTAATCTTTAAAAGGCGAAAAAACGGACAAACTTGAATTAAAGAACAGCGAGAAATACTTCAGATGACTGACATATAAAAACTTGATTAAATCCGCTAAATCAGTTTTAAAATGTGTATAAATTAATTTTTTTTTACTATTTCTATAAATACATCAAATCAAATATTCTACATACCCAAAGCTTCTTCAGCGTTCGGTTCGAGTTCCGCGCCGGCCGCCATGTCGAGATCCGCGGCCGCCGGCTGCAAGATCCGCGTTTCCGCATCCGCGTCAGTTCCGTCGACTGCCTTGTCTAAATCTGTCGTGGCTGGAAAAAAGAAAGGAAGATTTTTAGGTTATGTTTTCTTATGAAGAAAGAAGTGACGAGGTGGTTTATCTGAGGCAAGTAGAAAGAGATGACTAAGTGTTTGTATCATACGGTTTCTTGAAATACTACAGGTCTGCCCGCGGCTACACTCGTGTTATGTAAGACTTTTCCGTAAAAAGTATCCTATGTATTCAGGTTTTAAACTATGTCCATTCCAAATTTCATCCAAATCCGTTGAGTACTTTAAGCGTGAAGGCGGAACAAACATCCAAACATATTTTCACACTTATAATATTAGTGTGATTACTTGTCGCTACCTAAATGAGGTTCATTTGCTGTTTAGATAAATTGCATGCAAAAAAAAATTACATCCTCACGGGGATATTAAAATTTAAAAGAGTGTACATTACCCGTAGTCCCTCTAGATAGATTATTGTACATTGCCAATCGTCCTACTAATTGTTGCATAAATTATAAGTAAGTGTAAAGTCGACCAACACCTGGGCCCCGCTTCACGAAGCAACAAGTTACAATTTGATATACATTGCGTAACCAATTCGCCTAAACTGTAAGCCCTTATCGTTTTCTCTAATCGTCTACGCAATGTACGTCGAATTGTACTTGTAACTTGTAGCTTCGTGAAACGGCCCCTTGTAGACCACAATGATCGAACAACTAAATGTAATGTATGTAATGTTATGTATAACCAACTAAACAACGACCGACCCAAAAAAATGTAATGACGAATCTAAGTGATGTAATAACATCCTATGGAAATAAATATTTTTTTATTTGATTTGATTTGACAAGGCCTTATCGCCCTACAGCAGGGTAAGGGTAAGAAGAAGATAAGGGTAAGGAGTGAGATACCCGCGGACGCACTCGGTCTATCGTACACGAGCAGTGGCCTCGCCAGGTGCTCCAGCGCACATTATAAAGATACAGATTTTTACATAGTTATAGGTGAGGATGTATTATATAAATTACCTGTGGTACTATTGGTGGGTCCAGTGCACTTCTGGCATCGTCCGCGCGAGTGCCGGGCCCACACGCTCGCGGCCTCGTTCACTGATAAGGCTGCCGTTAGGGCTTCCGTTAGCTGGTTGGCTGGAAGATATTAGATAGAGTTAGAAAATAATCATTAATAATAATGGCGCATTTGAAGAAATATATTGGAGACTCGCTAGTCCGCCCGCGGCTACGCTTGCATTGTGTAAGATTTTCCCGTGGGAATAAGGTTTTTTCCCGTAAAAAGTATCCTATGTGTTAATCTTGGTTGCAAACTATATCCATTCCAAGTTTCATCCAAATCCGTTGAGTACTTTAAGCGTGAAGGCGGAACAAACACCTAAACGTCTAAACATCCAATCATCTCAACATCTAAACATCCAAACATCCAATCATTTCAACATCTAAACATCCAATCATCTCAATATCTAAACATCCAAACATCCAATCATCTCAGCATCTAAACATCCAAACATCCAATCATCTCAGCATCTAAACATCCAAACATCCAATCATCTCAACATCTAAACATCCAAACATCCAATCATCTCAACATCTAAACATCCAAACATCCAATCATCTCAACATCCAATCATCTCAACATCTAAACATCCAAATATGTTTTCACATTTATAATATTAGTGTGATCCGCCTACAAACACTCGACTCGCGAGACAACCGCGCCTTGTTGTCATTGTTATTTGTCGTCGTTGTTGTTCTTGTTTCTTGTTATTGTGTGAAATTGTTGTTGTTAGTAATAATGCCTACCTTGAGCCTGTGCGGCCAGTAGCAGCTGGTGCAAGTCGGGCTGGCTCGCTTCCTCGTCGACACTCGACTCACGAGACAGTCTCGCCGCGCGAAGCTCGCCGCATACGTCTGAGGAAATGTAGAACAATTATCGTATTAACTATTTTAAAAACAATTCAATTGAATTTTTGAAACCTTATAATATTAGAATTAAATATCAGTACAGACTTCAAGCGGTTATCTTTCCTGTCGCAAAGTTTTGGCAAAAAAGAAAAGCTGTATTTGGATGTTTATTTTAGTTGACGTTGAAATACTTACTCGATGCTAGAAGAAAATAAATAAAATCAGGAATAAACTTCCGAATAAAATGATCAGCTAACTATAGTCTCTCCGTTACCGATCGGTTGTCGAACAAGTTACCTCAGTACTGGTAACTTACCCGTAGTTTTTGTTATTCTTACAAAAGTACTAATACAACACCTTAAGCTTTAAAGAGTCATTAATTATAACTACTGACCGACTTGTCCCATCGTACCCCAGCGACGGCTAACTCCGCCATTTGGTTAAACTTATCTAACAAAATGCCAAATACTTTGTTCATAGTCCTTTTAACTCTAATAGAGGTGCCATATAGCACCTATAGTTTTAAAGAAGCATTCATAACTTAACTACTAACCAACTTGTCCCATCGTATCGGCGACGGCTAATTCCGCCATTTGGTTGAAGTTGTCGGGCGGGAGGCCCAGCAGCTCCGCCACGACCGCGCTCTTGGCTCTTAAAGCTTTAGTGATGCCTTCGTCTAGCCGCCTTAGTCGCTCTGGAAGTGGTATAATAACAAGGTATGTACGTACGTACATATATGACAAAACAGTTAGTTTTATAATTTTAAGGGAATAATCATAGACTCTAGGTTAGGTAATTATAGTGTGAAAAGTTTTATATGGTCATCGTGTTATAGTGTCATTTTAAGTAGATTTTTTATGTGATTTTATGTCATAAGGTTTTCAGTAGAATTTGAGTAACCCTACCTACACTACATTTTCAACTATACTTGTAATAGATTTTGACATCTTGTATGAGGAAAGAACAAATCGTGACAAAAATTTACAGTTTAAAAAAGTCTAAGCTTTATTTTTTGTAGAATGAGGGATTTTCTGACAGCTCTTTAGAAAATAAAAATAATTGTTCTAATTAAGACGATAGATGGCGACAGGTGTACTTCGTGGATTCTTTTTTTTTATTATCGTTTTATGGCCCTGGCTGACTCGCCGGATTTCTACGGATCCACGAATCGTTAACTCCATCTACCAAAGTTTTATAAACTATTTTTTTAATTGGCTGTCGGAAAATCCGCCATTAAAAAAGAAACCGTCTCGAATATTTCCTTAAGCTATGTTACCTTGATGCGTGTAAACCCTCTCAGCGGTGTGGGCGGTGGCGCTGGCTGGCTCCCGAATGGTGAGCGCGTGGCTGGGCTCCAGCAGCGCGGGCGCGGGCTCGGCGCCGTGCGTGGAGATGCGCCCCACGGTGGGCCGCCGCGGTCTGCAACAGGCACATACATAAACAAATATCCATCATCATCATCATCATCTCAGCCGGAAGACGTCCGCTGAACATAGGCCTCCCCCATAGGTTTCGCTACTTGCATCCACCGGCGCCCAGCAACCTTCACCAAGTCATCTGTCCACCTTGTGGGAGGCCGAAAGGAATAAATATCCATAGAATAAAAATTAAGTCCCATTTGTTGGTAAACGTATCCCTTGAAAACGGATGGAACGATCTGGCTATTTTTACACTTTTATTTTTACATTCGTAATAATACGCATTGTTAGAGAAAGAAAAATGTTGAAATTGTCTGAAAAATAAGCCGTTTTTGAATACAACAGATATATCAATCAAGTATTCAATCGTGTGAATAGATGTAATTGAGGAATTGGCTACCACCCGTCCCATACACCAACAAAAAATTTGTGTACCCGTGGAGATCACTTTGAAAATAATTATATGACAATTAATATTTGTTTGATTCTGGATTTAAATTCCAGTAGAGACACTAACAAACAAGTATCTTTGTGAGACTTTCCCAGGTTCGATTGTCCAGTTATCATCCCCTAGCAGTACCGCAGCTTATTTACTGATCGGCTTCAACCACGACTCACCGGTAAAGAAGACAATCTTAGTAAGAAATACTCAACATCAACATCAACGGCCCGTTACAGTCCACAGCTGGACTATGAGCCTCCTCCCCTTAAGTGTTTGGTTTTGCCATAACCTCCACGCTTGGCAGGCGGGTTGGAGATCGCAGATTAAAAGGTTACTGTATCAGAGAGCGCTGCTGCCCGTTCCCTGTTCAATAAGTAATACTAACTTGTGTTTATCTTCCCTCTCGTGCGTCTCCTCCTTATCCAGCGATCTTCTTTCTTCCTTCTCTATAACCTTCTTTTCCTCCTCTTGCCGCTCCAAGGACAGTCTGTCTCGCTCGCTCGCGCGCTCGGCGCTATGTCTGTCCCTCTCGCACTCGTTGTCTTCGGCCGCGCTCGAGGTGGATTTCTCGGAAGCGTCCGACGGGTTGCGGGATACGTTTACGCCTGGAAAGTTGAATGAAATAATTAGTTTGGCCAATAAACGGAAGACGATTGGGTTGAGTTGGTCTGTTGGTGGGTTGAGTTGGTATATTGCTGGGTTGGGTTGGTATATTGGTCGGTTGAGTTGGTCTGTTAATGGGTTGAGTTATTCGGTTGGCGGGTCGAGTTGTGTACTCACCTTCGTCCGCGGGTCGGTGCGGGACATGCGTGGGCGTAGGCGTGGGCTTGAGTTGCGGCGTGGCGAGCGGCAGCTGGGCCACGTGTCGGGTCCAGGCCGAGTACTCGGCGGCGGTGGGCGCGGACAGCTCGTGCATCTGGACGCCGTTGATGTTCATCAGGAAGAAGGCGTTGCGGACGGCGGCGTTGGGCCGGAACAGGACGCGCTCCCTGCGGGAATCATCATCATCATCGTGCGGGTTGCAAGGTCGACAACCGACCACACAAACCGCGGTGTCTGTGTTATAGAGCCGCCAAAGACCACTGACATGGCTTGTGTAACGACTAGATCGTAGCCGGGACCAACGGCTAAGCGTGCCTTCATCTTTCTTTTCGGATAATCAGGTGATTTAGCCTGCAATGTCCTAACCAAACTGGGGAAAGTCTCACAAGGCAATTTTTGCGTAATGGGCGTCGAAATCTCGACCACTCGGCCACGGAGGCTGTTACGTGGGAATGGGTTAGTTAGTTAGTCAATTTTATTTTTAAATCAAGGAAAAAAGTAAATCGTTCAAATGAGTTGAATGAATTGAGGAATGAGTTGTTGATCACCAGTTTGAAAACTGCATGATAAAGCTAGAATGCTATATGAATTCTGTCCGTTTGCGCAAAATGTAAACGAGCGCTTCGAAATAACTGTATGTTATTTTAAAAGGTACAAATAAAAAATCTATCTATAAAACTACAATCCAATTCAATCCAATCCTCCAATAATGTGTGGAGCACCAGGCAATCCTCCAGTAATGTGTTAGTACCGTACCATTTGATGAGCGGAGAGAGCAGTGTCTGTTGGCTGGGCTGCGTGATGGGCTTCAGTATGAACTTGTCTCCTTCCTGTAGGAGCACCAGGCAATCCTCCAGTAATGTGTTAGTACCGTACCATTTGATGAGCGGAGAGAGCAGTGTCTGTTGGCTGGGCTGCGTGATGGGCTTCAGTATGAACTTGTCTCCTTCCTGTAGGAGCACCAGGCAATCCTCCAGTAATGTGTTAGTACCGTACCATTTGATGAGCGGAGAGAGCAGTGTCTGTTGGCTGGGCTGCGTGATGGGCTTCAGTATGAACTTGTCTCCTTCCTGTAGGAGCACCAGGCAATCCTCCAGTAATGTGTTAGTACCGTACCATTTGATGAGCGGAGAGAGCAGTGTCTGTTGGCTGGGCTGCGTGATGGGCTTCAGTATGAACTTGTCTCCTTCCTGTAGGAGCACCAGGCAATCCTCCAGTAATGTGTTAGTACCGTACCATTTGATGAGCGGAGAGAGCAGTGTCTGTTGGCTGGGCTGCGTGATGGGCTTCAGTATGAACTTGTCTCCTTCCTGTAGGAGCACCAGGCAATCCTCCAGTAATGTGTTAGTACCGTACCATTTGATGAGCGGAGAGAGCAGTGTCTGTTGGCTGGGCTGCGTGATGGGCTTCAGTATGAACTTGTCTCCTTCCTGTAGGAGCACCAGGCAATCCCCCAGTAATGTGTTAGTACCGTACCATTTGATGAGCGGAGAGAGCAGTGTCTGTTGGCTGGGCTGCGTGATGGGCTTCAGTATGAACTTGTCTCCTTCCTGTAGGAGCACCAGGCAATCCTCCAGTAATGTGTTAGTACCGTACCATTTGATGAGCGGAGAGAGCAGTGTCTGTTGGCTGGGCTGCGTGATGGGCTTCAGTATGAACTTGTCTCCTTCGCGCTGCAGGAGCACCAGGCAATCTTCCAGCATCAACGCCTGGAAACAAACACTATGTTACAGCAGTGCTCATCTAAAATTAAGATCAATAGGGTAATTGCCAGCATGTGCAGTTAAATCAGCTTCTTTTATTTAAGCTAAACTGTAGTATACATGAAACAAACTAACGATTTATCTATAATAAACGAGTACAATAGTGACGTCATTTATTTGACTTATGATTGTTAGTTTCGTTTTAACTGACGAGAAATTATAATAATAATAATAATAATAATAATAAATATTTATTTCTCCTCATTACATGGTTTTTACATTGAGTGTACGTACTTAATTTAGAACACCTTATAATTAAGTAGTGGGAGACTGGAGCCTGAGCTAGGACGAACCTGTATTACAGGTCTCCAGGACCCACCCCAAAAACTACAGGGATATACGTCTGTATGGAGGTTAAAAGGACGAATTGAAATATAATAATTAAAAGTATGTTATCCATAAATATAAATATACATACACATTTTATATATAAGACACTATACATATGACATCCATATACATATATATAAATATACATATATTACACATTTATTAGATATGGTATACGTATGAGAGGGTGTGTGTGAGTGTGTGTGTGTGATTATAAATTATAAATATTATTCCTCGATAGTTTATCGTCAGTTTTTTTAGTTTGGAGGTGTGGATATCAATGTAGGTTATTTATTGTGTTTAACGTGTTTGTGATACGTGCCAGCACGCTCATCTCCGTGCTAGTATCGTGTCGCACGTGTAACTCTCCCTCCGTCTTCAACACGTGTTGTGTGAGATCAAGTCTAGCATGGAGTACCCAAATGTAACTAGTAAACGAGTAAAGCGGACAGAATTTGAGTGATGATGATGATGATTGGTGATGATAATGAATACTACCGCCCTAAGACTAAGGTTAGGGCGGTAGTATTACTCTGATTTAGAGTGATAGACCTTAGCCTAATCACTCTAAATCAGGGTAGGCTCGAGCCCTCGGAGGGGACGTATGTGAGCTGTTGATGATGAGTTTATATGTCGTGGCCATATCGTAGAATTGCCCACATCATGAAATTTTCGATCATTTCATGATGTGGGCACGATTTTAAAAAATCCTAAAAAGATGTGGGAGCTCATTAACGACCTTTCCAACAATAAACTAAAGTCTAGTAACACACCATCAAAACTAATGTCTGGATCTGAAACAATTACAGACCCTACCGAAATATGCGTAGAATTCAACAAGTACTTTGCTTCAATCGGTTCATTACTAGCCAATGAAATTCCACACCAATATCATAACACTCATACGGATAGCCCACCGCGTAGTTGCCCAAATAACAGCATCCCAAAATTAGAAACCCTAAAACCTACTACCATCGACGAAGTAACAAAAATCATAGACGACTTAGATTCCAACTCCAGCACTGGTCTAGATGGCATCAGTACTAAAGCCCTAAAATGTATTAAGCACCTAATAGCTCCAGAACTTACCAACTGTATTAACAAACTATTATCCATAGGATACTTCCCGGAATCACTAAAACTTGCTAAAGTCACCCCAATATACAAATCAGGGTCTAAAAATGACCCCGGAAACTATAGGCCCATCTCGGTACTCCCAATCCTATCTAAAATAATAGAAAAAATTATATACAAGCGACTTGAGTCCTTCATGAGTTCTATAAATTTTTTAACAGACAGGCAATTCGGCTTTAGACCCAAAAGCAACACTCTAGCAGCTACTTTGGATTTAGTGACAAAAATTAGGCAAAACATTGACCAAACAAACATTGTTTTAGGGGTTTTTATCGACCTAAAGAAGGCGTTTGACACCGTCAGCCATAAACGACTTCTAAACAAACTTGAGGTTATGGGTGTCACCGGCACTGCTCTCAAAATGTTAGAATCATATCTGAAAGACAGGAAGCAAATAGTTCAAATTAATGACACACAAAGTGAACCACTACCCATATCCTTTGGCGTTCCCCAAGGATCAATTCTGGGTCCTCTACTTTTTTCAATATACGTAAATAATATTGTAGACTTAGGGCTGCAAGGTTACATAACCTTATATGCAGACGACACGTGCTTGTTTTATTTTGGCTCGTCCATTCACAATATAACAAAATCGGCCCAAAGAGACTTAGATGTTCTTTTCAATTGGCTCCAATCTAATCTCCTAACAATTAACATTCTCAAGACTTCATATATCATTTTCAAAGCGAAAAATAAACAAATACCTGTACATGATCATCTTAAAGTTAACAATATTCCCATTCAAGAGAAGCACGTCGAAAAATATTTAGGATTACAGATAGATAGCAAGCTCACGTGGAATGCCCATATAGACCGTATAAAAAACAAACTGACTTCTTTAATAGGTGCGTTACGTGGTATGGTGCGTTGTGTTCCCCGAAAAATTCGGTTCTCTATTTACAACTCGTTGGTAAAATCTCACTTAATACATCTTATAGAAATTTGGGGCAATGCTTCTAAAACCAAACTATCTGAACTGCAAAGAACTCAAAATAAACTAATCAAAATTCTTTTCCACTATTCTTACCTAACACCTACTACAAAAATATTTTCGGAAACCGGTCTCATGAACATTTCTCAACTATATCAGTACTACACATGCATTTTGGTTCGAAAAGTACTCAATAAAAATATACACACATCAATAGCCTTAATCCAAAAAAAACATGTGTCTAAACGCTCCACAAGACGTGCCAGCTACCTCATACTACCAAATACCAGAACAAATCACGGTAAACGGATGTTCACTTGCGACGGAGTAAAGATTTATAACAAGCTACCCTCAACAATTAAAAGTATAGATTCCTCAAATATATTCAAACGTAAACTGGCAGAGCATATTCTAAAAATGCAAAAAAATACCTAAACATTAAAATTATAATTATACGATAAATAACATAAGTACACTTAATATATAAATGAATGTTGGAAAAGTGGTTACTGTGTTCGTTTTGTTGGTTAGATCGATGGAGCTGACTATCTTTTTCTTTCGATTTTGTGAATCAGATACTGTAAAATGTGAACGACAGTGAAATCTTTTAATATTCTGTTCTATTCGCATGTAAGTGACCATATTGTGTCTTTTATGTGAATAAATTATCTTTGAACCTATTTTGTCGTACACGATTGGTCATATTGTGAAAATAGGGCGTCCATGAAATATTTAATAAGTATCTAAATTATGTTTTTGTACTTATTGTTCTCTAAGTCCGACACACATTTTCAGAGTACTTTTTCATCATAAACTTTTTTTTCTTCCTCATTTTAATAACGAGTTATTCACTTTTTCACTGCGAGAAATAACGCGGCCGCCATGTTGGTACATGAACAAAGCGCTTCCAGCGCCTCTATCGGCAATTAATGTAATAATTTTACGATATGATCAAATAATCTTGACCATTTCATGAAGTAGCTGCGTTTTAGTTGAACATATCGTCAAACGATTCCTTATCATTGATCTGGCCAAGGCACATCATGATGTGGCCGATGGACAGTGACCATTTCATAAAATGATCGAAAATTTCATGATGTGGTCAATTGTACGGTATGGCCACGACATGTATATCGTATGTTTAGCACACTGCGGACTGACCAGCACGCTCATCTTCTTGCTGGTGTCGTGCCGCACGTGCAGCTCGCCCTCCATGCGCAGCGCGTGCTGCGTGAGGTCGAGGCGGCGCGGCTCCTCCCACTCGGCGCCGGAGGGGATGCGGTTCTCCAACTTGCTTTGGATCGTGCGCAGTCTGGAAGTAAAACATCACATCACACTAATATTATAAATGTGAAAATATATTTCGATGTTTGGATGTTTGTTCCGCTTTCACGCCTTAACTACTGAACGGATTGGGATGAAATTTGGAATGGAGACAGTTTGTACCCTGGATTAACACATAGGATACTTTTTACGCGAAAAAGTCTTATTCCCACGGGAAAATCTTACATAACGCGTGCGTAGCCGCGTTCGGACCGCTAGTAACTATATAAAATACAATAATATTATAAACGTGGAAAAATATTTGTTCCGCTTTCACGCCTTAAATACTCAACGGATTTGGATGAAAGAATGGAGATAGTTTGTAACCTGGATTAACACATAGGATACTTTTTACGGAAAATCTACTTATTTCCACGAGAAAATCTTACAAGCGGGCAATTAGTAAATATCACCCGGTCTTCCATGCAAAAGGTGTTACCAACAAAAGGATCCGAGCTATCAACAAATTGCCAGATCACAGAGAACATTTTACCTTGAATCGCCAAAGCGCAATGATTTATAGAGATAGCAAAAGTGCTAAGTAAAACTGCACTTAACACTTTTACTATCTATAACAATTTTGTTTTTACTGCCTGTATCGATGTTAAATATTCTACACAATATAAGATCTGAACAACAATTTTACTTTCGTTTTTTTGAGATATTTTTTCTGAGTAATTATTTTTGATAGAAATAGCACTAGCGTTCAACTCAGTCAAAAAACAGGTTCTTGATTCACTATTTACCTGTGTTCATTCTCAGCAGTGCGTATGGCAGTATCCACACTATGCAGCACGTCCTTCGCGACATCTAAAGCACGTTTCAGCATGGCCGTGTCTTCCGCGCTGTCCGGTTCAGCGCCATCTGTCGGCTCCTCAACGACTGTCTTGAGAATGCTTTCTAGTAGCAGCTGGTATTTCGTTAGTCTGTGGAGAGATAAGAATATCTTTATGGAGATGCTGTATTTAGCTTTACTATCGTTGGAGGAAATACGGAAAGGATATATTATTAACTAGATTCCTAACTTCACAGAATGGGTGTGGTCTTGGCGGGTTTACCTTTGACTTGTGAAAATACGCATGGATAATTTCAGAAAAAGTTACCAAATGATGGTAATGTTGTAAGAAAAAAAAACTGTTCTTCCATGTTTGTGCATTTTATGGCAAAAAAAGCTACGGGATAGAAGTTTAAAAATTAAGAGACACTTTCCACCACTTCAGGAATTGTTCTCGCTCCTCAATGTCTCAGGGAGGATGGGAGATATCAGCAGAGATTACGAACTACTGTAAATCTTTGTTTCTGCGTCTTTCTATCAATGATTTTACCTTTGCCACACACAAGCCAACAGATCCCTCAGCTGCAGCCTCCCACACAGCGGCATTTGCTCTCTTGAGATCAGGAATTGATGTAGTTCTTTGTTTTTGCGTCGCCTTTCTTTCAAACTGTCGAGCGCCATGCGTTGTCCGCGACAGAAATGTGCCAGGCAAGGCGCATAGCCCACGTCACCCAACTGGAAAATTAATGTTTAGGGTTAGGTAAGGAATAAGTTGTGAAAATATTGAGGCTTATTCGCAAAATAACGTCCTGATTTTAAAGTCTAGCTATCCTCTTCGTTTTTATGAGAAATAGAAGTGAGGATGAACGAATGGATATAAGATTAATAAAGGCGTGGTATCTAAAATTGTGCAATTGACGCGTCCACCAACAGCTCATATACGTCCCCACCGAGGGGCTCGAGCCTACCTTGAATTAGGGCGATTAGGTCTTAGTCGACCACGCTGGCCTTGTGCGGGTTGGTTGGCTTCACACACAACCTTTGAATTTCTTCGCAGAAGTGTGCAGGTTTCATCACGATGTTTTCCTTCCCCGTAAGAGCGTCGACGTCGACGCGTCCATGAGGCCTAAATTGGATGTTGATAGCTTTCAATGGCTTTTTATTTTTAAAAGGCGAAAAGAACGGACGCCGTTAAGTGAAGGGTTAGAGGTGATCGTCAAGATGACGGGACCAAGTCTTGGATTTCTAGTCTGCACGTGTCAAAGTCTAATACTGTTAATCTAGCGTGACATCCTGAACTAGCCCCAACAAAAAACGGCAGAGTTAAATAGCTTTTAGAGACAAAGTAGTATTTATTTTTAATATGGCATACACATTTATTTAGTGGAAAAGATTCTACTCTCAATTCTGAACACAATAATTTCAGGTTTATAATATACAGGTGAACTTCAACTCACTGTCAACTGTGCATAGGCAACTGCCTATGGCGGCTCTATAACACTGAAACATCTGTTTTTGAAGTCAGTTGACGACCTTACAAAAGAAGAACTCACCGTGTTCAGCAACGCCGTGGCCACCGGCTTGATCTGCACACAGTGGTTGCTGGTGTTGTTCCTCAGCGCCCTCAATTCCCCATACAGCTTGCAATGTCTCTCGCGCACGCCCGGCAGGTCGGGGAACAAGCGCTGCAACTCTTCAGCTGGTAGCAAAGCTGCGGCTTCGAGAGGTCGGAGGAAGACTGTGCCCAGGACCTTCAGCCAGCGCACGTGGGAGCCTTCGGAGACTATTAGCTCTGTGGAGAAAGATAGTTTCAAATAAGGGTAAGTAGCGAATTGACTAAAGTTGCTACCATTTCTTGGCAAGTATTCAGAATGCAATTTGTTTATTTGTAATGTGTGATGCTTGAATAAATCGTTTTTCTTTCTCCTTTCTTTGTTAAAGTAAAGAATTCATTCCTAATCGTGGTAATAACCCGGTAGATATGTGTGTTATTAATGTCCACCTGATTTTTATTTATGTTATATCGTTGGATTTGATGATTTTGAATTTTAATGGTTCACATTTAGATTAAGGGCAATTTATAAAATTATTAGTTGCGTTTTGAATCTTAATCTCACCTTGAAAAAAAAACTCATAGTCCTGTTTAGAAAGTTGGGATTAGAAGCACATATGGAACAGATTTGAAATAAGTTAGATGACTGGCAGCTTTAAATAATAACAAACGTTTTTCTACAAAACCCCCTTTAAAAGAAGAATGTTGGTATTATACATTTTGTACAAAAAAATAATTCAAAATCAAAATCAACGGCCCGTTACAGTCCACTGCTGGACTATGAGCCTCCTCCACTTAAGTGTTTGGTTTTCCCATAACCTCCACGTTTGGCAGGCGGGTTGGAGATCGCAGATTAAAAGGTTACTGTATCAGAGAGCGCTGCTGCCCGTTCCCTGTTCAATGTGTAGACCCTAAGTAGCCTCTTACGACACCCACGGGAAGAGTAGGGGTTGGTGACTAATGTATTCTACTCTGCCGTCACCAAAAATAATTATTCTGAGTTAAAAAAACTCGCTTGAAAACTCGTTTGCAGCGTTATTAGGAATCCGAATAACCTTTTGCTGACTGACCAGCTGGCCGGCTGCTTCCCCTAAGAAAACTCAATAACTACGTCATGCATGAATAAGCAGTATTGTACTCACCATGTATGACCTCCTGCCGCTTCCGCAGCCTGGAGCTGAGGGTCAAGGAGTCCAGCGCGTGAGGAGGCAGGGAATCCGCCCACTGCGCCGCCAGGGGCTCCTCATCATCAGACATGTCTGACGCGGGCGCTGTCGATAACAACACCATGGTTTTAGGACTCGGAGACAATGTAGAGTTACTGACAAATATTAAGTGTGTTTACAGAATTCATTTAAATATTTGTCACAAATAGGGGATCGGACTGTTCCTAAATTTAACATATTTTATGAATTGGTTTTAAAATATAGATTAGTAGCAGACGATTCGCGAAGAAAAAAACAGGATCGGTTGAAAAACTAATTTACAGTGATTTTTTAAAGTTTCAATATGTCTGTCTCTTTCAAAAACGATGTTTTGCATGGAGATTATATGGCGTTACTAACAAACCAGCTAGTTGAACAATTTATTATTATGAACATTTTGTCAGTATTATTTTACTTCACTGAACCATAGGAAGAGAGGAAATCATAGAAAACTAAACTTGTTTAAAAAATTCTGAACTACAATCGCTCAATACTGTTTATAGTAGACTAAAAAAATATCAAAATATGAGTAAGTTTCTTATCAGGAAGCATCGTAATTGTCTTATCTTATCAAACTAATTTGTAGTTTTCATTCTTATTTATTGTTATCAGTGACTGCGTTTATCATATTGAGAAAACGCATTGTTTTGGTAATTTAAAATAAATTATCAAGATGGCTTTGATGTTGAGCAATTTTACTTAGGGTCGGGCCACCCTTATCGACGGCGATCGACGGTTTGCCCATACAAAACGCGCGCGAAGTA
This sequence comes from Carpatolechia fugitivella, assembly GCA_951230895.1. Classification (NCBI taxonomy): domain Eukaryota; kingdom Metazoa; phylum Arthropoda; class Insecta; order Lepidoptera; family Gelechiidae; genus Carpatolechia; species Carpatolechia fugitivella. Next base: position 10,969,787 of record OX579670.1, on the reverse strand, counting down.
TGGAAATCCGTTCGCCGCGTCGTCGTTGCGTCGATGCGAAAGGATTTCCATACTTCGCGCGCGTTTTGTATCGTCAAACCCTCGATCGCCGTCGATAAGCGTGGCCCGACCCTTATTCGTCTAATCTTTTCCATACCAAAGTGGTAATATAGCGGGCGCGGACTTGGAGAGAAGCGGAAGGCTCAAACCCCTAAAAAATTATGACAACAGGCCTAGAGGCACCCCCTGACGAGCCTCGGCCCAGGAGAAAAACGCGCCGGAGAACGCCCTGACGGGGGCTTCCTGGATATTACGTAAGGCCCGGTTTCCATCAAAGCGAAGAGGAGAGGAGATATGTTTGAATAACCAGTCAGATTTCGTTATTTCCACATCTCCTCTCCACTTAGCTTCAGTGGAAATGGATCAAGCGGAGCGGAGAGGAGATGTCTAATTTTTCTATAGCAAGCGGGGCGCCGCCGAGCGAAGGTGTGTGTAGCCCACTCCCCGCCCCGCTGCCTTCTGCCCGCGCTCCGCCGCTACGCACAGCTCACATCTCCTCTTCGCTTTGGTGGAAATAGCCTGCCAGCTTCGCAGCACATCTCAACACATCTTCTCTCCTCTCCGCTTTGGTGGAAACCGGGCCTAAGAGTTCTTTCGCGTCCCCGCCGGCGAGTGCGGTTTCTACCCCAAGGGCATTATGTGCTAGTGAGAGGCCTGCTCGCAATGGCGCTTTAATGACGCCTCATGCACTCACCATGTTGGTCTACGGTGTTGCTCTCGTTGCTGCGCGAGGATAAGCTGGAACTGCTGGAGCTCTCCGACGGAGCGGTCGGGGCTCCTGGCTCCAGGTCACTGGGGATCAAAGTATTACGTTACTAATAAGTTATGTCATTTGAAATGGATCTAAAAACATTTCAATTTGAATTAGATTCATACATTTTTAATTTGAATTCAATTAAGACATATTTTATTTTAATTCATTATTAAAATATTATGTTTTACATTTTGTTACTCTTTTATGTTTTTTCTTGAAGCTTGGTTACAGAGAAACGTACAATCTACGAATTTCATAAGCCATGTTTATTTTTTTTCCTATTCCCAACAAATCAATTAATTAAAAAAAGGGTTTCATTCGCAAATTCGTGAGAATCGAAGTTTTAGGCAACAAATATACCTCCAGTTATTCGTAATGACGAATTTCAATTCGTTTCTCAGCGCACACCTGCCAGGGTTGCCAGACTGCAGGCCGACATGTTGAGTGTTATAGGAACAGTATCCAGTCAAATATTGTGTGTATAGCACACAAAAAATTTTGATTTCTTTTGTCGGACATCGTCCTTTTATTTCAGAAGAAATATAGAGTTGCAAGGTGTAAAGTAAAACTTCTGTAAAGATTTTATTATAAAAGATATTTATAGAAATCAGCTTTTGTTTTTTTAGAAAAGCTGGATTAACTGTAAATGAAGTAAATATGATTATAAATCATTTTGAAATCATTCCTTTATTTACAGAAATCCAACTGCAATTTATTCTCCACGTTATATAAATGGTTGCCCCTAGCCAAAGTTTTCTTCGACTTTAATGACAGACCTAATAAACCGACGAGTCCAGAGTCCATCCTTATTAAAGCGCCTGGCAACCCTAATCCCGGCGCACGTGCCTCGCAACCCAATTAGTGTTTTACGACTTCCTGACCTTTCCGACTACCCACATTCGAGCTTACAAACACTCCCGTCAAACTGCGCTACAGCGATTTGCTATAGTGACCGTTATGATCTACGGTCTTTTAGTACTTGCGGCGAAATATCCTGTATAGTCAAAGGGATAATTTATTTTCCTTTTTGGCGGTAATAGAGTGAAATAGGAACTGAAAGTGTATTGGAGGCGCAGATCGCCATGTCTTACAGCCGCCACGGAGCACACGAAGAGTGTTGTAGAGGATGATGAAATAAAGCGTGGCAAATAACCAGGGCTCAGTCCGAAGGTATTTATTTATGTATTTATATATTATTTGCTATTATATTAAATAACTAACGTAGGGAATAGTAACATGGGTAAGTCTACTGTTGGAGATCAGGACATGAAGTGAGGAATTTGGCAGAAAAAAGACAAAATCGAAACGTAAGAAATCTAAATTTGAAAATGAAAGATAAAACTGCCAGCAAGAAAGGTTGCCAGTCATAAAACAGGAAAGAGGACGAATGCCTTGTTACATACTTAAGGCGAGGCCCTATTTGAAAAATCGTTCTTGAGCCCCTTTCTTAACTCGCGTATCTCACGTCTCGGAATATATACCAAATCAAGAAAATTACAACCAACAGAAGAGTTTATTTAGCGACGTAACCAAGTAGATTTTACATTTATAATCAAGGAATAAAGCAAAAATAAACAATTAAAATCCCCGAAAATCACCCCACATTCGATATTTGCAAATCTGTTTTCTCAATATTTTCAGCGACAATAAGATATTTTTTTGTATTTTTTGGGTGGCTATATTAATACCTAAACGGCGAAATCAGCTAGTTTTTTAATTTGTTCTATATTTTTCACAAAAAAGAGAAGTTTAAGAAAAACGTTAAATTTCAGTAGTGCGTCGGTTGAACTTTCAACTAAAGCGCGTTGAGTTGGTAATTTAGGATAGGGCCTCGCCTTAACGAATAAAATAAGGCAAAGAATACGTTTTTCATGATTCACAGTTGTCAGCCAGCCAAGACTGACTTGTGTCTAAAAATGTATCCTATGAAAGAACTTTCTACTATCACACTAATATTACAAATATGAAAATATATTTGGATGTTTGTTCCGCTTTCACGCCTATACTACTGAACGGATTTAGATGAAATTAGAAATGGAGATAGTTTGTACCTTGGATTAACACATAAAATCCATTTTACGGGAAAAAGTCTTATTCCCACGGGAAAATCTTACACAACGCGAGCATAGCCGCGGGCGGCAGGTAGTCATCAATAATTATTTTTATTTTCATCAGAAATCAGAATCATTTTCGTGAATCTATGGTCTATTTGTAGAATTATTGCCTTCTTAACGAAGCTCCTAGATCTTTTCGGCTAATTATCTAAAACAATGTGTAGGTAATTCAAATAACACAAAATCTTTTTGCAGTTGCACAACTTTTTTTTTAACAAATTTTTTAACTTTCATACAACCTGATAAACTCGGAAACCGAGCAACTCCTTGTATAAGTAGGTATTTTTTAAGAACTATAAAATGAAAATTGATTGGCGCTTCCCTCTACTAAAATGAAAATGGTATCATCTGGTCCATTAGCAATGTCTGCTAGGATATATAACAACTTGCCTTCAGAAATTAAAAACGAAGATAACATAAATAAATTCAAGCAACGGCTAAAAAGTTTTCTGCTAGAGAAATGTTATTATGCTCTCCAGCATTTCTTGGATGATAAGACTGTGTAGACTTGATAGTAATAAATATATAAAAATAAAAGATAAGATGTAATGTGTTTATTTAGATAGTTTATGTCTACAATTCTAGTAGCTTAAAATTATACAATTGTTATGCCCAATCCGGGCCCATGTTTTGACTACATATTTTATTTACCTAAGACCTTTTATGTAACATGGTATGCAATAAATAATTTGAATTAACTGTGCAAAGTTCTCGCGTTGTATCTTTGTCGGACACAGCAGAGCAGAGCACGTAACGAGTTATGAAAATGACACCACAAGGATAATTTATCCACTAACTAGGTCTCGTGAAGACACGTGTTAATTCATAAAGTAGGTATTACCTAAGCGAGGTGTCTTGGTAGTGCCTCAATAGTCTATTAATTTATGAATTACCTGAGGAATGTGTCTGGATAGTACTTGAATAGTCTACCTATTATACCTCAATATAAGATGGTGTTAGAATCGTTGAGACCTTTTGGGGTCAACTTAATATTTTTTTGTGTGATTGAACGTAAAAATATTAATTTTTTCAGCGATGCTATCTGGATTAACATAGAAAATAAAAGCTTAAAATCAAAATAGTTAAAGCATTAAGAAAACACGACTGCCTGCCAAAAAATTAACCAAAAAGTGAATTTAAAAAAATAGTGTCACTCGGGTTGATGTAAGGATTCTAACGATATACATTTAGAAGTAATGGTGGAATAAATAAACTTACACGCGTACATGAACCCTGATCACATTACATTCCTTTTATAATAAGTAACATAGACCATTATCAAAGAAAACCCTTACACTAACAAATACACAACCAAGGCAAGCCCATGTCCAAATCATTACGCATGCGGGTCGCTCGGCGAGGCCTTCGTCCAGATTACGCAGGGAAATATGTACAGGATGTATGGGAAACCCGGAACACGTGTGAATTGTTTTTTAAAGGGTGCTCTATCGAGAGGAAAAAGAAGATTTATGCGGAGGAGGTAAAGATAAAATAAAAAATAAAAATAAAAAAGCTTTATTAATTCCTTACAATATTAGGATGTGCATATTTTTATGAAAATGTTTAAGTATGGTTAGTTTAAGTAAGTAGTTTTAGTTTTAATGATTGTTATTTTGTGTTAGTAGTTTTCGTGCAAGGACCGCTTCTTGCGGTGAAAGCCTCCTCCAACTGTGCCCATGATTCCCTTTCTCTTGCTATTCTACTCCAAAGTTTTCCCGCTGTTTCTATTATATCATCGCTCCATCTTTTAACTGGCCTTCCTCTTCTTCGTTTCTTGTCAATTGGGTACCAATTTGTCACTGTTTTTGACCATCTTTCGTCTTCTCTTCTCTGGATGTGTCCGGCCCATTTCCATTTCAATTTTAAGACCTTCTTTGTGGCTTCTTTTGATTTTGTTAACATTCGTATGTGGCTGTTCTTTATTCTATCTTTTATTTTAAAACCCATGAAACTTCTCTCCATTCCTCGCTGGCATATAAAAGCGGAGGAGGTATTGTTTGATTATTTTATATAACAACTGAAAGCGATAATATTCTAGTAAGTTATTTTACGAATATACAGTAACCTCGTCTGTTCCATTCTAAACACAATTCTAATTTGGATCTACCTTGTTGTGGGGTTCGAATTCAAATGCTGAGCTCGGGCTGGATTTTTTTTTTTGACGGACCTAATCGCTATTTATACCAGAGTGGTGATGTAGCGGGCGCGGACTTGCTCGGGCTGGACATATTTTTGGACACCATTCATACTTTTAAGGGTCGGTTACTTAAGGAGGGGATAAGTTTTTAGGATTAGTTAACCTTGTTTCAAAGTTATATTATTTTTCTGTTTTTAATTTTCTTTTAATTAGTATTATTACTATGGATAATCTGTAAACACTTTGTCATTCTACATCCAATGATAGTCAAATAAAATTGTGAATGCTGTGTATATCTGTAATAGGCACACATATTGGATACTTAGCTTATATATAATGTGTGTCATTAGTGTGTAATATTTGTGCTGTTGGTTTACCTATTTAAATAAATAAAACTCTGCAATTTTTGTTCTAAAGGCATCAACTGATGATAATGATGATCTTTCCGACCGATTACGGTCATGGCGACCAGGCATCAACTGCGCACACACAGTATGTCGAATGCACACCAAGAATACCGCCCCTATTGATGCGCATGTCAAAGTCAAGTTAAAGACGCCCCAAATTACTACGACTCTAGCTAGCCATCAACAGTACTATAACACTACACAATCCACTTTGTCGTAGGTCAGAAATTTCCACTCGACCGAGTCGTCAATCATATTGCGAGTTCTGGGAACCTACCTCGGCACTGTCAACCCCCCAAGGGCGCAACTCAATTATACCACCTATGGCCACGGCTTTACTAATGGAATAGTTCTATTATTACCGTAAACCGAGTCGTACCTTAGTACCGAGTTTTAATTAGTTTTCTTTCCATCTATAGTTCAAACAGCGTAATCGCACCTGTCCCTAATTACTCAGTTAAGAGGTCAAGCGCAGATAAGGGGTCGAGCGGCGGCCATTATGTGACGTCATAAGCCGAATAAGTATGCCAGATAATGCAAGTTGAGGATATGGCGAGGCTAGTATAGACAGGTTGACGCTCCGGCAAAAGACAGGAAAAAGCTGTGATACATGTTGTATTTTCTTTAACTGATGGCCCCAAGCAGTTTCGTCATCTATCAATTTATTGAATTATTTTATTGATAGTTTGTTTCATATTTTATTGCACTTCTATGTTTTAGATTAGTTTTTTAGTTTAGTTGTTTAGGTCTAAACCTACCTTCATAATAAATATTAGCCTTTGAACCTAACTTCATAATAAATAAAATAATTCAAAGCATTACCGTGAACAAAAATAATAAATGCACTTCTATGTTTTAGATTAGTTTTTTAGTTTAGTTGTTTAGGTCTAAACCTACCTTCATAATAAATATTAGCCTTTGAACCTAACTTCATAATAAATAAAATAATTCAAAGCATTACCGTGAACAAAAATAATAATTTTAGGCTTAATAAGTTGCTTCAATTTTAGAAACAAACTATTTAGATTAGCAACTAAAACTCTTATTTTTTTGTAGTTCTAGTTCAATAAGAAAGCTTCTGAAGAAATTCTTAAACAACAAAAACAGATCCCTTAATATCGGAAAGAATGTTAATACAACATCCCAATCCCAGAACGGACGATCAAAAGGACCCAAAAATCCCTTAGGGACGCAGGAGACATTTTCGTAGCGACAATTTTGTTTCTAGCGACACAACTCTTTGTACATTGCGTATGATGTTAAGAAACTATATTTAGATATTTTGCTCATCATTTACGGTGAAACTAAGTCATAAATTTTCTAAGATCTTTAATTATCATATCTCAAGATTCAGATGTTGCACGTCCCATACAAACACGCGAGCGGGAAGTGCTCTGACGTCACGTAGAGTTTACAGTAAATTTTATCGGAAGTTTTCAATGTGTGTAAAACAAAACTACTTAGTCTATTTCAGTACTACAAAATCTAATGACTTTGTATGTGTGTAAGCTTTACTGTGACTAAACTTCAAACAATCATACAAACTGTAAGATTATGCAATGGTCATCGAACAGTTTTAAAACAACGTCATAGCAGTCGTAATTTAATTGGTTTCCAGAAGTCCGATAATATCGGGAAATTACAAAACGGACGAAAAACTGAAGATCCTTTGAGAAATTGACAGATTTATCAAACGACAGATGTTGATTGGAAGAATTTATTATCGGATTTCTTCAGACGATTGTTGGGATTACGGAGGTTATATTGTTAGATGAGTTTGTTTTGTCGACTAACTAAAGGTTTTCTACAAAACGTTTAAATACAAACAACAAAATCGAATAATTAAAATTACAATTTGTGTTTTAGTGATGCTACACAATGACGTATTTCTTACCCGGCCCCGCAGCTTAGTTGGTAGTACAACTGTCACTTACTTAGAGTCTTGGGTTCAAATCTCCTCAGGGCAAACATCTGAGTGATGAGCACTTTTGCTGTAAAGACGCAATCCTGTACACGTAAAGGGACAAATATGTAGGCACATCTGATACACGGTCATCTGATCCCAGACACAAGAAAACAAACATGAAAGCCCATCGTTTAAATGTTTGCGCTGGACGGCATCCGAACTGTCAACTTTTACCTTAGGCACCTATAGGCTACTCGTATCTTAGTAGTCCGAAGACGCATGGATAAATTAATACTTTGTACACACTCTTTGTGCAGGCTATAGAGCGAAACATCGAAGATACTCTATCATATCTTTTGGCACTGATCATCTCTCGTTGCCTGCAAACTAAATACAGATAGCCACCAAGCAAAATGGCCGCTCTTTTATAGGCCGCGGCTGCGAGACGCCATTTTGATTGTCCGTCATCTGCATACAGTTCGTAGGCGACGAAAGCTCAAAAGCTCCTTAAGGTATATTATAGACTTACTCTAGCACACACCTCTCAGACATGGTCCTACGCGCCAGCACGCCCACAGGCGGCGGCTGACTGCCGGCTGGTAAGGACACATTCCTGGAAACTCGCGGGGGCGCGCCGGCCGCCATCTTGTTTTTCACAAACTCTTTACACGGATGACATTTTCATTTCACAAGTTCACTTCGGTTTTTGTTCACATTTCACTATATCACTTTGTGTTTGTTTCTTTTCAACACATTTTTAGTTTATTAATTTAAGTTAGCGATAGGAATTTGTAGATAATTTCAGTTGTGACAGTGCCGTTGCCTACTCTTCGCCTATAGAAAAAATTGATTTTTAAAAGAAATAGTTAAAGTCAAATGAAATAATTCATTGTGGTATGGTCACTAAAAATGAGCCTATATTTTATAGTATTATTGTCTTTACTGTGCCTATAGACAGCAGCGAATAGATGTTAAAGTCTTAAGTCGCAGTTCAAAATTCACTTGACCGCTAAAAAATATCTATAACGAGATGACTAGAACCCCAGTAGCTATAGCCACAAACAAAAAACACACTTAGAACGTTAGTGATACCGTTGGTTATTCATTATCAACCAACACAACACACTGTCAAACATATTTATTTCTGTTATATATGTAGGTAATTTAATCTTCAAATAAACATCTAAACATTTAAAATCTATTCTGGTAATATCATTTTATTGCAAGTAACATACCTACCTATAGACCCATGTACGACACTAGATTACCTCCCTTAACTAGAATAAAAAATTGTCTTGTAATCGTTACATCAATAACTTTGTACCAGTCAGTGCCGCTAGCCATGTAGGTACGCCTATGTCTTTATAACACTGTTCAATGCCTATAATCTGCCTAGGTAATCTACTATTAGACCTAAATGTAATGCTAATAGGTATAGCTAACGTTCGGTTAGGTTTCCTCAATACTTCGACCTTCTAGGATAGGTTAGTGAGTCTTTGTGATAGAAACATGGTAAGAACCTCTATGGTCGAGCGGTAGAGCATTCTGTTTTCATTCGGTAAGTTTTGGATTTGGCGTTGGAGACTACCAAACTGTCCCGGTTTGATTAGTACATTTCAGGCTAGATCGTAAGATATTCCGAAAAGTAAGATGACTCCGTGCTTTGAAAGGCACGTTTAACCGTTGGCCCGGCTACTTTCTACTGAAATAGTCGTTATAAGAGCCAAGCCAAAAGCCATTGGCAGCTTGATTCTGACACCAGGGTTTATGAGGTCGGTCAACGATTCTACAACCCACACGACAAAAGGAAGAAATTAAACTCTTCGAGTCTCGTTTTACAATGAACAACATCACCGGGATATCTTGCGCGTTAGTAGGTAATAATATCTAGTTCGTAACAAAAAAATGTATACCAAGACACGCTGTCCACTGTACGTTAGATAACTAGAGTCAGCCGAACCACGAAAACGTGTTAAAATCAAATGAACTCGCCAACGCGTATATTTAGATCGCATAAACTGTACCACAGGGACGCATCTAACTTCTAACCGAGATCCAGATCCGCGCAAAATAGTGTGAATGATGACTTCCTGGTAGCAACAGGGGTTATTCCAATGTTTTGAAGTAAAAAGCAGTGAAAATTTTCGTCGACCTTTCACAGAGCTTGGTGGCATAATTGGTATTGCACCTGTTTCTGGCCCGGATAGCCAAGGAGATGCAGGTTCGAGTCCTGTCCAAGATCGACAAGATTTTTCATTTTCTGCATTATAATTATTAGTTTTGACATACGTCGTCGTATCGTATGATTTATACAGATCATTTTCTTCATTGATGTTAGCCGAATAGATCTTCTTCGTCGGGGTTAAAGACCGACAACCGACCTCACAAACCCTGGTGTCAGCGTTAAGAGCCTTTACTTCCGTAGACAGCAGCCGGAACTTACAACCTAAGGCTTAAAAATGCTTTCCGAAGCACGGAACCATCTTTATTTTCTGACAATCAGATGATTCAGCCTGCAATATCTTAACCAAACTGGAAACGTCTCAAAAAATGTTTTTTCTTTGACATCGTCCCTACCGGGATTCGAACCCGGAACCTCCATAATGAGAGCCCAATGCTCGACCACTCGGCCAAGGAGATAAGATATAAATTTAAAAAATTCTCTGACTATCGCCTGATCTTTTGTTTTTACGTTGTACTAAACGGGGATTAGAACTCAAAGCTTTAGGATTGACAGCCAAACGCTCTAACTAAATAAAAATTCATAAGTTAAGTTTAACAGTTAAAAGAGTCAGTAATTAATGCTCACTTTAACTGTGTACGCGCTTCGGTAGTTCCGACTGCAGTGTGATATTACTGTTAACGACGCAAGAGTGTCGGTGGTATAGTGGCGCGGGCCGCTGCCTTACATCCAGGAAGCACCGGTTCGAATCCCAGCACACTTACTAATATTTTTCTCGTATGTATGTTTACTCAACGTTTTATGGAATATGGTAACATGCACGGAAATAAAAAAAAACTACCTATGGCTTGAGTTTGAATTCGACCAATCCGCAATCGGCCAACGCTCTAATTAAAGTTAGGTTCGAGTCACTAGATGGGACTATAATATACGTGCTGGTAATGTAAGTGGTTAAGCAACGCGATAGACCTATGATAGGCTAATGATTGGTGACCGAAAGTATCTTATCTTATCTTTGGAGGGGCCAAGACGTCAAAGTCTCGGAGCACTTCGACCCTATGGGATCTTTTGTGCTTCCCAAGATACCTAACCTTCATCACTCCCCAGTTCGTCAAACCAGCCATGAGCTTTATAGGAGACCTGGTGTGAAGCTGTAGTGCTCGGGTCTTGGATAGCCCAATCCCATGAGGCGCATTCGTTTTCTAGCCAGAGCATCGCATGTACACAGCAGGTGTTCCAACCGTGGTGACCGAAAGTATACATTATGTCGAAAAAATCGATTATAAGGCAACTATTAATATTTTTGGTATAGTAATCTCATTTGCCATTTTCAATGTTGGTCAGTGTGAAAAGTTCTTTATTTCATGTGCCGAAGAGTGACATAATAAGCTACTTTTTACCGCGGGAAAAATCTCGTATTCTTCTAAAATTAATCATACGAAAACGAAATATAAATCCATTGTAAAGTACGGAGCATGACGAAATTAATTAATACACTAATTAATTATGCATGAAAATATACCTCACTTATTAAATATTTTAGCTGCATACAGTCCACGACACTGCAATGTTGACCACTGCTTACTGGTATGGTGTAAATATTGTCTAGCCAGCTACAATCATTCTGCTCAACCCTTTAGTAATAGCAACATGATAATTATGTTTGTTTTTTTATTTATTTATACAACATAGAATATGAATATCTACGTAGCCGAGACGCCCGGGACCAATGGGCGTAAAGCGCTCCAGTTAACCAATCACCTAGACATGTGGTTGCTCCATTTTAATAAATTGTAACGAAACAGCGCGTCAAGCTCTTTCCTTGTTTCGGAAAGCACTTAAAGGTCTATTATCATAGTTAGGTGGCTTAAACATGAGTAATCCGTCTGGCTATACTATAGTATCGTATTTTCTCGCTGCAGACTCGGTTGTAACTTCTCTCTTTCGCACTCACGGGCCTTATGGGATGACGTAACGCCGCGTATTACTGTGTATTATTGCTGTCGATTATCAATGTCGATAGTGTATTTTTTATATAAGTGGCTGATAGAAATCAATATCATATGTAATTTGATGACCCAGTCTGCAACGAGAAAATAACGATACTATAGTAACTAAATTTCGAAATGGTAACTAAAAGTCTTATGCTGGTTGTTATTAGAATGAAGGAAGGAAGTGGTCTCTGCCTACCCCTCCGGGAAAAAGGCGTGACTTTATGTATGTATGTATGTATTAGAATTTCTTGAGGTAACATCAATTTGTTATTGACTGTACAAAGATGACGTCATATTTGAGCCAAGTATTTTTTATATTTACATACTCTTTGTAAAGTATATAAATGAGAGGTATTTTAAAACAATACCATCTCCGCGGCGTAATGGCTAATGAGAAATATCATAAACTTGAATAATTTATGATTTTGTAGGATTTTAGTATGACGTTGACGACCCTATAAAATGTCAAAGTTCATTATACTTACGACTACCTTTACCTGCGATCTTTTTGTTCCTATGGAAAAAATCTATTCCAAGGTGAAAATATACTTCACTTTTACTATGCACACTCCTGCAAAGAAATTCAAATGTTGCGTGTGAAGTCGACCAACCCGCACTGGGCCAGCATGGTCGACTAAGGCCTAATCGCCCTAATTCAGGGTACGCTCGAGCCCCTCGGTGGGGACGTATATGAGCTGTTGATGTTTGAGAATTCCAAGTTAAAACTAAAAATTACGAGAGCTTAGCCGTGAACGCGAGAAAAATCTAATGGGTAGATTAAAAAAACCAAAATATTCTGAGGAAAAATATTTGCGGAATTATTGTTTTACAACTATTAATTTCAGCGTCGGTGGTCTAGTGGTTAGGGCCGCTGCCTTCCGTCCAGGAGACGCGGGTTCGATCCCCACCACGTATGTGTTTTCGAATTTCGAACTCATACGTACGTTTATTCGACACTCTTACGGTGAAGGAAAATATCGTGATGAAACCTGCACAGTGCACACTCCTGCGCGGTGCATGTGAAGTCAACCAACCCGCACTGGGCCAGGACAAAGGTTTAACCGCCCTAATTCAGGGTAGGCTCGAGCCCCTCCGTGGGGACGTATATGAGCTGTTGATGATATCAGTTTCAAAAATAATAGTATTTTTTATGAGCCTGTTTAGGTCGAGGATATCAGAAGATGCAGTTCATTATTATATTTAAGCCGTGTGGTGACGGCAGAGTAGAATACATTTGTCACCAACCCCTACTCTTCCCGTGGGTGTCGTAAGAGGCGACTTAGGGACTACACATTGAACAGGGAACGGGCAGCAGCGCTCTCTGATACAGTAACCTTTTAATCTGCGATCTCCAACCCGCCTGCCAAGCGTGGAGATTATGGCAAAACCAAACACTTAAGGGGAGGAGGCTCATAGTCCAGCAGTGGACTGTAACGGGCCGTTGATGTTAATGATATTATTTAAAACAGTTTTCGTCTATAAAGCTGTCTTTGTATGATTCAACGGTATAATAGTTACTTATCTTTTGAATGTTTGTCAACCGAGACTTTGATCACCTATGAATGTGATACAATGACTTGGATTTCTTGTGTTAATTAATTAATACTATTAGGAAGATCCTTTAAATCGATATTTCTATTACAAAATATTGAAAAAAAATGTTAAATAAAAAAAAAACATTTTCTTTTGTTTCTTATCCCTGCACTTCGAAACGAATCAACCCGATCTTTTGCAACCAAGCAAAAAAACTTTACCGTAGTAAAATTAACATTGTCACAATTTTCGGGTCTGTTACTACGGTTATATTTAATATATAAAAAAAAATGGTAAAGGTTACCAACTGGTTGGTTGGTTATTGGTTGGTTGGTTGGTGGTTTGGTTTTTTATATGGTAAAATTATGGCACTTCCCAAAAGAAAATCCAAATGCAATCCAAAAAAAATCCTCGCACAGTAAAAACAAATATTTATCACATTTAAAACCACACATAAAATAACTTCACAAAATTCACGTGAAATACCTCACAATAAATAAACACTAATCTTATTCGACTTTTATATCTCGTGCGATGCTATTAGTGTTGTAAAGGCGGTGCTATACGACCGATTGCGAGGAGCACTGCGACGCGACTGTGCGGAGACTACGTAGCTAATACGTCTACATAACGTATATACAACTACGTTTGAACGATATTGAATGAAGATAGAACCCGTAGCTCAGTGGCTACTGGTGCTTACCGATTAGGAAAGTTAAGTAAATAAGCCTGGATCTTTGGTCCGGGTCTGCTATATTACCACCTTCAGTCAAAGTAATTACGTCGGTCAGGGAAAGAAATATCTGGCTTGATGAATTGTCATAATGAGTTCGAGCATTTGCCGTGTTTAGGGAAGCACTTTGAGCTTTTGATCATGCTTTTTTAGTACATTTAAATCATGCCATTTTGGAAGGTTCAAAAGGTACGTGATTAACTTTGTATAGGTACATTTCGTAGCAAAGGTCGCTGGTTATAATAATTGCAAATAAAATTATAAAGCAGCTGAAAGATTCTAGACACCAGGGTTTGTGAGGTATATCTGACCTTACTTCCCACTCGATAACTCACCGGCACATCTAATCGCCCACCCTTGTATTTCGGGTTAATTTTTAACTACGCTTATTGTTATACATTACAATTGATTTGTTGATAATTTTACGATAAAATAAACACAATTAAACAAACGTTACATTAACAACTTTTTAACTGACATCAGCTGTAACTAATAGAATTATAAAGAATCACGAGTATTCCCTGAAATGAAGATTGAGCGGTTAGATGTGCCGGTGAGTGTAGTGTACTTCATTCCCGTACCTACTAATACGTGGAATCTGGTAAGCCTAGTACGGTTTCGACGACTTATATCTGGATGATGTTTAAAATCTTAAAAATCCATGCATATTTCGAGCAAAAAGAAGATCAGTTGCTATTGGCTCTAAAACTGTCACCAGGGTTTGTGAGGTCGGTTGTCGCCCTTACTACCGTTGATGAAGAAGAAGAAGAAGCAGCAAAACGATCTACATTTCAAATGTAGCCGCTTACATTATTTCATCCTCGTATTGTCAGAGTAACTCAAAAATAATGTTAAAGCAAGCGAATTAACTTACCGTTTAAAAATCGAATTATCTATTCGTTTCAGAAACGCTAACAAGAAAAAAGAAAATGGAACATAATAATATGAATCAATAGACGTACTGCAATAACTACTTGCAAAAGGCTTTTAGATAACATTATAAAACAAATATTAAATAATTTATGGAATTTTTGGTGTTTCGTGATTTACACTCGTCGAACATTTGAGATTGACATGGTGTCTAGAAAGATTTTCCTAATGAAACCACCTCACTCATGAAATTAAGTCAAGAGACTTAAACAAATATATTGGCCGTACAAGGAAACTTAGTGGTTAATCGGGGAAATGGACAAAAAAAAATGCACGAACGGCTGAAATCCTTATTTTGGACAGTGGTCATTCTGGGAGATGGACGTAAGAGACCGAGACCTTCTTGACGCTACGCGAAAATAAGAAATCAGACAACATCCACCGCCTATTCTTTGGTACAGTCGTCGGTTATAAAACGTGACTTAAAATAAAATGTCAGTTCACGTGCAGAAATAAAACAAAGACGTCGACGCCCGGTTGGAAGAAATTCTCGCTTTTATATCTTGCTCCCACTCCCCTCGGCAACAAGGAAAAGTCGATCTAGAACCATTTGATTTAATCCTGTGATAAAGAGCAGTGATCATTTTTTGTTGAAGAAAAAGCTCTGTTCAATGTCACCTTCGTTATACAGGGTGTAAGGGAAAGCTCTCTGTCACTATACAGGGAGGCAAACTCAAATGGTGGTGAAGTGTATTTATTTAACTCAAGTAATGGCATATTTTGATATGCAATGTATGCATACTTCCCCGGCGGCGGCGAGCAAAACGGCCACTACACAGTCAACGCGTTCATAATATATAAATATTTCATTTGGTAGTTGACTGCTTGTCAAAGCATATTTTTTTAAAACATTAAATTTTATACGAAAGATCAAAGTGCTATAGACGTGTGACGTCACGTCGCCACCGTACCGTCATCGTGTCTATATTTTTAACCGGCTTCAAAAAGAGAAAGTTGTCAATTCAGCTGTATTTTTTTAATAGCTTGAATTATGACAAGAAATCCTAAAGTAAGATAGAAGACTGTGTTTATAGGAACATGTTAGGACAGTGTATTTATAGGTTAGTGTAAAAAAGTTTATTTTGAGTAAAGTCAACTACTCAATTATAGAAATCGGTATTTTATATCGGAATAAACGACCTCTACAATAAAGTAAAGAATCTGACATAATTTCAGTGGAATGTAATTAAAAACTGACTAGACCATATCCCTGACACTCTGTATATTAGTAATTAATTTATTACCATATCGTTATTTGACGGTCAACAAATTACCTAGAACAATACTTGAGGAATTGTATACTACGATCAATGACATCTCGTTAAAGATTGTTAATAATGTTCAATGTTATCTTTTACGACTTTACAACTACCGACAGTTATTATGAGGTGAGTTACTATTGACACTATGATCTTAATATGGGGAACGATATAACATTAGGTAAAGTTTTTAAATGGAAACACGGAAATCAGAGATAAAAGAGGTTTCTTTTTAGTTGGGCTGGCCACAAGACTGAAAATGTTTATAAGATATGTGATTGGTTAACTTTCTTAATATCGGGTGTCCAAAAAGGGTATTTGCACTTTTAAATATCAATAAATCGTCTTAGATAGCAAAAACAAATATAATGTCATACGTGGAATTTATTGGAAATTTAATTGAAATTGATTCGTATATCGGAGTTCAGCGCGCATTTTGTGTACGAGCTTATTATCAAAACAATAATTCGAAAATAACAGTTCGCCGCTTACATCGCGCGCAGTTCAATGTACGGGACATTTCTTTATATCATTAGAAAATGGATTAAGACGTAATGGACGTCATTTGGACAACATACTTTTTTTGTCGTAAACTTTCCATTGTATGTACTGTTTGCAAATAGTAATAAAATTATGAAATGATATATTTTTCATATATAATTTTTGGGTATAAACTGCCAACACCCTTTTTGGACACCCTGTACATGCGTAATAAACCTAAAGGGAAGACAGAACTTCAGTTGACTTAAAGGAAATACACACTAAAAATTTATTGGGCAACGATGTATGGTTAAGACTCATACGCAACTGGTAGCCCGATTCTTTAAGTTTCTTAAAAGGCTTTATCATGTCAAAGTAAATAGGTAAATAATAGCAGGCAGCCTCGTGCACGCCACACTACCAATTTAGCAAATTATAACATGCTTCTACAATTTTTCCATCATTCAACAACCATTAACTCCTGAACAAGCCCACGTTCAAGTCGGAAAGTTTTGCACCCACCCTTCAGACTCATACACGACAAATTATAAACGCTACTTCAAAGATTTATTCAACGCGGTCGGAACGCGTTTGTGCTAACAGCTAGTTTTTCTATCTTAAGTAAAGTCAAAATTAATTATTTCCTTGGATGTATAATAAGGAATGGTATTCAAATATATTACGTCACCCACCACTGAGAAGCTCGAGCGAGCGAGCTTTCAAGACGATCAGGGCAAATGCGAGTTAGTCGACGAGTATAATTTAACGTGCTAAGCCCAAGTGGCCGAAACGAAACCATAATATAAGGTAGGCTCAAACCCGTCGGTAGGCATAATATATTTTTTACTGAATTCCACAGATATTTCACCATTTATGTTAAGACGAGACAAGAAAAGAGACACAACCAAACTATGAGAATGATGATGTATGAATATACATCATTCTCATAGTTTGGTTGTGTCTCTTTTCTTGCCGCTCGCTATTGAATAATAGCGTGCGTTTTTAAACCACGTTCGCGCTGCGTTCAAAATTCTCTATGTACAATATCGTCCTACGCAACTTAGTAATTATTACTATGTAACGGTTCAGAGAAGTTTGTACCGGGCCGGATACTCCGGGCAAAAGGTTACAAGAAAGGGATCAACAAAATTACATAGTAAGTTAAAGTTGCCATGTCTAATTTTAGATTTAAGGGTCTTGGTTTTGTTCCGAAATTGTAACCAAAAGGATTTCTGAAGATAACGTATTTTAGAAAGTAAAAGAGATATACATATACCAATATTAAATTTTCATCAGTAATGCTTTTTGACAAAATTCAATTAACTAAATTAAAGTATAAACTAATATAGTGCAAGCTATTTGTTCTTTTAAATAAGTCTTTCTCCTATCAACGAAACAAAAATTCTTCTTACTTTATCGAAGGAAAAAAAGAAAAAAGAATAACAAATAAAATGTTATTAAGTTTGCCTTCCAATATTAACGTTGAAGTATGTGAAAATAAATACTTGATGAAAATTTGGGAAACTGGGAGACACTTTCTCGACCTCTCCAATATACTTACTAACAGGTCTAATAATAAGTCTACCTTTACTTTGTGGTTTAAGATGTATACTCGTAGGAAATAAGCGTTTTTTTAGACTGCTAAAAAAAAGAGTTCATGTATGTATGCGAGATTTTTTATTCAACCATAACTTCTGAAATTCTGAACAGATTTGATATATGTTATCGTCAGAATGCTTGCATCATCCATCTCGTCGAGAGCCACATCACATCTTGTTAAAGATTTCGTTTCAGCGCGGCATGAACCCATCTTCACCTATTCGCTTAACCAACAGTTTTCTTAGCATAATATCACCTGACTTAGCCCGCTGTTCTGTTATAACTCAGCACGTCTCGGTCTCCGACACTCCACCGACCGATCTCATTGAAAGCCATATCGTAACTTCGTTTCAGCGCGGCATCGACCCATCTTTACCTATTCGATTTACCAACAGTTTTCAATTGACTTCACCGGCTTATCTCCTGTAACTCAGCCCGCCTCAATCTCCGACCCTCCACCGACCTCTCGCACATCTTAACTTGGTTTCAGCGCCAGCATCGGCCATCAGTTGTATAATTAATATCATGCCGAAGGAGCTTTAGGTAGTTGCGTGGAAGTTTTTTTGTTCGATAAAGACTACGTTTATTTAACTTAACATTATTACGGTGAAAGAACAAGAGTCCACATATTTTTTTTTTATTAATAATTTTAATTTGCCCCGTACATACTTGTAAAAAAGTTTACCTAAATTTAAAAATTACTATTGCTTGAGTCTAAATTTAGTATCCTAGTTCCAGAAGTTATGGCTTGCAAACAACGCTTACAGTCAAATAATCAGTACGGACATTTCTCTTTATATTATTAGTATATAATATTCTACTTTTTCATCGTGTAAGTTTGTAAGGTCGACATCCGAGCTTATAGACCCCATAGTACTATATGATGACGTAGTACGAGTATATACCTATATATATAATTTTGTCTATCTTCTGAAACAAGATACGCCTTACTCTACACCCCTCCCCCCTCAGGCAACAAAGTATATTAGGGTCAAGAGCTAAGAGTCGCCCGTAACACACTCGAAAGCTTTGTGGCCTAGGGCTATCTGGGCGATTTATGTTACCTATATTGAAGTGTGAAGCCGTGTGGTGACGGCAGAGTAGAATACATTTGTCACCAACCCCTACTCTTCCCGTGGGTGTCGTAAGAGGCGACTTAGGGACTACACATTGAACAGGGAACGGGCAGCAGCGCTCTCTGATACAGTAACCTTTTAATCTGCGATCTCCAACCCGCCTGCCAAGCGTGGAGATTATGGCAAAACCAAACACTTAAGTGGAGGAGGCTCATAGTCCAGCAGTGGACTGTAACGGGCCATTGATGTTATTGAAGTACTGGGTAACAAAGTGGACAGTGGACTAAAGGTGTGGGTGAATTCAATAGTCCACACACTTTGTGGTGAACTTGCATATTAATTTATTTCTAGCTTGTGTACTAAACTAACGCGTATTTTTTAACGCGAAAACATTCTGGTCAGTTTGAGCATAGCTTATAGGTTCAGGGCTTTAAGTTTTATTTGTTATAGACACACTACGTGTTGCTATCAATCGTTTGAACCAATTTTATTAAAACACTGCCTTACACGTTTGACCTTAAACACACTACCAAATATACCACTAAATTATGCTCTTTTAGAATCCTATTAGGGTTCAAAAGACTGTCCGTTAGCCTAATTAAAACTCTGCTCGACCCCCTAAGGACCAGCGTGCGACTGTAAATCAGTATATCCTAGACACCCTGTATAATTAACTTGTAAAGAATAGCGGCGAGTTGCTCTCATTTAGCGCTAAGTAGGTTAAGTGGTTGTCAAGAGGCGCTCGGGAAGCCTTACTCCGCGGCTTACACGACTTCGGGAGGAAGTCAAGTTGCACAGATCACTACAATTGCTAAAAGTGGATTACGAACTGAAAATCACCAAAGTAAAATTAGGTATTGTTACTTAATTGGTTTTTGACTGGTATACTATTTCGGCATTAGGCACTCTATTTATAATAGATTTTTTTGACTGGAAAATTTAGACGGGTTAAGATCGATTTGTATGAAAAGTAAAAAATAAATTAAACTGTTTTGGAAAAGTTGTTAATTTCACCGACTATCTACCACTCAAGAGGTTTCGTGTTAACTAGCTAAGAGCTAACACACTTATTATGTTTGAAGCTGACCAATCCACACTGGACCCATGCTCAATAGTGACTTAGATGACTCAATAGTCGAAATAGGCCATCTGTACTGCTTTTATTTATTATTTTTATTTGTTTATATTAAGAAGAATTACAGACAACTAATCAGGTAGAACACACACACACACACACACACACTTAGGGCACACTTAAGCCCCTCAGAAGAGACAATATAATACTAACAAACTAACCTTCGCTACGATTTCGTAGCAGTACCAAGCGTAGCACTTTATCGTTGCTACGACGTAGAAGGAGTGAACTTGCTACGAGCGAATATGAACTTATTTGAAGCGAAGCATTCGGGACCTAGTGGTGATAGCAAACACTTTTAGACTACGTAAGTTAAACTACTGCAAGTCTTTAGCCAGACCAGGTTGGGTAACCGCAAACCGTATACGAATTTAATCTCTTCGGAAAACTCGTTAAGCCTTTGATCCTATTTTAAGGTAAGAAGTCATTTGCCTAATAGATATAATTTGCCAACCGCTAATTTAGGGTTGACTACAAAAGTAGGATTTGAGCATGATTTCCTGAACCAAGACAACTGTAACTTATCCATAGACCTCCATTTCATGTCTTAAAACCTTCTCTACGACCACGCCCATATCCTCAGACTTCAACTAGGTAAGGTCGCAGCGTGCATGCATACGGCCGCTGTTTGTGCTCGGCCGCGCCCGGGCGACTGGCTTGACGTCAGAACACACCCTAACGCCCGGCTATTTGCGGCAAACCCCTTCTTTACTGCTGTATGGGAAATGTATGTATCTGTTTTTAGCACTTGAAGAAATAAACTTATTTAGTTTTTTTATGGGATCTATTTTTTAGTTTCCCAAACTTGACACTGGCACAAAGTTAACCTTGTGCCATAACAAAAAAATAACTCGACGAAAAAGAGGCGAGTTATAAGAGGAGATCCGATGAGTGTGACTATATTTACTTTTCTCCGATTTGAGTTGGCTGGAATTTGAGTCGCCTGCGGCTCGGACGTGCCTTCGTCCAGCAATAACTAATTTTGCGGCGGCAGTAATGTACTATTTTGTATCGGGACTAGAGTTGCGAAAACCGACGGATTTTTTTTAAATTACGGAGAATATAAAAAAATATTGAGATTCTTTTTGGGAAGTTTTTTTGTTACCTACGTTCCCATTGAGCCTCTGAATTAGAGTAAACAGGCCAAACGCTAGCTTAGTGCTGGTTGGTCGACTTTACAACTAACCATTGAGTTACGTCGTCATTCTAAGTACGACATGCATAATGATTGAGGTTAAGAAAATGTAAAAATACAACGGCAAGTGGTAAAATACGAACCGTGGCCAGTCGTACGTAAAGCAATAACCTTAACACGGATACCTGCTTTCTGTGGGTAGTGAAATGACCCTAACATTTACACCACCGACACTACAAGGATAATGCTAATAAGCCCAGACTCATGTAAGCCCCAGAAATAGCGATACAATCTAAACAACACAGGAAACACGCAACTCATTCACTTGCTCAATAACCGATGATATAACACGGGCAATTCCAATACTCGGCCGCCGCCATTTTGAATTTGTCAATAGCTCTGATTCTTGCTATAACTGTCTAAAATTAAACTTAAGTGACGATTATACTTCCTTACTAATATTATAAACGCGAAAGTTTGTAAGTACGGATGGAACGATGCGTGGATGGATGTTTGTTAAATGTTTGAAATAAGACATTAAATTTTCTAAGAAACAGCCTTTAGTGAGGTTATCAATTATCATACATTCAAAACATTATGCATTCATTTCCTATCTCTGTAATAACTCATAAAAACGAAAAATAAGGACAAACTTCTTACTGCACGAATCACCTCCAATATCTGTCAAATGTCAGCCGATGACAGCTGTCAAACAACGCGCGGGCTGTTTGACAGTTCCGTTGCGATCGTCGGTTCGCGGATCGAAGTGAATGAAGGCGTTGAACGATTTAATTGAGTGAGTCGTTCCGTTGAGTGTTACGATTGTTGATGTTGATAATAGAAGAAAAGGAAGTGGGTTTAGAATAGAATCGTGTTTGTTGGAAATTGAAACTCTTTAAGATGGAAATAAATATGTTTCAACAAATAACGCAAAACCTGTCGAATTAGCTTATGAAGCCTATCTGCTATAGTAGCAACCTAAAGTGCCTTCCGAAACAAAAACTTTCTTAATAAAACTAACTATCGGTCACCCATTCGTGGACTGCAATTAGCAGCTGCTTAACTATCCTGATCGTTCAGATCCTACAATCCAAACGATGAAGAAGAAGATGAACACGATTATTTCCGCTCTGTGCCACGTGTACCAACATAACATCAGAACGCATTAGTCATACCGCGAATTCGTACAACAGCCAGCACTTGCGGTTGGACACTTTGATCCGAAAGTATCTTTATTCCCTAGTAGTAGGGGCGGTATTAGTAAAGCAAGTGTCCAGCATGACGTGCTGGCTACTGTACAACAGAAACACATTAATGACTGACAGGCGGGGATGCGGTGAAATATATTCCAATGTGATCGTGCAACGTGACCCATTTTTAAACTGATCCAGTTTTTACAGCTTTCAGTTCATTCAATTTCACAGTTCGAGAGAAAAAGCTCCGTGGCCGAACGTAGTTCCAAAAACAAAAATCACTTTGTCAGACTGTCCCCAGTTCGGTTAGGCCATTGCAGGGTGAATCATCTGAGACTCGATTGTTGGAAGAGCAAGATGATTCCGTGCTTTGGAAGGCACGTCTTCGCTGCCTATCCACGGAAGCAGTTGAAACAAGAGCCGTGTCAGTGTCGTTTGGCGGCTCTATAATAGGGAACATGCATAAAAAAATATTAGATTTTTTCATAGTTCATCTGAAAGTATACAAAAATAGAATACTGACAGTCAAAACAGAATCGAAATTGATCGAAAAACAAACTAGTTACAACATTATTAAACAAATATATCTGTCCCTCTGTACGAAAACAAAATTTTCTATGGCGGATGTATGGCCCGCGTGACATATGACGTCACATGTGTCGTTGGATTTCTCTGTCTAACCATCAACTTTGAAGCCTTATAACTTTGTTTCTGAGCAAGATATTTGGAAAATTATTTTTTGTGTGTTCCTCAGAGGAACAACAGACGATCGCTTCGCTCGAGGCGACGCGCGTCAGAAATCTTTGACTGACACCAGGGTTTGTAAAGTCAGTTGACAACTTTACAACCCACACGATGAGAATAAAAAAAATCGCATTAATAGGGGATCGGACTGTTCCTAAATTTACCATAATTTATGAATTATTTTTAAAATATAGATTAGTAGCAGACGACTCGCGAAGAAAAAAACAGAATCGGTTGAAAAACATTATTACAGTGATTTTTTAAAGTTTTAATATGTCTGTCTCTTTCAAAAACTATTTTTTGTATGGAGATTATATGGCGTTTCTAACAAATGACGTCACAAGTGGGTATGTGCCTCTCTGTCTAATCTTGAATTTCAAACCTTTAGAACTCGGTCAATTTTAAAAATAGAGATAAAATTATTTTAGTGTTCGATAGCAGAAACTAAGAAGTTTCGATTTATAAAATACTGTTCTTACCCATTCTTGGTATTGTTTTGAACCACATATTGCACGACCACCCTTAGTAACCATTCTAAGCATCTAAATTTAGTAAGATATTTCTCAAATCCTAAACAGACTTATTCCAAGATTATCGCTTTTGGCCCCCGATCAAAGGATCGGTCGATATTTATCGGATGATTTACGATCTATTGATTAAATTTCAACACACAAATGATGAACTTTGAATATATTATATAATGCATTGCAGATCATCACGTGCTATAAAACTCAGATTTGATCTAAATCAAGTATTTCTGAAAAAAATTGACTCACCGACGAGGAATTCGATTAAAAAAACATGTGATCTAAGGTAAACATCGTGATGAAACTGCACACTCCTGCGAAGAAATTCAAAGGTTATGTGTGAAGTCGGCCAACCCGCACTGGACCATTGTGGTCGACTAACCCCTAACCACCCCTAAGGGTAAAAAAGTAGGCAAATGTAATAACATTGGACGCGTCACTACCAACAAGACAGCCAATACCAACTTCAGTTACCCTTTTCCTGTATAACCTGAGACACTACGCCATAGGAACTACAGCACAGCAAGCTCTATTCTTATACTGGTCAGGTCAGGTAGATTAGGTATGAAGTCTTCCGTCGACTATACATAATGAAAAACGTGACTGAACACCGACAGACGTGGATCCTGCCATTGCGACCGACGTTCGCAGAAATACACCGCCCTTCGGAAAATTTTGAGTACAATATTGTCAGGGAAATGCTTAGTTCATTTCTAACTTATTTAATTTACTAACAGCCTACACATCGGTAAAGTGGCTCTCATTGCGGAGATTCCGGGTTCGATTCCCGGTGGGGACATAGTGGTCTAAAACAAATTATGAGACTGCCACCAGTTTGGTTAGGACATCACAGTGAATCGCTAGATCGTCCGAAAAGTACGATGATTCCGTGCTTCGGAAGCCAAGTTCGGAAGACACAATGTTGGCCAAGGATATACTTCAAGGAAAATTGTCATTACATGAGCCATGTTGGCTTTTGGCGGTTCCATGACTCTGGCACCATGGTGGTTTTTCTTTGGCCGCCATTTTTATTTACATGTTTATTTTGCAGTCGTAAAGTAATTTCTAAAGCCCTATAATTAAATATTTTCATATAAAAAAGGGGGCTCGAGCCCCCCGGTGGGGACGTATATGAGCTGGTTAAGATAAAAAAAAAAAAAAAAAAAACATTTTTTCCCCAACCATGCAACAACAAAAAATTAACATTGGCCGTTTATCCTTCACGAACGTAAAAATATCTCAATATTATTTCAAGAGAGCTCGTGGCATCCAGGGTCCGAGTCCAACTATTTCATTAGACTCCGAGAATAGTGGCAGTGGCTAGTGCATTATATATATAGTACTATTATATTATATATAATGTGGCAGTGGGTCAGGGAGCGGGGAAACGGGCCAAGGTTTGTTGTCATTCTATTCGATGCAGTATATGATTTACATTCGGAAGACAAATAATGTTGTAAAGGTTTTTAAAAATTTTGATTGTCATTTAGAAAATTATATGGAATCAGAAACAAAGATAGCTGTGGCAAAGTACTGGGCCGAGAAAATATGAGTTTTCGTCATTGATACGAAGAAGAAAAAGAAACAAAGATTAATAATTTGAAACTTTCGTGTCAGATTTTTCAAACTTCTAACCTGACGCCAATATTCTTTCTTTCATACATATCTGCTATAATAGAGAGTGATCTACTGGTAATTAGTTTGAACTGGTACCTCTATTATTTAATATTAAGGTGGAGTTAGCAGAACATTTAGGTAGACGTGACAACGGTCGGTAGACCAGAGCAGTCACAGAGTGACGAAGGGCAATAAGGCCAATGGGCAGACCAGCTAGATATGGTCCGACGATATTGTCAGATAGGTACCTATAGAATCAAACTGGATGCATAAGGGCAGCGGCTGTGAGGAGTGGTGCTACAGAGAAAAGACCTACAGCAATAGGTAAATGAGAATGAGGAGATAAATCTATGATCATCCTTACTTATCACATTATATGAACTACAAGGTCGAAGATAGACCTGTCAATCCCTGGAGAGATAAACCTGTAAACCCTGAAATGCTGATGATAAATGTTTGTTCAATGAGTATGACAGGTGACTCACATCACATGTAGGGAATGGTGGTAGTGGCGTAGTTGGGTTGGTATCGGGAGCGGCTTGGGTCACCAGGGCAAGGTTTGTTGCTATTGCATTTATTGCATTTCGTTTATATTGGGAGGTAGGTGTTTTCATAGAGCTGTTATGGTTGCTGAAATGAACAGGTTTTAACCAGAAATCAACTCTTGATAGGGAATAGCAGAGTTACTGTATGATCGCGAGAAGGCAGGTGCTTTTTGAATAAGTTGAGTGTGTTAAAATAATCATGAAATAAACTTTGTAATATTTCTTTCAAGATAATTTAGTATATATCCTTACTAATATTATAAACGCGAAAGTTTGTAAGTATGGATGTATGGATGGATGTTTGTTACTCTTTCACGCTTAGTACTTAACGGATTTATATGAAATTTGAAATGGAGATAGTTTGTAACCTGGATTAACACATAGGATACTTTTTACGGAAAAAAGTCTTATTCCCACGGGAGAATCTTACACAACGCGAGCGTAGTCGCAAGCGGAGCGCTAGTGTGGTATAATTTATGAATGTTTTGTCAGTTTCGTAGAGAAATTGCAGTACAGCAGGCCAGGGCCTGATCGATAACTTAGGATAAGCTCGAGCCCCTCGATGGGGACGTTTATGAGCTGTTGATGATGATAGCATGGCGTGAAACAAAAAGAAGGGTCCAATAGCAAAGCTAAAAAGCTAATTCTCCGCCAACATTGCTGGACCGATTTCAATAACATATATTTTTTATCGCATTAAGAGAAGAACTAAATTTTGGGTAAACAGTTCAAAGTCGTAATAAAGCAACTCGGTTTATCAGGCCATTCACGGCAAAACCAATTTTCATAAAATTTCGCTAGATAGGAACTCAGTAGTGTTAAGAGCAAACACACTATCATACATAATTTGATGCATTATTTGATGGTTACGTAACAACACACGCGCCGACTGTACCCTGGCTCCTGGCAGAATGATCAGCGTCGTAGCCTGGCTGCGGCGTTTTGCTGAGTCAGAACCTTTTTGCCAGCACAGTACACGTATGTAATTGTATAATTGCATCGCGTTGTGGTAGGTAAGCTTAAGTATGTCTTAAGTATGTCTTCTTTGTATGTAATTTTGTCATGTGTACTGTTTGTTGGCAAATAAAAAGGTCAGGTTCATCATCAAGGTCAGGTTACGAGACTGAAATTGCCATAGATAAAACTGAAGCTGCAACGAGTATAAACTGAATATGGAGTTATTTCAGGTGTCCAGTGGGTGTCACTCTATCACGCGTATCTTATCTAAGTCCGCGTTTTAACGCTAAGTACAGCCTTCCACTCGTAATTGATGTAGTCGATGTTTCTATACGAAACAACCTCAAATGAAAAAGTTTACAGTTAAATTAAAAATCAGCAATCTTGAGTTCTTGCCTTGGCACTCTCTAACTTGGTAATTAGAAACTTTATAGACAAAACCAACTATCTATGAGGAATTTTAACGGCCAACTTCGTTGGCCCAAGCCAAGCCATGAAACTGAACAGATTCGTGAAAACCACAGAGAATTCATAAATCCCCCAACCCCCTCCCCCCCGTTCCCTCCTCCTTATTTTCTTTTCTACATACGTTTGTTTTTTTTTTTTTGGGTTTTTTAATAAAAGTTGTCTATATCTTTATGTCTGAAATAAAAAATATAAGTTCAATATAAAAGTTGCACATAAATCGTAACTATTTCGATCCTCGTATATTCGCATATAAAATGAATGTTACGTGGGGAAAAAGGTATTGAATTTGAATGTGGATGGATATGTTGGGAGAGGACGACCAAAGAAAAGATGGATGGATTGTGTAAAAGATGATGGACGACCAAAGAAAAGATGAATGGATTGTGTAAAAGATGATATGTGCAGGAAGGATGTAAGTGTTGAAATGACGGCTGATAGGGATGAATGGAGGAAGAAAACATACTGCGCCGACCCCAAATGATGGGATAAGGGCAAGCGAATGATGATGATGTATATTCGCTAGTCTAAATAGACGGGAGTTTTGTATTTCTACGTTGCAAAATTAAAATATAGTTTTATGTTCTTCCATGTTATAGTTTTTTCCAGTGTTATCTTTATTTTCCACTCCAGTTTGCATCCTAGTAAGTTTCCACTGGCATTTCGAACCGAATGGCAAATAGATATGCTTGGTGTAGAAAAACTGTGGATACCTATCTTACAGTTTAATTAAAAATAATCAGGCGAGATTGTTTATTTATTTTCTAATTATTCTAAACTAACCGTCCGTCCGTGGCTACGGTCGCGTTGTTAGATTTGCCCGAAGGAATAATATTTCTCTTAATAAAAAAAATATCCTATGTGTTAATCCAGAGTACAAATTACCTTTATTTCAAATTTCATCCAATTTCGTTCAGTGCTAGCGTGAAAGCGGAACAAATATAAAAAAAGTAGCGGAATAAGTATATTCATTCATTCATTCATTCAAATATCAACAACATCTTTCACATTCACCATATTAATGTGATTGAAACAAAAACAGACATAATAATAAAAGTTTACATTCAAATATCCGGCCCGTCGAACCCGACCCAACAGTTACGGCGGTTACATAGTTATTACTCTGATTTGTAACATTTATTATTAAGACACACTATGTTTGTCTGTTTGTTGACCTAAATAATTTAAAAAAAAAAAACAATCCATTGCCACTTTTCTGTGCTTTTAATTAGATTTGTCTAAATTGATTTGAAGTGCAAATTGCACAAGCAAACAAGTTCTAGCTAGATTAACACTTAGGCCAGTTTTATAGGAAAATATATGTTTTAAGATTTTCGTGGTTGTTCACTACACTAACATTCTCACAATTCGCGGGTTTGTTACCGCGGTTATATTTAATATTGTTACCTCGATATTTCGGAACGGTTACACGCTCCATGGTCACGAGTAGACTGGTGGTGAGTGGACTGCATCTAAGGACAGACATATCTGTCTACCCTCCTTCGGAAAATATTATAGGAAAATATCTCATTCCAAACAAAAAAAAATTGGGAAATTACAGCTTACGCAGTTAATGCTCTACAAAAACACATCACACATCTCTAGTGATGGTACTTCCTACATCTAACCGTTCTGTTTTCGCTGTGTTTGTTTACGTTGCTGTCGCCCCCATCCAGTCGTATAATCCGACCGTCCGATTGCCACGTTCTAGGTCGTGTAAACGTTCTGAAGCAAATGTATGAAGATCGATGATTCAGAGCTACGGACGGGAAATGCAACTATAAATTTCTCTAAATGTTTTAAGTAAATTTTCTGCGAATTGATTCTCGTAAATGTGATCAGAGTTAAATTAATGATATAATACTAGATAATAGATAATATAATACGTAGTTTTCAATTTGAAATAAAAATGCAATCTTCTCTTCTTCATCGTGTGGGTGTACGTAAGGTCGACAACCGACCTCACAAACCCTAGTGTCAGTGATATCTCTATATCCGCCAAAGGTCACATATTGGCTCGTGTAAAGACTACTTTCGTAGATAGCAGCTGGGATCTACGGCTTAACGTACCTTCTGAAGCACGGTATCATATATATTTTTTTCAAGGTCTGCTGTAAGACATTTCTTTAGAAATAAGCAGTGCCAGTTATGTCGTTTTTCTATGTGATCATTTTCTGTTAACTTTATTGTGTACAATAAATCATAAAATAAATAAATATTCTTTCGTTATTCTTTCTTTTTTTTTTTCCTTTTTATCTTTCTTTTCAGATAATCAGGAGATTCAGAAAGAAACCGATCTTTCATGCTGGTCTAAAAAAGAACTGTAATTCAAATCTTATGAACGAAAAATTCCTTCTTTACCGTAATAGTGATGAGAATTAATTAATTTTAACATACCCAAACAAGATTTCCGAATCCAAAATTAAACTATTATAAACATAAGGATATTAACAGTGATAGCTACATACCTACAGTTATAAAGTAATCCAGCTCTCATACAACGCTTTGAAATACAACTTTAGCGTAATAAACTCCTAACATACGAGTGGAACTTCATCCCTGCGCTGCATGTAGCGTTCCAACGAATGAATGACTCTGATTCTAGCATTGCGCTCCGGCCTCCGATTCTAAAAAGTCTAACCTGTTTTAACGAATAAAAGAACAACAGATGGTTTTTTTATTTTGAGAGCTATTGGACATCAAGTTTGAACTTGATGACTCCAGAATGAGTACGTATAGTTTTTTGTTGATGAACAGCAGATCAAATTTTTAAAGTTTACTACGAAATTGGCCTCTATTCGGGATGTCACGCTCTAATCTTTAATTAAAGTTAGTCCGTCCTTTTTACCTTTTAAAGATTGAACAAGAGATGGCCATCTCTTAAACTGACAGCTGTGCCCTTATTTTAAGATATCATTCGTTCAAATTAATATCATTCGTTCATCACCTCTCTTTCATTGGTCATAAAAACGAAAAGGATAGCTGGATTTTAAAATTAGAATTAGAGCATGACATCCCGAATCCAGGCCATTATGCGTACAACCAATCATGCGATAAATGCAGTTACAATCGATATTTGAGCATAACCGGTGAATGCGATACCACACGATAGTTTTAATCCCCGTATTTTCGGGACTGCGTGCTCTTAGTCCCGCGGGATCACGGTATTTGCGGGATTAATACTATCGGTCATTGCATTCCCTAGGCACAACTGAATAATAAAACATCTCACTTTTGTTTTTCGGTGCACATTTTAAATGAAGCCATTTTCACGCCATTTTGGATCTGTTTTCTCTCGATCGATGAATGCTCGATGATCGATCCTTTTTTCTCGGAAAACCGAAAAGGATACTTCAATCCTTATTAAGGTTGGAATCGCGGTCGGCGTGTGGCCAATATCCTGTGTTAGAGTCTGGAGTACATCTACATACTTGACAGAGAGCTGGCCGGCTGCCAATTTTCCTGATAGGGCTTTGTGTCGACCGAGGTGTGGGGGAACAGCGGACAGGTGGAAATATCCTATCGACACGGCGCAAAAGATTTGTATATGTGTTGGTTAACTAACGGAAAACTACTCCAATGGTAGCACGGTCCATGGAATCACACTATCACATCGCACTCACATGAATATTATAAATGTGAAAATATACTTGGATGTTTAGATGTTTGAATGTATGTTCCGCTTTCACGCTTAAAGTACTTAACGGATTTAAATTAAATTTGGAATGGAGATAGTTTGCAACCTGGATTAACACATAGGATACTTTTTACGGGAAAATCTTACTCAACGCGAGCGTAGCCGCGGGCGGACTGCTAGTTTATGATATTAGTGTGACAGGCTGCAGGCAGGATATCAAAATGGCCTTTTTTTCTTAAGTGGCTTTTTCTAGAAAATTCATTCCTTGTTGACACAAATGCCTTTCCCTTGCACCAGCCTAGCCCTCATTGTGCAGTAATGTAATGTGGCCACCGCTCCTGGGACCAAACGCACCGGGCCTTGCATTTCACCAACTTGGACTACGTACGTGGCAACCGTTATTTAATTAACAATGCACTAGTGTTGTTACTGAATAAGCGATCGATAGTCCATCGATAGAAGAGCTATCGATAATTCCTACTATTCTGGTCCTAGAGGAAGCAATCTTCTGTTTTTCGAGTCGTCGTCAGAAGCAATCGAAAGACCGAGTAACAGCTTCGGCAGTGTTGTCATGATTCAAGCATTCGATAGGGTAGCATTTTTAGGTAAAAATTATCGATAGTGTGACAATACAACACTGCACCTACTCAAGCATATGGAGATTCGTGTAGGCTGATGAATTGTGTAAACTAAGTGAGATTGTTAGTGCCTAGAAGAGATGGGTGACCGGTATAAATGTAACATGATCGAAAGTTACTTTTAAGTTAGATGACACACGAGACTACAAAAAACATGTACACTATACTCGCATATTATTTTGATAGCTTTACAACGACAGTCAACAAACAAGACAACATTTAAGATGTAGACAACTTAATTTAATTACCTATTTGCATAATTTCGTAGTACTGTACAAGAAAGTCAGACATTCGTCTTTCAAGTTACTTAAAATCTGTAGCACAATACTATTACACTTCATTCTTTTAGCATGAAAATTCCAAATAATATTTCGAGTTTCCGTCCTACAAAACCCGCAATGGAAATCCTTTCACAATCCCAACATTTCAACCTGTTATCTGACGTGCCACATGAACAGTCCTCGCCAACGTCGCAGACAGTTCACAGCCTCACAGCTGTACCGGGCAAGCGATGGAACAGAGCTGCAGCTTCCGGTACGATAAAAGGGGTGTAAAATGGGGGGGTTTAGTATTGCGGACGGCAGGTTAGTGTCAACTGTCTACTGTTCTACAGATAGAGAAGTAGAATACGGATAGTAATGTTATTTCACTTTTATTGATACAATTGCCTTAACTTCAGATAGTTAGGGGAGAATGTCTCAATTATAGGTAAATTCGAAATTCGGATTCGAATATTAAAGATAAAGATAAAAGTGTCTTTATTCGAAGTAAGATTTAACAAAATCATTTTTCGACGTCAAAGCAAGATCGTTCACTACAAGTGTACGCCTTCTGTGGAGAAGAACGTATTATATTTCTTAAAGATGCTGCCAAACTATGGCCAGTCGTGAACGCAATGAACGGTCGGAGGAGGTCGTTCAATACATTACTGCCTTATACTGGATAGAAGTCTAGATTATTTAAACTGCTATTATAAAGCTACCGCTATTATTATATTAGCTAAAATTGTTTATAACATTTCAAGAGTGCTGACTCCAGAGACAAAAGATAAATCAGACATGCACACATTTTGTTCTCTTTCTATTTCTTTGTCTCCGGTATGTCAATAGGGGGGAGTAGTTTCAATAGTAGAGAGTTGGAAACTAACCTACCGTTTTCTGTAGAGAAGATTATGTCTATCAAAAACAGTCTACCACAGACAGTTTAAAAGTCTGGATTATTTAAGCTACGATTCCTCGCGCGTTAGATCGTTTGGTTTTCTTGTGGGAATAGTTTCTGTCTACGACTTCAGACTGGTTAGAAGTTTATATTATTTAAGCTAGATTTCCTCGCGCCTAGGACCATTACGTTTTCTTGTGGGAATAGTTCATGTCTACGCCCTCAAACTCGTTAGAAAGCTAGAATATTTAAGCTAGCTTTTCTCGCGTCTAAGACAGTAGCATGTCTTCTATAGGAGAAACTAACTTAAGCGTTAAACAGTGTACTAGATTACATTAAAATCTGTTAATTTGAAGATGTTCGTGTTAGATTAAGTCATCTAAATACTCGTATACTTTTACCAAGTACACATGTAAAATGTACGTAACGTCTAAATATTTCAACACGAACAACCCAAAAAACTGATGATGATGATGATCTTTAACAACAAAGTTAGCTATCACGTCAGAGCGTCACCCTCCTTTTATGGGGGGGTGTTGAAAGTTGCCAACTCCATTGCGTCCTGTGACTATTTGCTTAAACTGGTTATGGTCCAGTTGGTAGTACGCTTGCCTGCGAAGCTTGGGGTCGCAGTTTCGAATCCAGTCCAAGTCATGAGCACTTCAGTTTGCCAAACGTTTGGACTATATTTATCTATTTAGAAATGTACTGCGCGACTAAAACGATTTTATGGAACTTGCTCCAAGTCACCTTAAATGGCCATGTCAGTGGCCTTTGGTGGCTCTATAACATTGACACCGGGGTTTGTGAGGTCGGTTGTCGCCCTTACAACCCACACGATGAATAAGAAGAAGTCACCTTATGAGGAACTACTGTATACTCTATCAATCAAAATTCTAATGATTTGTATTTTTCTCCAAATCTTCTTTGTCATGCACCTAATTATTTTGATCAATTACTCTTCTGTCGTGTAGAGTTTGTGCCGTGTGGTGACGGCAGAGTAGAATACATTTGTCACCAACCCCTACTCCTCCCGTGGGTGTCGTAAGAGGCGACTTAGGGACTACACATTGAACAGGGAACGAGCAGCAGCGCTCTCTGATACAGTAACCTTTTAATCTGCGATCTCCAACCCGCCTGCCAAGCGTGGAGATTATGCCAAAACCAAACACTTAAGGGGAGGAGGCTCATAATCCAGCAGTGGACTGTAACGGGCGTTGATTTGATTTGACTCTTCTGTGTGATACTCACAGTCTAGTTCGGGTTCAGATGGCAGTGTGTGAGATATCCCCACATATTTATTTATTCAAATGTGTGGCCATAAAGCATTCTCTCTGTGTGGCGGCGATATGACAGAGGCTTTGCGGCTCCGACCGCAGAGTTGTGGCTGGAGCCGGTGGATATGTGGTTTAATTAACGAACGCGTCCACACTGATACCTCGTGATTTATTTGAACATTTCACGAGTGTGGGCTTCGGTGTCGTATAATATTAATTAAGAGCTGTCCGTCCGCGATGTTTGTGGATTTTCCCTTTTTCGACAGGGGGTTTTTTGAACGCGGAGGGGAGTACACTTATCGTTCCGAGCAACGCTGACAGATGGCGCTGTAAGGTGAGGTGTTATATCGCTGGAGTAAAAAAAAATCCCATGTCCCAAAGTCCAAAGTTCTTAGTTTAAAATTTCATCAAAATTGGTTCAGTTGTATAGCCGTGAAAGCGTTACAGACAAAGACGGACATAGTTACTTTTTCATTTATAATATGAGTATGGATGTATTTTCGTAGTAGAGAGTTTAAGCATGTTTGTAATTTTGTTATTTTAATTAAAATAATTTATTAAATATATAACAAGTACAAGTATTTGTATCATTGCAACACCTTACGAGGTACCAAATGAGAGACTGCATTTATGAAGTAAGATCAAATTGTTACCATTTGTAAGCAAATAAATAAATATGAAAAATATAAAATAATAATACTATGGAGTTCCATCAAGTGCCGACAATAGCAAGTATAAATTATAAAATAATTTATTTAAAAAAAACATTATGTTAACGCTTATCTTGCCGACTGTACCTACTTACAATATCGACATGAAAATTGCTCGTTTTACAGATTTCACATTCCTATCTATTGTAAGAAACATGAAATAAATTTAAGGAACAGAATTCCGCTCTTCTGCCAAAATTCATCAGTGCTCTTCGAACTGATTCAAATTGATTTTGTTGTTTACGTTGTAAAGAAAGTATTTAAAGTTATTTCAACTGCTATACTGCTATCGTTTCAATACGTGTAAACATTGATTTACAACAGGCCTAGATATAGTGCGTCATAAAAAAAACACTAGAAACATGTCACCCATTTGAAAGTACGCTGGGATTAAAGTGACATGTGTATTTTATTAATTGCAACCTTATTGTCTATCAGCCGTGTGGTGACGGCAGAGTAGAATACATTTGTCACCAACCCCTACTCTTCCCGTGGGTGTCGTAAGAGGCGACTTAGGGACTACACATTGAACAGGGAACGGGCAGCAGCGCTCTCTGATACAGTAACCTTTTAATCTGCGATCTCCAACCCGCCTGCCAAGCGTGGAGATTATGGCAAAACCAAACACTTAAGTGGAGGAGATAGCCCAAGAAATTAAACAAAATTATGTAAGGGACATACAAACCGCACGTCCAGGTGAATATAAATTTAACACGAAATATTTATTTTAATTTTTTGGTCGGTTTCTACCAAACTGCCGCTCTCAGTTTCTACCAAAGCGGGTGCGGACTTGCGCGGGAGCAGAAGGCTTCGACCCCTATACATTTCATACGTCTCTACATCCCCAAATGACTTCTGTCCAATATCCTTGTTCAGCCATAAGGCTTAGGCGCTGCGAAAAGTTATAATCAAGAAGTTCAATCCAACAACACAAATTCTCCCGTACATCTAGTTTTCAATCAATCATTCAATCAGCCTATTGTACAACTAGTTTTATTCAAGTTAAAATTAAATGTATCTTTGTATCTACAAAGAAAGGCCATCTTATTATTGGAGCCGCATGTTATTAAATACTTGCACTCTCTACGCCACGACCTATTGTCTCAAACCAATGCGCAATGTATTGTTAATCAAACCGGGTAAGTACTGTGGCCCGGCCGCCGCCACGAGCACCACACGAAGAATGTTGTAGGGGTTAATAATATAAGGTGTGGCAAAAAACAGGGTTCAGTCCGAAGAAAAGGAATTTATGTATTTATATATTATATAATCTCTCACTAGTCTTAGAGTTTAAGAAAAGTAGAAACATGGAGTGCTTAGGGATATTAAAGTTGGAGATCTGGACATGAAGTGAAGAATTTGGCAGAAAAAAGACAAAATCGAAACGTAAAATTTGAAAATGAATTTAAAATGAAAGATAAAACTGCCAGCAAGAAAAGTTGCCAGTCATAAAACAGGAAAGAGGACGAATGCCTCGTTACAGTACTAAGTCATTATTAACAGTCTAGTAGTCATTATATACGTCCCCACCGAGGGCTCGAGCCTACCCTGAATTAGGGCGATCAGGCCTTAGTCGCTCTGTTCAACAACTTATCAACAATAGGATTTCTTCTTTAATTTTCATACTAATTATCCCCGCAGCAACGTTTTGTGCCGTTTCGAAATATTCTAGAAGTGGCGTTGTTCAGTTTCGTTGACAACTATCACAGACGTTTGTATTATTAAGTAATACTCTTTTACCAATTCAATAGGGGATCGGACTGTTCCTAAATTTACCATATTTTATTAATTATTTTTAAAATATAGATTAGTAGCAGACGATTCGCGAAGAAAAAAAAGAATTGGTTGAAAAACGAATTTACAGTGATTTTTTAGAGTTTCAATATGTCTGTCTCTTTCAAAAACTATTTTTTGTATGGAGATTTTAAGACGTTACTAACAAATGACGACACAAGTGGGTATGTGCCTTTCTGTCTAATCTTGAATTTCAAACCTTTATAACTCGGTCAATTTTAAAGATAGAGCAAAAATTATTTTAGTGTTCGATAGTAGAATCTAACTAAATTTAAAAAAAGTAGTCCGATCCCCTATTGATTTTATAGTCATTAAGTTTGTTTTCTCCGTGTATCCTTAAAATTGTCTTCATCTACTCTATAATACATTTTGCTGGAGGGCAAATTATATAGGTAGTGTCCAGCGTGGGCGGTACAGTCAAACACAGATAGAAGTACACGGTGCCACTAACTGCGCACCTACTGGGATGGGAGACTACTGTCTGTCTTGTACTGTACGTGTCCTATGGCACGTGTAACATTTCACCTTTTACAAATCTTGTAGTTTTCTTTTTTAATATTTTCTATGTTGGTTAAAATCTCGTTAAAATAGTAAATAATAATTTAAATCCTCATTCAGATGTTTTGTTAGGGTGGTGTTGAATTCCAGAATAGTTGTATGTACCTATGTGTCACATGATAATTTTGTACCGCAGCTAGTGGGTCGCCTCGGAGAGATTTATATGTAGCAATAATGTCGCCTGTACACTTTCTATTTCTTGCTTAATTATTGTAACTCCAGAGTGTGCAAGCAGGTAAGTATATTAATTAATTATTTCAAATGGCTCTGAAATACTGGAAATCGATAAGCTTGTATAGAGAAATCGGTGAATCTAGTCCAAGCGAAAGGGTCTTAATCTTAGCAACAAAATTAAGTAGGTAACTGAATAAAGTTTTTTTTCATTCATTAGATTCAACTTTCTCAAACAAAATTTTCTAGTAATTTTCTAGTCGGAGACTCTATATTTTTCCTTTATATCATGACTTATATTATAAGATACTATCGCTAAATTAAATTCAATATTAGCACTAAATTAAAATAGTTAAAGAAATATTAGGTATTTTCAAACGTAAATACTTTTTTAACGTATGTACTAATAATATATGGAAGTTTTATCTCATTGACGTATAGATTAGATTTTCACATTTCCTACCAGAATCACCTTCGAGTCGTAAAAATCCACAAAAAGTCAAAAATTCACTTAAAACGCGTCGTTCAAATTATTTTCTATAAAAATCACATTCACCAAAGAAAATATTCGAAAAATCCAAAATGGCGTCTACGATGCGCTCGCAAGCGCGTCGCGAATGATACTGAAATTACTGAATGCTTTCAGTCAACATGCAACCAAATCACAAAACCTATCCACAGGTCTAGTTTCACAGGAAAAGGAGCTCAACTTAAATCGGTCGTTTAATATAGCAACCAATTAAAAAGAGCCGTTATTCCTAAGGACTATCATAAACCTGCGGGTTCAAGATGTTCTGGTTATTATAAGCACAAGAAACGTAGCTCAACTTATGATGGTTGACGCCGAGCGCGTCAACCGAGAATGAGCTGTATAGTGAAAGTGTTAAACATCATATTTGTACTCGCACAAAAGAGATTAAATAATCTTAGTATGGAACTATAGCGTCTAAATTCGTACGTTACATTGTTATTGAATAGAATGGGCGCATCCTGAAGCCGTTAGACTAATGTAGGCTTTATGCGAATACAATAAGGTAGGTTGCAGTATGAGAACTAGTGTAATATAAGCTGTTTTCATGTCTCTGTAGTATGTCTGAATTAAGTGTGTGTACGGGGTGGAATTAAAAACATTCGAGGAAAGAATAGGGGAGGTTTTGTTTCGTCTAAAACACTGTTTTCGGGCAACACTACTTTTTTTTCGAGTTCGAAAATTAGATAAGCTCGAAAAATATCGAACTGAGCTCCAAAAACAGATTACATCTGAACAATAGGGGATCGGACTGTTCACCATATTTTATGAATTTACCATATTTTATTATTTTTAAAATATAGATTAGTAGCAGACTAATCGCGAAGAAAAAAACAGAATCGGTTGATAAACGAATTTACAGTGATTTTTTAAAGTTTCAATATGTCTGTCTCTTTCAAAAACGATTCTTTGTATGGAGATTATATGGCGTTACTAACAAATGACGTCACA
The DNA here is from genome assembly GCA_951230895.1 of Carpatolechia fugitivella. Classification (NCBI taxonomy): domain Eukaryota; kingdom Metazoa; phylum Arthropoda; class Insecta; order Lepidoptera; family Gelechiidae; genus Carpatolechia; species Carpatolechia fugitivella. Next base: position 10,930,903 of record OX579670.1, on the reverse strand, counting down.
AGTGGGTATGTGCCTCTCTGTCTAATTTTGAATTTCAAACCTTAACTCGGTCAATTTTAAAGAAAGAGCAAAAATTCTTAAAGTAGTCCGATCCCCTATTTAAGTACGCCGTTTAACATTTCTAAGAACAAACAGCCTCCGTGGCCGAGTGGTCGAGATTTCGCCGCTCATTACAGAGGTGCCGGGTTCGATTCCCGATGGGGACACTATCAAGCAAAAATCACTTTGTGAGACTTTCCCCAGTATGGTTAGCACTTTGTAGGCTGAATCACCTGATTGTCAGAAAAGAAAGATGATTCCGAGCTTAAAAAAAAAAATAAGCTGTTTATTATTGAATAAAACTTATCATTATTACATTCTTACCCTAATCTTAAATATAAAAGATTGTGCGGCAGCGTAGGATGCACCTCCCGACCCTTCTACCGTAATCGTTGTTAAATTTAGGTATGCAACACAGAGGAAGATTAGACAATTTTCGCAAATTTTTAGCCCTAGATTTTATTTCTAAATTTCGGAAGGCACGTTAAGCCGTTGGTCCCGGCTACTATCTAGTCGTTACACGAGCCATGTCAGTGGCCTTTGGTGGCTCTATAACACAGACACTAGGGTTTGTGAGGTCGGTTGTCGACCTTACAACCCACACGATGAAGAAGAGGAAGAATCTTAACTTAGTTTTCGTCTCTGAATATCGCCCTTACTTTTTTTCTATTTAAGACTGCTCTCCGAACGTATTCTGATATTAAAATAACAAATTACGAGTTATAAGCAGTAGAAATTTCGTGAATGAATAAGTTAGCTACTTAATTAAGTTGTAACGTTAGTTGCCATGTTTATTTTATGTAAATAGTGTTTATGATTTCATTCTAGTTGCGTAGGCGAATACAATAAACGCTAAATACTTAAGGGACAATTATTAAAATACCGGTAGGATGTTGATTTTCCATCGAATATCCATACAAACGTTCATCGTCTATTTTATCCTCCCCAAGGGATGAATTTTCGAAAATCCTTTCTTAGTGTAAACCTACGCTGTACATAAGGTGGAAAATTTTGCTGTGCGTTATCTTAGTTTTTGTGAAATAATATCATGGATTTTAAATAAATTTCTTACGTTATCTGACGCCTAGATGATCAAGGACCATACAACTAGGCCGAAATATCAGGATAAATAGAATACGTTTCTCTGTAAACCAACTTATAATTATAGCCTACTATATTTTTTTTAAAAGCGTAAACTCTTCGAAGCACGATCATAGTGCTTTCCTTAAAAGGTCGTTTATACGTGGCACTAACAGATTATCTGCCGTGGCAATAGCTTCAAACATTTTTACTTGAATAAAAATCGTCGAGAGTTTCAGAACTGTTTCACACTGTGATACAGATACATTTTGCTCTTGTATATGTATAAAAAACCATCCTCTGTGGGTAGCCACGGAATGTAAATTCTACTCCAAATGTCTGCAGACTTCTTAAACCAGCCATTCTTAAACCAGCATCTATCTCTCCGGAGGCATATCGAAGTTATTAATGTTATGCTTTATCACTCGATGTACTTTATTGTGTAGTGTCGTAATGTAGAAATAAATGGTTCTCGTTCGTTTAAGCTAGTACTCACTTGTGGTTGAGCGCAGTAAGTCGGTTGGGGTCGCTCGCATTGCGGTGTTTGCCGCGTCTCGGCGCGTCGCGTTCCCGACAGCTCTCCGCGCGGTTGACGCCGCGGCCGCCGCTGCTAGCCGACCGCCAACTGTGTGGGAGACCTTTAGTTAGAGGTGGATAGGGGAAGACTAAGGCAAAAGTTCCACTTGGTCAAACAAAAATTACTTTGTGAGGCTGTCCCCAGTTTGGTGAGGACGATTGAACTGAAGACGTTTAATAGGCCACTCAGGAGCACCCTTAGCCTTCGATCTAGCTTAAAAATAGAAATTTGATAGTAATGAAATAAAACATTGCCTCTGGACCGTAGCAAATTATATGGTCACTACCTAGCCCGTCAGGCAGGAAAAAGGCATGAGTTGACGTATGTTTCAATCATAAAATTAAAATCTAATACAATATTTTGATTACTTTAATTATAGTATTCCTTACACACAATTATTATTTAGAAAAAAAAATAGATACCTGGGTTTTTAAAGAATAACATTTTCAAATAACATAGCGCCACCTACACATTCAAAACCATTTCACACACACAACCATTGTCGCATCTCAGAAACGAACCATTTTATTTAACTGCCATCTAGTGGCGAGTAGCGGAACTATAAAAGTTTCTAGAGAAGAACACAGATGGCGCTTGTGGTCCAAAATAAACAAGAGTTGGTGATGATGACAACTTTGGTATACATAGCAATTAGGAAAAGTTCTCGTATGGCAACCAAGTATTGAAAAACCCAGCGTAATCTGGCTCAAAATACTGGAAAGACCAAGTGAAGGTCGCAGGAAGCCGCTGGATTCGGGCAGCGCACGACTGGTCATTGTGGAGATCCTTGGGGGAGGTCTTTGTCCAGCAGTGGACATCTAACAGGTGTGATAAGGATACGTACTTGTGTCACTCCAATCTGATTCCGCTACTGACCAGCCAATGCGACGATAAGTTTACCGCCAATGCAACGTGAAGTCAATGTTTTGGTTTTGAGATACTGCCATTCTGGTATTTGCGTATAACCACTTATTTATTTTTTGTCTTTATTATTTAGCCTGTTTAATAGTACTTCTGTTATTTCTCATTTAGGTGAATTGTAAGATTCTTATGAGAATAAATATCTTTGAACCTACTTGGTATCTTTATCGACGACATCTTTGGCGACGTCCGTATCTTGGTCCACATCAGCTGCTGCCGTGTCGTCTGTCGACCCTTCTCGTCTGCTCTCTCCTGCAAACAATTAAACATTATACATTAGAATATTTATAAAACATAGAATTTCTACAGTTCCTTTAATTCTGGGTAAGCTTGACTTATGTGAGCTTACAACAACAGCCAGAGAATTAGAAAAAGATTAAGATAATTTAACTGCGAAAAAAAACTCTAGTTACCATACCAAATAAATTACTAAGACATATTTTAAAAGTTAAGTTTTCGTATAGAGAGAGTAAAATGTACATACCGTTGCGTCAAACATCTTAAATTACATGAAATACATTAAACATTACCACATTGTAATAACGCTAATCTGGATTCATAATCACAATATTTATTAACAGTTAGGTAAGGTTCTTACATTATACTTTCTCCTTGCATACTTTGTTGAAAATAATTAAATCAACGTTGGCAGTTTAATTATTTTATACGATACTAGTAAAAATGAATTACTATACCTTTCCAACGATGTGTGTGCTGTTTGTATGTATACTACTATCAGATCAAAATGGTACTTTTGTGTAGTAAATTTCTAATCAATACGTACCACTGCATCGCCTAAAGTAAGAAATATACCTTCAAGATATAGACCATTATACTAAAACTAAGATCATTACATAGGCAGATATCACAAAATTTAACTAACGATACAATCACCAACACAATCACACAAAAGAGACAAACAAATGAATAAATAATATATCGACATCAATGAAAACAAAACTACGAAACCAATAAAAGCAACCATAATAAAACCAAAAGCCGATAATCCAAATTATGACACTAACCTACTCAAGTTCAATGCCAAAGAGATAACAAGTGACCTGGATCGAGACGGTCCTAATACGCGAGCTCAACCTAATGACATTAATACTAATAGGAAGAATATTAATAGCCAGATGACGATGACACATCACGGAAACTGCCGCGCCGCCCCGTCCTGTCCACAGATAAACCCTACTCGGCTGACGGTTTGGTAGTTTTGTTCCATATTAGTACAAGGATACGGTTTGAACTGAAATAAACTAACCAATGAAACATAATTTCACTTTACATACAAACCGATTAGCTGACCAAATTAATACTTACCATCACACTCATACTAATATTATAAATGTGAAAATATATTTGGATGTTTAGATGTTTGGATGAAGTCGGAAGCTTTCACGCTTAAAGTACTCAACGGATCTAGATGAAATTTAGAATGGAAATAGTTTGTAACCTGGACTAACACATAGGATACTTTTTATTCCCACGGGAAAATCTTACATAATGCGAGCGTAGCCGCGGGCGGACTGCTAGTTTTATATACTTTTGAAAAGTTGCGGAACAAATAGTTGAAGAAGTTAAATGTAATATTCGAGATACTATATTATTAGTAAAACATATATATATTTTTGTTTTGTAAACAGGAACAAGTCAGAAAAAAATAACGGAATTGTTGAGATAGTCCACTTGCAAAGGACACTTCCATGTAAAAGTGTCTTTTTTAATAATGTCCTATAGTACAGGTTGGACAAATCTATGATATAAATAAATTACTATGAAGCAATAATTCTCGTCACTGTACATTTCTTCCTGTTATTACTTCCTCTATGATTATGATCAATAAAGTATATTCATTCACTAACGTTTTTTTTAATCGCTTGGTGCTGAAACCATCTAACCAATAACCATTTAGCAAATTATAAAAGAATGAAATAAGGAAGGAAATATACTAATCGTCAGTAATTTGTACCAAAACTCACATTATTACCCAATAAGTCAACTGAATTCTACTCCCGCGCCGATTGGCTGATTGGCTCGTATACAACTCCAGCAATAGCCGATGATGTCATTCTGCGATACTGTAGAGTCGTTTGTCATGTATCTACAGTATAGTGTTAAAGTTTGAATAAGTAGAGTATCTATCTTCTAAAAAGGTTAGGTTAGGGTTCAAACCAAACAAATAAAAAAATCCGTCTTTGGCATTAAGTACTATATATAAAATAACCCTAGTAATGACAAAACAGGCAATGTAGATACTGTATTTTTGTTAAATAATGAAAAATAACACAATAGCTTTGTTAAGTAGATTCAGTCTTTTCAACCATAATAACGTGAAATGCTAAACAATGATACGATTATAAATCGTAAAAGTTTCTAATCAAATAAAACAACTAAGTTTAATAAAGTTCTAGAAATAGTCAAGTAACAAGTCAACATTTTCGTATGCTTGAGAGCTATTTCTAGCACCCGCTCCAAACACTATGGGTTCGATATTATAGTTAGGTATAGATCCACATGAAGGTCTGAAGAGGTATCTTCCTGTGCCTTTGTTCAACGCAAATTGCTTGCTATGGCTGTTTTCGCACGGCGATCAACATTAAGAGCCATTCATGTCACTAGGTTCGACCCTTGGCAGAAAACTTTTTTTTCTTATGTGGCAATTAGCTAGCAGCATAGACAAACAAAGCTTTTGTTGAACAGAGGGTCAATTAAGTCTTCTGGTTAGATAAAAAGAAGAAGTAGAAAGAGGAGGAGCAGAAAAAGTAGAAGGAAGAGGAGGAGGAAGAGGACGAGGAGGAACAACAACGATTATTTATCAAACTTCAGCAAAGAGAAGAAAAGAAGCTTTTGTCCAAAAGTTAGTCATCTCAGATTTAAAGCTAGATATAAAAGATAAGAAAATAACAAAAGTGTTGAGTGGTTTTACTAAACCATTATTATTACTTTTAAATCACTCGTTCAGACTGAAACCAATAAATTTCTCAAATGACGTAACGTTGTAGTTCACGCCAAACAATTTGAACTCCGTGTTTTGTGTGTAGTAAAATCACGAGTATTACTGCGTACAATTTGCATGTGAACGCGGCAGGCATTTGCAGTATTTCCTGAGCAACACATTATGACTGTTGAGTAATTAGCGCTAGTATTGTATTACTTTGATACCTATTATTGAGGCGATTCGAGTTGAACCATATTTGAAAGCTAAAGCTCGTGAAATAGGCATGTATTGCCAGCAAATATTCGAAGGGTTTATTTTGGGGTCAAAGTCTTACTGATCCGCTAGACAAAAGCTTGTGACCGACTAGACAGGCAGTCAGTTGAATAACGAGATATACAAAGTACCACCTAATGCAATCGCCGCGTCTCTAAATTTCGGAATCCTGGCTTTCAAAGAAGTTAAATAGAAAACCAAGACAGGAGCAAAATTTAGGGCTTTTTTAGAAATATATCGCGTTTTCATAGTTTTTATATAAATATGTCAAACGCATTTTCAATTGAAATTCTAGCGATACGAATCTGTTGATCCAAATCTTACAAATACTGGAGCAAATTAGTTTAATAACATAGAAAAGCAAACAAAAACAGGGGATGTTATTGATATGGCAATTAATATTGCTATGAACTATGAAGCAAGGAATGTAGACAGACCTAAATAAAATAATTTGTATGACCTACATAGTATTAGGAACGCGTAAACAGGGCTACGATAACAAAGTTTAATGTGTTGGAATTTGATACTGGTTTGAGTTACGCAATATCTTAGATAACGTAAGCTTGTGATGAAGAATGTAAGCTAGAGTGTGACAATAAAATCCACGTCACAGGTGTCCTAAATAAAAACTAGTGGCTCTGTGAGCTGTAGACCTCGCGAGTCTGTATATCTTTTCATATTTATTTATATTTTTTCTCCACATACATCCCCGACCCCTTGATTTTTTAATTTAATTTTATATTATTTATTTTATTGGTTAAGAAATGTGACCTGTAGAGGAAAACAGCCTCAGCGGTAGACCTTGTAAGCCGGCAACCGCCATAAATCCGTCATTTTTGAAAATTTCTGAGAAACGCGACCTGTAGAGTGAAACACACAAACAGATGGACATACAAAAACCAAAATTTGGCCAAGCTGAAACAGAGACGCTTCGCTCGCTCGGTCAATTAAATTAATATTGTTTTAAGATCAACCTTTTCCATACCTTAGACTATTATTCTCCTGTGATGTTTTATTCGACTGCACTTTGTTTCTTACGTACAATATATAAAAAAAGATATAAGAGCTGCTCCATATAATTTTTAATACTTTGATTGTTCAGTGCAATGTCTTCGATGATTGAGTTTCAATTCCCAATAGTTCAACATTTTTCAAGCCTTTATTATTGTATTTAAATATGCCTATGATATATTTAATTTTGATTAGGTACATATATCACCAAAAACTCTAGGTAAATGTACTGCAAAACACTTTGGATCAAACTCTGGACCTGCCAATTGTAATTATGAATTTAACCAATTACGCCACCGGGAATTACAACCCACATAACTCCAACCCGGAAACCAGCGACTCACAAAGCCACTTATTATGCCTTGAACTGATTCCCGACTCATCCGATCAATGGTCTCACTAAGTACCTCGATTGGTGAGCGGCCTGGATGATATTTATAGCAGGTACAAGGGTGGCTTCTGACCTGGCCGCTTAACAGACCACCAAGCTTGAAGAGATCAATTTTATTGATGAAGATAAAACTTGTACATTCCTGCAATTTCCGAGTTTTACGAAGTTCAACGACTTGTTGATTTGCGTGACACGCATATTATGTGGATGATTTTAATGCTTTTTCCTTTAGTTGGCAGTGATTTTTCAATGTCTGGTCTTACGCATATAAATCATGTAGAATATAAAAGCAACTCAGAAAGCCAGTCATGATGCTGACAAATTGCTATGAATGAAGTTTAAGCACAGAAATACCATTTTTAAAGACGTGTTCGTTGATCGTTGATTTCGTCTAAAATAATAGCATTCCGAAATAGCTAGAGATATTGTTGATATTTCTAAACGGATAACAAACCAAAAAGCCTTAATATTTCAAAGTCCCTCCTAAAGAAGTTATTCAGGAACACTACGATAAGAGTTCCGAAATAAAGTAGTAAATTGCTGTCGCCAAAATAAACAAATGAAGGCTAAAGATCGGTGAACCAATAACGCTGCAATCACCAAGCTAATTTTACGTTAAACAAATATAAAGAGAAAGTTCTATAATTAAAGAATGCTAAAATAAGAACCAGGTGGGCCAATAAATTCGAATGGCAAAGCAACCCAACTGGAACGGAAAATAAGATAAGGGACTTGGTGCCATGGAATGACACGAGAAAGAAGATAGCTTAAAAAAAAAAACTAAATAATTTAGGTGCTTTTAGTTGAGTATATAATATATCATTATCCCTCATCACCTCTAACTGAACAACTTTTGTTAGACAACCTTTCGTAAGTATCTGTTACACAAATATTTTTAGTATTTCGGAAGGTTTTAAAACAAAAACTTATTCAGTTCCGCGGACTGAACAACTACCTAGGAGATAGATGGTAAAATTCATCTTATCCTACTATCCCTCTTATAAATAGATATGTAATCATCAAAGGCAAACGAACATTCAAAGACATTTCTCAATAGTAATAAATAAAACTAACAAAACTCTTCATCGCAATTTTTGCAAAGTAACAAGCACTCGTTTTCTCGACATAATCAGCCGACGAACGGTCAAGCGGAGTTCAAATTCTCAATGCTGCCAATAAATTGGCTCCAATGTTCAATTCCTGGAATCTCAGCTTCCTTATCATTAGCACTGATTATGCATAAATAAATACTGACTCTGGGGACTTCATGACTCACGCTAGTCCCACCACGTGCCAATGTGTTAACGAATTTCAAATTCAAATGTACGTTTATTCTATTCATAGTGAGGAAATCTGCACACTGTTGCGAAGAAATTAAAAAAATATGTGTGAAGTCGACCAACCCGTACGGGCTAACGTGCTCTTGTAAGGCCAGATCGCCTTAAATCAGGGTAGGCTCGAGCCCCTCAGTGGGAACGTGTGTGAGCTGTAGAGGATAAGAGGTCTTGCTTGATGTAATAAACACTCTTGCTACAAGAGATAACAACAACTGCGTCATTGTCAGATATGTGTATTTCTTGATACTTTTATGGGTAACCATAATATAATCTGGAAATTTCATACAAATCTGTCAGCCGTTTAGTGTGTGATTCAATGACAAACATACAACTATCAAAACATCAAATTAACAGAAGTATTATTTTGATCTTGTAGACGCCAATCTAAGAATTTCAGGCAATATGGCGTGTTATATCGAAGAACTTTGTCAAACCATTGCTGAATGTCTATAAATTATAGTGTTTAAAAAATATACAAAGCACCCAACAGAACAAAATGAGCAAAAACGAACCACCAAAAACAAAGCAGTCGACACAATTCAAAAAATTAGTACACAATACTCATTGTACTGTTAAAATAGAAAACAAACAATACTTCTAATAACAAACAATGCAACTGACCACTCGGTAAACATTCTATCAAAATGTGCAACCTTCAACTCGTATGATAAGAACAAAATAGTAAATAATATCATCTAGTTTTAACAAAGTATAATCATCATTAGGTTTGTGACCTTGTTTACGCAATAGATAAGACTCGACAAGAACTCGATGAATTGTCATAATATGACAATCTGTGGTCAGAGGGTCTGGTGTAGTCTGGTCATCTGATCTGACCTATTCGTTACCAAAATAATATAGCGAGCGTGGACTTGGGAAGGAGCAAGTAATTGTTGTAGGATGTAATAATGGATGGTATTGTCAGTCAATCCTTGTAACTAGTGTGGCCAACCCATCTAGCTCTGCTGTCAGAGAATTTAAGAACCTCCGAATGCTTCTTTTTGCCTTGGCTTAAGTCACTTAAGGATCTCTTTCTGCGATACAAGCAAGCCTAACACGCCGTTCAAAAAGAGACTAAGTTATTAATACTATATAGAGATACACTATACTAGTGGCACCATTATCATCAGTGCAAATAGGTCCTACATCAATAACATGAATTTATCTTAAATAAAAGCAATTATGTCTACCACAGAAACTTAGTTCGTTATTATTTGTTAATATATATACCTATATATTTAGCATACATATAAATCATTCACAAGCGTATGACTTCCAATCTATTAAATCAATTAGGTACCTTCTATTTCAAAGCTTTCTACCGCTGTATCTGCATCAGGTTTCCCATGATCATCAAAATCAGCACACGCATCACGTATCACCGATTGCACCGGTACCTACCTATATCTATAATCCGGAGTTGATTGACATGCGTGCTGTTACCCCGCACGGGAAGTCATAGCACACTCTCGGAGTATAAATAGATCCCAATAGCAAACAGGGAGTGCGCACATCACGAGTGCGAATGTGGAATAAGTGTCATTTGCACAGTCATTAATAATGCTAAGTTTTAAGTTGATTAAACTCTTTAATTTATTGCGAATTTTAATTACCTCATATTTCTCGTTATTGTGGCTCGATAGGTTTCAGAAATCTGTATTTATTTCTTATGCATTAAATATCTTGTTAACTATAATTTGTAATATTTTAACTGATGCATCATGCTTTTATTAATAACTTATTGATGGAACTCCATAATGTTAACCATATTTTTTTCCCAAGTGCTTCTTTTGTTTTCCTGATTATTACTTTTTAGTAGATTGTCCAACCCTGAAATATATGAATCACACTGACAAATCGATGCGTGGCATTGTGTCAGATTCAGAGCCAGATGATGCTAATTTTAAAACCTATTGTTGGACGGACTTGGCCTGTCATAGTGTATCTGTTTCTCAAAACGTCACTGATCGTAATCTTAAGGTTAGTTTCTTTCCTTACTCGAGAGTAAAGGACCTAAAGAAAGACCAAAACAAAGGTCTTTAAAATGCCATTGCCTCTAGATCAGAAAGAACGTTTACGAAGAATAAAATGCAAATGAACTTCATCTTAATAATTTTGTAGGTAGTTACAGATTTCTCTAGGTGATCAAATTATATAAATAGATATACATTTTGATAATGATACAGATCTGCAAGGCCCTCACTACCAGCGACTAGTCTTATCATTTCAACCCTTTCCCTGAACAACTAGCTAGCTACACATGCTCCCACCTATCCACCGGCGGTAAAAACTTATCAAAATAAATAAAGTAAGCTCTAAGATAAATCCATAAACATAAGTTAAATGATAAACGATTGACAATGAAATGACAGATGTTGGAAATGCAACCTAGTTGTAACGTAACAAGGCCACGCCGATCAAAAGCAAAACTAAATGAATATTAATATCAATCTGCTGGTACAAAATTATAATGTGGGCTACCGTTCGAATGAAGAAAAAACACACCAATAGAAACAGTTATTGATATGACTAATACGTCGTAGTTGAGACTAAGAAGGATTATAATTGACACGATAAAACAAAGTACTGTTAGTTCAATACACAAAATTGTATGAGTCAATTCGATAATGTATAAAAAAGATATACGTTACTCTATCTAATTATTACAAGATGTTATACCCACAAAATAAAAATTAAATTGAAAAGACGCTGGATGACAAGACGGAAGATGCAAAAAATTCGTTTCGGACTAGAGTCATTGTGTGGATCAGAAAAATTGAGGATCTAGCCTGTATTGGTCTAAACCAAAAATGTTCTAAATGTTCAAGTATTAGATGTCCCCAGTGGTAGGCTAATAATTTAATTTAACTGGAAAATAATAAGGAAAGATTGAAGAAGCGTAGTACAACGAAAATCACAAACCAAAATAAATGAGCATCTTCATCATCATCATTTCAGCCTGTTAAAGTCCACTGCTGAACATAGGCCTCTCCAATCGCACACCAGCGCGACCGGTCCATAGCCACCTGCATCCAATGAGACCCAGCGATCCTCACCAGGTCGTCGGTCCATCTCGTAGGTGGCCGTCCCACACTGCGCTTGCCAGTATGCATCATAAATAAATCGTAAATGAGCATCAAACTAAACTAATCTGAACTCTTACTCGATGACTATTTTACAAGATAACATACGGCCTAGAAACCTTTAACACGGCCAGTTTTAAATTCCTAAAATTATTAAAATTACACTTTCTTTTATTAACTTCAAAAAGAACGTCAAGTAGTGTTAAACAACGTAATCGATAACCAAAATAATTTAATAAGAATTAAGTTACAAGTGTAAAATAACCTGGCTACATTAAAAAGTAAAGTAATTGAATCTAAATAAAGAAGCATATCAAATAACATTTATTCCGAAGACCTACATACCGAGACAGAGAGCTCGCAAGCATATCAATGAACTATAGAATTGAATGACATATCCCGAAGACATTAAACAGACAAGCGAAGAAAAATGTGTGACACTACGATAAGGACATAGAAATAAGAATATAACACTTATAGACAGTTTTATAAAACGGAATCTTTGTAAATCAAGAGTGTGTAAAGCTATAATATACAGCTGTTTTTTTTATCATCTTAGCATCTACCTACCACTAAAGATTAGAAAAACGATAAAATTCCACGTTACAGGCGAATTGTTATAAATCGTTCCAAATACTAACTTTTGTGTTAAAATTATTATGAACCGTTTATCATATATAAGAAAGGTTATCTAGATCAAATTTCTGTCCTAGCAATAAGGCCGGCTCTGTACACCGTTCGGTATTTTAGTGCGTGTGCAAAAACTCTTTTCTCTGAACTCCTTCAAGCCAACCCAATCAAAATACAAAAAAATATATATAAATGAATGTAAACAAGACAACACACTTCTTGGTGTGTCAACAGTCGTTTAACAGCTAATATAATAAAACAGCAATAAACATCAAACGTTGGTTTAAAAGCAGTCAAGTGAATTATAGTAAAAAACATATTACACGGCGATAATTTGATGTGATTTCGAAAACTTTACAGATCATAATATTTTTTAACAGCAGCAGTCTCATACTTTCAAATAAATGATAGAGACGTTATTTGAATTTAGAAACAAGGTATTATACGTATATTTACTATGACTATAATGTAATTCGTTGTATGCACCAATATAAATTTAATAAACCAAAAAATAGTCTAATGGTCTAAAGCAAAAAGTATTTTTTTACTATTTCAAGCCTTAAAATACACCAAAGTGAGAATGCTTAGAAATAAGCATTTTCACAAAATCTCTAAATCCAAATGTGACAAAAATCTCAAACAAGATCATAAACTATCCAAAAGTACTATTAGATGCATATTATTCTCCCAAAGTCAAGTAAATAAATTAGTCTTACAGTCGACAAAGCTAGCTAAACCGGTCTGAAAGGGGTCAAAAGTTAGCTATGACAAATATTGTGGGAAAGCCGTTCCATAGCTAATGAATGATAAAACACCTGGAGACAGTTGTAACAAATATTCAGGTACAACGACCTTCCCTCGTAGATAAAAAACCGGAGATGATTACACAGACTCTCAGTTTGAATAAGAAAATAAACAAATCAAATCCCTTTCCGAAGCCCGATTTGTTTAAGCAGAAACGTCATTTTTAAAACACTCCAAAAATAATATTTTGCTCATTAAACATTGAATGATCATAAACAAAGACTCCAACAAAATTGTATATTTAAAATATGTTAAAATCTTGCACAATCAATGCTGTTTTGACAGTAATGGAAAGTGATAATAAATATAATTAAACATAATGTATTCTGGTAAAATAAAGATACTACTCGTATTAAGAAGTTGAATGAACTCCGAATATAAACCGCATACAACTACAACTACAACTACATAGACTACATAGTTTACGTGCATAAAAGACAGTCCTTTGGGCTCCGTCTATCTCTACAGTTGTCTGTCCCTCCTGTGTTTTAATGTGCGTCCGTGTTGTAGATATTTTACGTAAGACAGGACAGGACCAAAACCTGGTATAGCAACATAAAATTATCTGTAAGATCTTTCAATTCTAAAACAATCAAATAAACAACTTACCTCTATATCCACTGAACAGCCAAGAATTATGCTTGATAGAATCTGATGTCTTCTTCTTCAGTATCGGTGTCTGTTCTACCACACTTGCTTGCCTGCTCCTTCCAGCAAGCGGTGTAGTTTTCACACTCTTCTTTTTTCCCTTCTTCAAAGTTCCACTGTGAGATTTCCTCAAAGTATTCACCTTTACTGACTGACTCTTCCCTCGCACCTTGCTTTTACTTCTAGAAGTTTGTCTGCTTAACCTCCTTCTGTGATCAGTCAGTTTAGGAGTAGGCGGTTCATCATCTGAATCAGTTTCTATAGGTGGTTTCCACGTACCTTCTCTTATAGAAGAATATCGTTTCTCTTTTTCTAAGAATATTCTTGTACAGTTTCGTAGTTCTTCATTACTGATAATTTTATCAGCAACTTCAACAACTGACTCAACTGCTTTTATTACTGCATTTGGAGTTTTCTTCCTTCGAAGGAAGTTAAGAGCGCTTACAGAAGATGCTTTACTGCTTTTTCTTTTAGGTGGATCAGCAGTGCTACTTTTCCGACTGCACGGTTCACTTTTGTTATTCTCCTTTTTGCTATTTTTTCTGCTTTCAATCTTTATTGTGGAACCATTGACTGAATCCCTATCTTCTTCACTACAAAGACTTTCTTTAGATTTCTTTTTATCAGATTGTTTCTCCAACTCTTTCTTGGAATCAAACCATTCATCACTGAAAGTTTTGACTACTTCTAAAGGATTCGACAAAGACATAGTTTTTCTATGTCCTTTTTTGTTTCTTAGTGTGACTTCTACTTCTTCATCAGTGACTGCGAGTTTGAGAGATTCTTTGCTCATGGTCGGCGTTTTGATCAGCCTGGGTAGAGCATCATCACTTGCTGAGATGGCATCGCTGTGACAATCGGCAGATTCGTACAACGACTCGTCGCTTTCATCTCGACGTTCTGTTAAAACAAACAGTATTTCATAATAAACCAAAAACCTAACTCGCGCAAATACGTGATTGATTCTCAAAGATTTCCTTGCCATTTATACACTTCTTACTCTCATTTAAAGACCGATTGAACAATGATTAATTTCAACAGTTGAACAATGATCTGATCTAGAACAAAATCTCTGTCAATGATCGATCTGATAATTATTCGCGAGACAATGTCAAGATTACTTTATGACTCATGATTCTAAATCATAACAAAGTGTAACAAGAAATAGGTAATTCTTTTAATTATATTTAGCACACAATGATGTTAATGACGTTGTTAGAAGTAGTTTAGACACCGTGAGACGATAAACTTTCTATGTTAAGCGAATCGTGGATTTAAAAACCGGAGAGATCTTGTGCTGTATTTAAATTCAACTGTTGTTTGTAAAATTACAATGTACCTTTAGCGAAAGTTTCAAATCGTTTTAAAGTATAGTACGTAAGTTTAAATGTCGTATTTTTGAAAATTTATAGTTTCTTTGGACAAAAGTAAGTCTGTTACCGTTTCCTGGATTCTCACCAATGTTTCTTTTCTAGAATCAAAACTGAGCTATGTTTTTACAGAATGGAAATTCTCAAAGCTTTCAATTTAATCTCTAACATTATCCTTATCAGTAACTTCAAACACTTCTAATCACTATCCATCTCTTACTCAACATAAACAAATGCAATCTTATCGTGTTTCATAACACGCATTGTAAATCCTGTTGTAAACTTGCTTCGTATTGTCAATATTTGCACTGCAGCCAGGATTTGTTATATAGGTCAGCCATTGACATTAGTTTGTTATGCAATGTCATGTTAATTTTTTGTTTAAATTTTATAGTTGGGAAGTTACTCCCTTCTTTTTAACTACAAATTGCTTTCTTTGTTTCAAATACAGATACCATATTGAGTTGACACTTTGAATTTTACAAAACTCATTGAGTTTTTGAAACTGCACTTAGCTAAAAGCTCTATAATATTCATCAATGTAAGGTCACTATTATCAACTATGTGCGATTGATACTGTATTATAATAGCGATAGTACAGTCAATTCGTCAATCGATACAGTTCTGTTCGTTAATATTGCTTACTCGTTCATTAAATTTATTAAATTAACCGCTTCGACATTCCTGGCTTGCTTCTATATTTTTAAATTTCAACGGCTTTTTGCGGCCCGTAACCAACAGCCAGTACTGTGTGAGTCATCTTCATCAAAACGCGCGGGGCTCTCCTCTGCCAAAACGAAAAAAAAATATCGAGATCAATGGACGTGGAGCGTAAACGTTTATTCTTTTTTTCAAACGGGTTTCTTTTGTAAGGGCCTACTCACGCAGATTTGCATATCAAAGAACGAGGACATTTCTTGTACCTATCATAATCAAGTTCAAAATAAAAAGTATATTTCAGTAGTTGACGCAATTTGCCCAACTCTAGTTTTTTTTTATTTGGTACTTCTATTCAGATTTTTATTAGGTACGAGTGCTTATTACCGTTAGCATGTTTAGAGATAAGCATTTGATAAAGTATAACTTTGATATTACCAAACTACCGAGACTTTTTTTCCAATAGCTTCAATACACGTTATGTTTTCCTCAGCGGCCATTGTTTGGAAGTTTCACAGAAAATTACGTCAGCTCAGACGGCTGATATATTGGTTCTACTCTACTCTACTCGGTAAAGTTATTTTATATTACGAGTATGTACATTTTGGAAGGTATTACTAACCCCAAATTCATCACAAAATATAACATATTATACAAGGATTTATGTAATAACATATTAAGTTATTTAATTGATTTGACTAGACTTAGAGAAGACTGAATCTGGAATCGTTTACAATCGTCACTCGCATAACAAAAACCGAAGCAAGAAGCTTTTTATTTTATTTATTTTCCAGAAATCTCTGATGTACTCTCGGAGATCAAGACTCTCCCAAAATTACGTACGATTGAAATTAAACTTAATACTTAGCAGGTTAAGATTGAGAAAACAAAAATTCTAAGCAGGCAAGCAAGTTCAAAGCATCATTGAGAATCATCAGTGTACACAACTATATACAAGCGAAATATTCCGGCGTCGGATGTAATAAACAAAAAACGACGCGGCAAGCAGATTTTTTGTTTAAGATTCTCAGACGGCATCAGTAATGACATTAAAGTTGTTAAAAACATGAGTCACCACTAGAGGCTGCACTTTCTATACTTATTTATCAAAATTTTTAATAACCCAGGGGTTTTCGTTATTTAATTCGATAGACATAGCGATGACATTAATAGAATCTTAAGCTATTACGATGGCGCTTACTCCATTAATAGTTTCTGTTTCTAGTACAAACGT
Organism: Carpatolechia fugitivella; assembly: GCA_951230895.1. Classification (NCBI taxonomy): domain Eukaryota; kingdom Metazoa; phylum Arthropoda; class Insecta; order Lepidoptera; family Gelechiidae; genus Carpatolechia; species Carpatolechia fugitivella. The sequence continues at coordinate 10,913,904 of OX579670.1, read as the reverse complement.
TACAGTTAGTAATATAATATTAAATTCAAACTAGAAATTCAGAATTTGTGGTTAAATTTTACCAACACTTATTATCATTTTCTTTTTTCCTTGACAACACTTTACAAAATGGCTTTAATCAATGACCTTGAAATCATACGATAGACCTATTTTAACCATTATCATAATACAAGGAAAATCAATCAAAGCATGGTTATTTTCATACATTATAAATAGGCACAATTCCAATATGCCTACTACTTCGCTCAAGGACAATTTTTCGGATGGGGTTGCGTGTCCTATTACGCAACGACAGAACTTTATAACAGGTTATGCTGTATATTCTGCTTTGTTATACTGTGACGTTGTGCTGTATAATTATGGCAGCATTTGTATTTAGTAGTATTAATTGTTTTAAACGTGTAAAATAGCAAGGATAATCGTAAAAATACTATAACTAAATGAATTTGCAACAGTAAATTGGTAAAACAAAGAAACTGGGCGATGTTCATTGTTTTGTTTTTGAAATAACAAAATTGCTTCTTAATCTAGATATTTTTAAAAGAATATCTATCTATCTATCTACTATATCTTTAAAAGAATGGACTTCTCATTTCTGAATTTTTAAGTAGTAATCAATCAGGTATTTTAAGAGTCAAGAATTAACCTAACTTTACCTTGCGACACTTTAATATCCAAAATATCTGAATATCGTCTCTTCTCCTTTTCGCTTTCCGTCGAGGTTTCTCTTTCCGAGGATTCTCTTGTCGGCTTCAATAGCACCGCCTTTTTCCTCCTCAACCTTCCCACTACTCCATTCTCCACTACCTTCTCCGACGCTACCTTCGGTTCCCTTTTAAACCACATCATGTCTATTAACGTTATTTAGATTTAAAACTTCCAATGCCGCTTTACATTTGTCATTAGTTTCAATCACTGGTTTAACACTAGATTTTGCAGATTCTTCAGACACTGTTATGAAATCATCCATATAAAGATCACTTTCGTCATTTTATCGATGTTCACTATCAAACACTTGGATTAATCACGTCACATCAGTTTTGATCCGTGTCATTTCAATCAAGACACCGTCTTCAGATGTTGGCTGCTTCCTGAAAGATGTACGACAATAAGCTATGACGTTTTTGGCAACGTTGGATCTTCTATAATGCTAAAACGAGCTAGTAAATTCAAATTTTCTACATAATATAAATTAACCACAGCAGTAACCTTGATAAAATGTGGATTGTCGCTTGTGTTAATGGATAAATAAATAGATCGCTCACTATTTAATTATGATTATTATGATTTGACATCAGAGCATAAAAATAATTTGGTCATACGTTCTGTAATGCATTTGTCATACAGGAAAAAAATATATGATTCGTATCAAAGCTCCAGCCCTTTATGATATATAGCAAATAAAATTTAGAATACGGTACCATATGCTTTAAAATGTAATGTAGTTGTTCTATATAAAACAATGTGACTAGTCAATCAGTCGTCAGTGGCCGTATCGCTTGTTTCAATATTACTCACAGTAAAACAGAAGGTCAATGTTGGACAGACATACTGATTTTACCTATTTAATAAAAACAAACTAAATAAAAATTAAAAAACCTTCTGGGGAATTAAAAATATATATTTAGGGAAGGCTCGAACTCATCGATTTATATTGGTTTCTACTACAGTGAAATGCTTGTTTTTAGTATTTTATTTTTCAAATCACTTTAATACCATGCCAGCCAGAGTATGCTTTTTGGGTTGTTTTTTTTTATGCACTTATCGATGTGATTTCTGAAAAATTGTTGTTTATGTGTCAAATGTTATAAAAACTATTTTAAAACAGTTTCAGCGAGTCGCGAGTCGCGAGTCGCGATAGTTTAAAGTTAATATAAACTATTTTTTATCGCGGGAAAAAAATTTCCTCCTACAGGAAAATTCAGTGACGCAAGCCAGTTCTAAATCAACTTCACATTTACCTTCCTTTGCAGGTCACCCGGAATATTATAAATAATTATCGTACCGGCAATAAAGCTAGGCTATCAATCAAACCTAGGCCGACGTTTCAATGTGGCTAGGCGTGCAGGCATAATGTGCAATAGCAATAACAAATGGACCGCCAACGTTACTCACTCGAGTCATAGGAGCAAAGGGAAATGTGTCTACAATGCCTTCGATTTCTGAAACGATTTATATTATTGTGCAATTTGTTATATGGTTAGTTCATATCATAAAACTTATTTTTAACTTTAGATTTAATCAATTGTTCGCAGTCCACTTTTTTTTTATATTTGTAAATGTTGCTGGCTGCCAAAAAACACTTCATTTCATATTTTCCTATCTCTGCAACAATCGATGGACTTGCGTAAGGTAAAGCTTGAATCTATTCACTATAGTTCTAATCCTATCATTGGTCTCTCTTAAAATAATATGTATTGATCCCCACATGAGATGAGAAGATTAATTGTTGCTAGTGATGTCCATGCAGATCTGCTTAATTTGTATCATGTTTGTTAATTTCTACAATTTGATCATCTGGTCAAAGAAACTACTTACATATTGCTAAAATGAAAGAATACCTACAAATACAATAGTCGCTTGAACCCAAATATCGACCATAACGCGACTGCCAACCATAGTTAGCGCCCGCGCACTTGTACGGAAGTCGCTCGCGGATGCGGCCTCCGCACTTCCGCACCGGTAGGCTACACATAACTGATAGATCTACTAACATTATGATGTGATGTAAATTAGGCTGTTGTTTTTCAAGGTTGCTTGGAAGAAATCGCTACCTTAGCAATAATAAGACCACCTATTGAAAAAAGTAGACTTTAGTATTATTTCGTGTTCTTGTATTTTGTGAATCCTTGGTGTCAAGAATATTTTTATTATATTGAATTTCAGTAAATTAGACCTTTTAATAGAAGCAAGAAAATAATTGATCGTTGATCTTGGACATAATTGGAACCTATGTCTCTGTAGACCATCCGGGCGTATTTTCAATTATGCCATCAAGACACTGATTCCATTGTATTCGAAGGATATGAACAGATCATCACTCGATCCAGCAGTCCACTTTCCATTGAGGAAAGCACTGATGATAAAAAGACTAGAAAAGTAAAACAAAAGAAAATACCACAACTCTATAGATCAATGGCGGATATTGATATATGCGTTTTAGGAAGATAACAACAGCAGTGGTAAAAACGATCGTAAACAAAAAAAAAACTAAAGCATACAAGTAACAAACTAGAAAATATGAAACTGTTAACGCCTACTAATAACAACGTTATGATAATACATAATTCCTAAAAAATAAAAACTTAATAAACACTGGCACAAAGTAAAATCAAGTGCCAGAATAACATACTACGCGTTTACGCAAAGACAAGCAAAACAGTAGCCGCTTTGAAACCGGGAATTCCAATTTTAAAATTATGGAAGCTGAAGCCAGACAGAGCAAAAAAGCATGGCGTTTCGGTGAAACTGCATTTAATTATAGTCAGACGAAGTCTGAGAGCGAAAGGGGAAGGGAGGCAGGCTCTAGAGAAATACCATAAATAGGCCTAGCGCTAGTGATGTAATGTTAAACAAAAATAATAAGTGTTTGGACTCTTAAAAAATCAAGAAAGTACTTTATTGCAAATGAGAAAATAGGATACGTACCAAAAACACACCGACCTTTGAATTCCTATTGTCAAAGAAAAGTCATCAATTATAACTGCCACTGTCAAATTATACTCAAGATGTCATTCAGTCAAAGAGACGAATGTTATTTTGGTTTAGGTCACATGTGGTGCGATGTGATTCACTTCTTAGCTGCATGTGATACTATGATTAATAGGACGAACGTATTATTAGAATTGTTTGAATTGGTAACAAGAATAAAAATTATTATATGGCCATTCTTGTTGAAAATAAATGGCTTTAAATAGTAAAATGTCAAAATGTCAACTGTCTGCCATTTTGGAAAACCAATATGATTAGCTAAGTAATACCAAAATTATTGGTTTATTTGAAACATATACACATACATTATACATTTTCACATAAAACCAGACAAAGCGTCTATTCAGAGTCTTAGAAAAGTCTTATTCCCACGGGAAAATCTTACATAACGCGAGCGTAGCCGCGGGCGGAAAGCTAGTCATACTAATAAGATTACAATAAAAATAGGAATTATTCAGAAAAATATCGAAAAAAAAAAATACTACTACCGAAAAATATCGATAGTTACCTCCTCAAAGTAGTCTGTCGCACTGACTTAGCTACGGAAGTGCACCCTGGGACGCCCTTCCAACCACAAGCTGCTCATCATACACATATACATTATACACATCTACCGGGGTAACGTTTTGTTAGGGAAATGAAGAGTGATTATAATTAGAAAGTGATGATTTGGAAAATTTACTATTTCCTTTAAGAATAAATCTCTAACAAAGAGAACAAAAACTCAGCGTGATCTGCGTTATTTAAAAACACTAACTTTGAAGCATACGACTCAAAATGTTTGGACAGACATGACAACAACAATTATTATGATTATGACTGTTTTCTAAATACTTCTATAAAACTATTTACGCAGCTGACGAAAGAAATGCGAAGAAAATCATAAATAAAGATCTTGGTGTAAGTAAACACTATAGGAGATGGATTTATTACTTTAATAAAAATAATTTTAATTATAATTATGATAAATAAAGTTCACTTTCTTCATATAAACAGCTAATATTTTTGTATCAAAACCAAACCTTAATCATTCTGAGAGCAGGGTTTGAGGAGTCGGTTATCGACCTTATAACCCACAAGATATAATTATGATCATTATGATGATGGTGATGAAGAAAATGATGATGATGCAATAGCAGATCTAAAGAACCCCGTCATAACAAACAGTGCGTCTCAAACCACACCGTTAGTCGTACCGACATCAGTTACAACTATTTCAAGTGTGCAAGGTCGGTAGTCTCCTATAAACAGAGCCATCTGGTTTTTGTTACTTTGTAGTGCGATAGATAATAATAATTGTTGTTTGTAAGAAGTGTCTGTTCATTTCATATTTTGAAGATTAGAAATGACAGCAATTTCGTTGAAAATTTAATATTACATTTATTACTGAATCCAGTTAAAAAGGACTATCAAACATGGTTGTTTGTATTCATTATAAATCGTTAGAGTTAGTGTTAAGTGCAATTGTAAAAATAATAATAACTGAATGAAGTTTATAACATACAGGAAAAAATAATACAAAATTAGAAATTAAGAACAGGAATAAGTGTTGAAGATCTTATTGCTTCATAACAATTTTATTTCAGTCAATCTTTAGATAAGGGAAACTTAAAGAGAGCATTTTGTGTTGGCTACTTGATTGATAATATGCTTATATGAAATCCATCTATCCAAATGAATGTTCAAACCGCCAAGCGAAACCGCAGCCTAAAACCAGTGCAGACAGCTTTGAACTTCACTACCGCATTTCGCTCTTGTCTTGTCAGTTCACTAAAATGTGGATCATTTGATGCGCGTGCCAATTCTCATATCAACATGGCTGATGCTTTTGGCGTTAAACGTTTTAAAATGTAACACATCTGAAAGCATGAAATAGGTTTTTAACTGAACTCATTTAAGGAAAAATTACAATTATTTTATTATCAAAAAAAGAAGAAGATTCGCTATTAACTATTATATAGATTCAGATTAAACAAACCTAATCAATCAAATTATGTTGATACAAACGCATAATAAAAATACATTGAAATGATACAGAGAAAATGAAACAAAGAAAATAATGATAAAATCGCGAATCATTTGGATTGAAACTATGGAACCAACCTTAGAACTTGAACCTACTGGCAAACTATTATTACTACATGCACTAACGCTGTAATAGTCTAACTAACAATCGAAACAAAACATTCCAACCACATTAGACAATACTCAACGATAAACCTACATTACATATATTATGTCTTGGTGATGGTGTTTTGAATAAAAGGCAAATCTGGACAACGACGGAACTTTATTCTAGCAGCGGGCGGCCATAGGGAAAAAGTGCAAGAGCGAGACGGTATTACATCTGTCTTATTCTAGGTACATGTTTGGATACAGACTATGTAACATCTCCCTTAACAAAATAAAAAAACAAGTGACGACATGATAGTGAAACGGAACGTAAGTTTTTTTTTTTTTTTTTTACAGTAATGGTAACCCTAAGTAACATCTGTCAAATGAATTTGACACATCAACTTTGACTGATGTTTGACAAACATTATTTCTAACCTGTGAAAAAGAGAAAAAATATTAAACACAAAAAGCTTACTTTATTACAATTAAAGACTTAAAATCTAGACTTAAAACTACCAGAATTTGCGGGGCTTTATAATAGCTCGGCCAAATGACGAAAAAGTAGGGTTTGGACGGTTTGTAGGCGTATTAGGTGTTTTTAATGTGTTTCTTTCTGTTTCAGGTTTTGGTGCAGGACTAGCAGGAGAAGGCGACTGGTAATTTGACGGAGGAGACGACTGTGGGGACATAGGAGACGACTGTGGGGGCATAGGAGACTGTGATAGACTAAACTTGGGGGGAGATTGTGGCGGACTACGATTGGAAGCTGACTGTGGAGAGTGTATCGGTTTGATGATATGCTCGCGGTTGCGACGGAATGTGCCTTGTGGAGAGACAATAGTGTATGAACGTGGTTGTGGACCTATGTCAGAAACTGTTCCAGGTGACCAAATACTATCTGGCTGTTTCTTAAAGTAAATTCTATCACCAATATTGAGCGAAGACAAAGGCTTTGTATGAGCATCATAATAAAGTTTTGATTTTTTACTTGATGACTGTGTTTTATTTATTACTGACTGATAGTCAGGTAGTTTAGGTCTCAAAACATGTTCTAGTACTGGGAGTTTAGTCCTAAGTGACCTTGACATGAGCAGCTGAGCAGGAGAGTACATATTTTCTTTGGGAGTGTTTCTGTATTGCAGTAGGGCTATATAGGGATCAGAATTATCTGAGTGACATTTCTTTAATATATTCTTTACTGTGCCTATAGATCTTTCTACAAGACCATTAGATCTAGGAAAATAAGGACTCGATGTTGTATGTTGTATTTGCCATTCTGAAGTAAAATCCTTGAACTCTTTAGAGTTAAATGGGGGACCATTATCTGAGACTAGGATATTAGGGATTCCGAATCTGGAAAAAATAGATTTTAATTGACAAATTACAACTTTACTAGATGAACTACCTGTAAGTTTAGAAAGTTCAACATATTTAGAAAAATAGTCAACTACTATGATATATTTGTCTGAATTAAGATCAAATAGATCAACACCAACCTTATACCAAGGGATTGGTTTGACTTCATGAGGCTGTAATGGTTCTTTAGAATTGCTGCGTCTATTAGTTAAACAGATGTGGCAATTACTGACATATTTCTCAATTTCTAAGTACATATTGGGCCAATATACTAAGTTCTTAGCTAATCTTTGGCAACTATGAATACCAAGGTGACCTTCATGAATTTGTTTTAAAATATCATTACGCATAGAAACAGGTATAATAACACTGTTATTTTTGAAGACAATTCCATTAATGACATGTAAATCAGTTTTCAAAGGAAAATAGGACTTAATGATATCTGGGACAGACTTTCTATGCTCTGGCCAACCAGATATACAATATTTAATGACAAGCGACAATTCTTTGTCCTGAGCTGTATGTTCTTGTATAGACTTTAGCTTGCTAGGGCTGACAGATAGAGATTTTAGGACAAAATTCACGTTTAGATCTAGGTCTGAATCTAGATCTAGTAAAGACTGTTCAGGTAAGGCTGCTCTGGACAGAGTATCAGCGACATATAAGTATTTTCCAGGTTTATAGGTAACTTTTAGGTCATAAGGTTGTAGTCTCAACATTATTCTTTGAAGGCGAGGTGGAATATTATAGATTGGCTTGTTAACAAGCGTGACAATCGGCTTGTGATCGGTTTCGACTAGTGTGTGACGACCATAGACATATTGGTGAAACTTCGTACAACCAAATAGGATAGCAAGGAGTTCTTTTTCAATCTGGGAGTATGACTGCTGACATGAGCTTAAAGAGGCTGATGCATATGCAATAGGATTGCTGTCATGAGAGATCACTGCTCCCATGGCATCTTTAGATGAATCGACAGACAGTGTAATAGGCTTATTTTGATTATAATAAGTCAAGACGGGGGCTTTAGTCAGGTAATCTTTGAGTGCATTGAACTCAGAGTTATGTTCATCTTGCCATGACCACTCATTGTCCTTTGACAAAAGTGTTCTCAAATTAGACGTTTTCTGTGACAAATTATCAATGTATGAGCCTAGGTATGTGACCATGCCTAAAAATCTTTGAAGTTCTGTGACATTAGTAGGGGCTGGCATGTCACAAATTGCTTTGACTTTGTTTAGATCGACTCTAACACCATCTCTAGAGAAAATGTGGCCTAAGTATTTGACTTCTGACTTGCAAATATTAGACTTTTCTTTATTGAACTTTATACCAAGTTCTCTTGCTCTTTCTAAGACCTGTTTTAATCTGGAGTCATGCTCTTCTTTTGTTCTGCCGAATATCAGAAAATCATCCATCATAATTTTCACACCTGGTAAATCACTAAACTTTTTTGTCATGATGGAGTGGAAGAGTTCTGGGGCAGCATTTATTCCAAAAGGGAGTCTGAGAAATCTGTATCTACCTTCAGGAGTGATGAAGGTACACAGCTTTGAAGAGGCTTCATCCAGTCTCAACATATAAAACCCTTTGTTGGCATCTAGTGTTGTAAAGAACTGTGAACCAGAGAGGCTGGATTTTATTTCGTCTATAGTTGGAAACTGATAGTGAGGACGCATTATGGCTTGGTTAAGTTTCCTTGGGTCAATACATAACCTAAGTTTACCATTTTTTTTAGAAGCAATGACTATTGAACTAACCCATTCAGTGGGTTCTTCGACTTTGACAATAACCTGATCTTTTTCAAGCATATTTAGTTCTTCTTTTAGTTGTTCTATGAGACTGAATGGAATTCTGCGACAGGCATCAACGGATGGACTAGCATCTGGTTTTAATGACAAATGACACTCATAATCTTTAAGACAGCCTAAACCAGTAAAAAGGTCTTCATATTCAACAAGCAATGTATTTTCTGACTCTTGTTGAAACTTGACATTATGTATTCTTTTAATTAATTTTAAAACCTCACCACTTTTGCGACCAATAATGTTTCTACATGGCAAATCAACTATATGGAAATTTATGTTATCATAGTTTATATTATTGTGACATACAGACAAAATACACTGACCAACAGTGGGAAGGACCTCACCACTGAAGGTGGATAGCTTGTGATGACTTTTTTGTATTGCGCTCAAAGGTAGATTGAGCTTTTTATAAGTACTGAATGATAAGATATTAGTATCAGCTCCAGTATCTAATAAAAACTCAACCCTACACTTGTTGATAGACAGACTTGTGTTATAAGCGTTATCAGAACTGACAGAAATAACATTAGTAAAAAGACTATTTAAATAATAAGTTTCAGATGGATTACCAATGACGACTGGATCCTCTTCTATGATTCTGACGTTTCTTTTGTGACAGCACTTCGCAAAGTGGTTAGGCTTGTTGCAGTTGTTGCAGATTACACCAAATGCTGGACAGCGGTAACGATGAGTTTGACCACACTTTGTGCAAACTTCATTTCTTCTTATTCCTTGACTGTGACCCTGGCGATGTTGACTATGACTTCGACTTCTGTTTTGATGCTGACTTGACTGACGATCTGGATGTTGACTTGACTGACGGTTATTGTTCGGCTGTCGGTTTTGACCTGACTGACTTGGCGTGTGATGACGGCTTCTGCTGACTGCATTGACTTCAGTGTCGGCTGATAGTGTTTGTGCTTCCCTTCTAGTATTTCTTAGGTTCTTAGCTAGTTCAACTGCCTCATCAAAATTCTTTGGTTTTTCTATGAGAAGTCTTTCTCTGATATACGCGTTTGCAGCGTTTAGATTCCAGGAAAATATATCTTTAACAATATCGTCGTCTAACTTCTGGAAATTGCACTGGATGCTTATATTTTTTAAGTCCGTGGCATAAGATTCTATTTCTTCATCTGGTGCTTGTCTTCTATTAAACAACTTATGCCGTTCTACTGAAACATTGACGCGAGGAGTGAAGTAGTCTTCAAATTTTTTGAGGAGTTCTTTATACGTGATCTTATCCATAGCGGTATCAAATGAGTGAAATATATTGAGTGCTTCAGGACCAATCGTATAGAGAAGTATTGCTACCTTTCTATGGTCTGGTTCGCCTTCGAGGTTATTAGCCAACATATATATGTCAAGACGAGTTTTGAAGTTCTTCCAGGCTAGCGGCAAGTTGGTGGCATGCACATCAAGTTGAAAATTACTTGGTGGCAGCGAACGAGGTGTCGAAGGTGGCTTTGGTGGCGTGTCGGTGGACATTTTGCTTTGACTTGGGTACACGTGCTTGTACGCACTGTACGTTGGTAGCTATTAGTGACTTGACGAGGATTTGACTCACAGATTCGACTTGACTTTGACGACTGACGTTTCTTCTGACACCATATTATGTCTTGGTGATGGTGTTTTGAATAAAAGGCAAATCTGGACAACGACGGAACTTTATTCTAGCAGCGGGCGGCCATAGGGAAAAAGTGCAAGAGCGAGACGGTATTACATCTGTCTTATTCTAGGTACATGTTTGGATACAGACTATGTAACAACATAAACTATACTATAGCAAAAAAACACTGCACAGCACTTGTAAATATTATAACATGTTGAAAGAAATAAAACGCTGTGATGCGGAAACTTAAAGGAAAAATATTTTTAACAGAACGGCCATAAAAGTTGAATAGTTTCATACAAGAAATACAAACGAATAAAAACTCGAATAAAACAGCTGAGTCACACATGCGGAATGTAGTAGAGCAGCTAAAGATATTATCAAAGATAAGATCCGTGAGATATAGTAATTAATATGTGATATAAACACGAACAAAAACAAATTAACCAAATAAGACCTCAAAACAACACATACAGAAGCGTAATGACTTTAGAACTATTTTACGTTTTCATGTTTAATGCTAGTTCTTTACCGAGGGGCTCACCCCAACCCAAAATTTGAATGATCAGCTAATTTATTAGTGTGTTATCTATGCCACCAGGCAGGCAGGGTCCGTACTCCGTGGGACAGTGCGGCGTAATCGATTTAACAAAACCTTTAACTTTCCTAACATTAAGTGAATATCTTTCTTACTTAATAGAATAGAATTACTGAATAGAAATAAATAGTCTACCTCTTTCATGTTTTAAATAAAAGTACCTACCACTTACACGTGTCAAATTGATAATAAAAAACTTAGTATAACAACTAAGAAAGTTGTACTCAAATTCCTATGCTACCTTCTGAGAAACTACCGAAAATCTCGCATACAATCACGTATCACAGAATGTCGAACAATATAATGTTACATACCAAAATTATAGTAGCAATAGAGGCCGAATGGCATTCCGACATTAAAATAAGATATTTGATGAGAACATTACTTACATTTACGTCTATAGCCCTTGAGCTTCTGGTGACCAAAAGACTAAAACCATTTTTAGTCAATAGAAGAATTAAGTCATAAAGAATTACGGATATTACGGACACAGTGGTAGGTGAGTGACACAAGGCGTACTGTCTTAAATAAAACCACTCATTTTTGTTTAACAAAAAATAACTATTATATGGTTCCAGATATCAGCTGTTACCTTACATAATTATAATAAATCAATGCATGATGATTTTTACAAAGTTATTACAGTGTATTATGTTAGTACGTTTAATTATTTCAAAATGACCTTTATTCTCTGATATAGAAAGAACCGGCTTCTTCGCAAGTCCACGTCTACTCGTATATTACCACTTTGGTATACATACTCGTAGCAATTAGGTCAGCTAGATATGGTAAAAACTTTGCCTTTGTGATATTACTTTGGGAAAACAAATCAATTTTGACTTGATCTTACTTCTAACTATACAAAATGCTTTTCAAAATACGTAACTGCGTATAATGTGTTTCGACATGTAAAGTTGATGTATATTTTAATGGTCAAGTCGTACCGACCGTCGCCGATGGTAGTAAAGCGATTGAATGATGGAATCGTTGCCAATGGAGGGCTGGAGCTTTGCCAAAGCCTGTGTTTACTTCCTAATTTTTTCAACATATACCTTATACTCGTATTAGTTACAACATTCATTAATTTTATAGTTGGACGAAGAAGACTAGTTTCTACTACTAAATTAGGCTTAGAAATGTTACAGAAAGCAGGAAAATTTACCAATATAGTGAAGTAATAAAAACGAAACAAAATAATAGAAATATTGACGAGCCATCGAAGAAGATAAACGTAAGACAAAGATCAACTGTAAGCAGTTAAAACGCAAACAGATGCAACTATGTCCAATGATGGGCAAAATTAAGTATCTATCGTAATCGGAACTAAAACTAGAAAGCCAATAAGAAAGGAGAAAGACTGGAATTAAATGGAGCCACATCTTACTGCGTCACATAGGGACTCTAAGGCCCGGTTTCCACCAAAGCGAAGAGGAGAAGAAATGTGTTTGAATAACCAATTAAATTTCGTTATTGAAGCAAAGCGGAGAGATGTGGAAATAACGAAATCTGATTGGTTATTCAAACACATCTCCTCTCCTCTCCGCTTTGGTGGAAACCGGGCCTTAGGGGATAATCGACGCTCTTACAGTGAAGGACATTATCGTGGAAAAACCTACACATTCCTGTTAAGGAATTCACAGGTCATGTGTGAAATCGACCAATCCGCTCTGGGCCACCGTGGTTGACTAAGGCAATAGCTCTAGTTGTATCATTGAACCCCACGTTAATCATCAAGTTGGTGATAATTCTAATAAATCGTCAAGCGCTTCAGTAACGGTGTTATTATCTACCGCGTTAATAGAAATTACCGGTGATGATAATCAAGTTCATATTGCCGGCGTACTACTCGACAGTGAAAGCCAACACTGTATCATGTCCAATTCATTACGCAATAAATTAAACGCTAAGGTAATATAGTCCACTTACCAAATCACAGGAATAGGACAATCAATCGCACAGTCCAATCATACTTGTGAGATTTCAATAGGGAACATGCACAATTCATCGAAATATTTGAAGTTCCAGATAAACACAAAAATAATTTTCCAAATATCTTGCACAGAACAAAGTTATAAAGCTTCAAAGTTGATGGTTAGACAGAAAGGTCCGACGAGACGTGAACGCGGGCCGTACATCCGCCATAGAAAGTTTTGTTTTCGTAAAGAGGGACCCATATATTTGTTTAATAATGTTGTAACTAGTTTGTTTTTCGATCAATTTCGATTCTGTTTTGACTTTTGACAAATGAACTATGAAAAAATCTAATATTTTTTTATGCATGTTCCCTCCTAGTTCCTAACTAAACATCTGATCGCCCTAATTCAAGGTAGGCCTTTTTGACATTTTGTTGTGGCATAATTAAATTTCAGTTTTTCTCTTCATTATAAACAGATCAAGCTGTTTTACGTTTCTTTAATTTTTACAGGAATGTGTTACTTTACACCGGTCGTTCTAATTTCATATGTTGTATTTTATTTTCGTACATCCGTTACGTTTGCCTCTCATCAAAGCGATCCAACGTCAATCGCTGATTCTGTTAAATGTAAAACGTACATTTCATTATTCAGTCTCATTTGAGAACGCACGTTTGATACGATTAAAAATTTATTTTTTTCTCCTAAAAGAGCCCCCCTTGTCCCTTAAAAGATTGCTGTAAGAATTTAAATCCCGATAACGTTGTGATATTTTTTACAAAACAGTGATATTGTCGTTGTCAAAGTAATATTAATGTTTTGTTTTTTTTTTTATATATTACTTGTTCTTAAATTTTCTTTTCATACATTTCTAGTCTAATATAGATTGCTATAATCGTATTTAAACACAAAAACGCTCATTCAATTTGTCGAACGTATAGAGTAGGCTGAATTCGTACAAAAATGTTTATTATGGAACATGAAACAATCTAAAAGCACTTCAAAGAATTTATAAGTATGAATGAAAAAGTTTATCAAAAATGATGATTACATCTCTAATTAGCAAATCAAATGTTTACTAGAATCTTTAATGGAATCTTCATTCACCCATCAAGAGAATTCAAGATTTTTTTCTATGATCTTATTTATCCATTAAGCAGGGTAGGCTCAAACCCCTCGGTGGGGACGTATATGAGGTGTTGATGATGAAGCAGATAACATTTTTTTTACCTATTAACTTTGATTAAGTGCACTCACCCGCATGGTATACGATTATTGTATTATTCATGCTGTACGGTTGCCTGAAAGAAATTGCTATTGGCCGCCCATTGTGCCAAATATCACTTTTTGTAATATTGTTTTTGTGACTGTGTGCAATAAAATATATTTTCATTTCATTTATTTCAGCGAATTTGTATAAATCTGATTTTAAATTTAATTTCAAATAAATATGTAATATTACTGAATCCCTTTAAACAGAGTCGTTGACAAACACGTCATGTTGCTTAAAGCTATTCGTAACACGATATCTATCAATAATTCTAGAAGGCAATGACATCAGGACGATATTTCGAAGTTAGCCGAGTCTGAAAATTGGCATAATATATTACACACATTAATTTTGCTTGCGACAATAGCACAAGCTGTAGACAACAGCTCTATGGGTACATAATATTTAGTATGACGGCGGAAAGTGTATAGTTTGCCTATTTAAAACAATAAGAATTACTACAAAATGTTTTTATTCCATAGCGAGGACATAAACCTTTGATTTTGGGTACATGGTATAGGCATTTTGGCGGCTATTTTTTAATGGACTAGCTAGTTGATTATGACGGTGTACTGTCAATTCTACATGATTTTAGCGGTTAACAGCGCGTAAAAAAATAGCCAGCCAAGAAGAAACGGTTTTTGTTATTTAAGTTTCATGTGACTTTACTATCTCAGCCATTTTATCAGCACATGTTCCGAAATTACGGGCAGTTGTTCAAAAGCAGATGCGGAACAAGCGATGTGCAAGCGCTACTTAAAAAAATTAACGCCATCTGCATATCTGTTTTCGCAGTTTGACTTCTAAAAATAACAGCCTGTCTGATCGATTTATTGAATTTAGTTTAACTAATGTTTAGTTGATTTTACTTTATCACAGCATTTATTTTAAGTAAATATAAAAAACTACAAGAAACTAAATTAGTACTTTAGTTGTTTTGTCAGTCATCGTAATTTATACTAAGTACGAAACAATAAGAAAACAACTTGCTAACCATTTTTTCATAACTTGAGGAGTTGTAATTTATTTCTATTAAAAATTCTGCTACTTCATTAAATAATAAACAAAATAAAGAGTGAAATATAACAACAGTGCAAAAACAAAGGACTTATAACAGAAACTAGTATATTCAATTTCAAAAGTAAAGTTTTGAGGTAAATGTAACTCAAATCGAAAATGCGTACGAAATCAACAAACATCGCATATTTGAACGTCATAATACAGAGTCGTACGAGGAAAGGGGTCGGTCAACAATGTTTCCTTTAAACGCACAATGGGCCGGTGTTACTGTTGACAAACGGCACGTGACTGAGGAGACACAGGGTAGAACAGGTGAGCATTATGTATGAACAGACAGGAAAAGAAACAAACAAAAAGGACTCGCATAAAGAATCTGCAACAAATGAGTCCGAACTTGTTGCGGTGGTTAAAGCTAGAGAGTATTGAGAAACTTTTATGGTGTATGTTGACTTGAAACCTCAAAACGGGTCTGGTTAATAAGGAACAACACGTGACCCGACAGAAAAGGTTAGAGAGAGACGAAGCTACATGAGCAAGTGGTTGAAGAAAGGAACCTTTTTTACAGAATCTTTTCTAACTCTGAGGAATCACTAAACATTATTCAAGTGAAGCATTGTACACTCGCGCATAGTCCGATTAGCGTTATATTACTAATTTAGTAAAAATTGCAGTAAGTCAATTAAAGGAAAAAAACATGTCTACAAAAAAGTATTTCTTAGTGTTCGAATGACGTCAAATAGAACAAGTGCTTTACTCTACAGCAATGGCACCCTATAAAAATACATTTTGATAAAGGGGAAGACAAAACGTGACAGGTGGCTGGAATTTGTATGGCGTTTTAACTGTTTTTAAAAGCAGGAAGAGGTCGATAACGGTGGGTCGGAAAGAAACAAGGTAGAGAAACTAAGAGTAATCAAAGGAAGACTCGAAATACCTGTTATTCTTTTTGGGTCATTTCATGTATCAAATATACGAGCAGGCCAGAGTTATTAAACCCTAAAAAGAAATAAACGTTAAACAATTTTGATCACGATACAGATCGTAAATAAGTAAATTATAAGACACGTTAATGCTTCTATTCTATGATGTGTTGAAAACGATACACGATAAATTATGAAATGATACCCACGATTCCATAAATACACATGACCAACAATATTGCTTTGGTTATTGGTATATCTGACATCACACGACAACTTGATCACAACAATGATCAAAGTAATAATGATCACGATAGATTACGAAAAGGCAACATCATCTCAGCCAGAAGACGTCCACTGCTGAACATAGGACTCCCACAAAAAAAAATCTTTTAAAAGTATAAATCATAATTAAAACTAAAGTCAATTTAATATCACTACCTGAGATGTACTCGTAACGACTGCGAAGAAACATAAAACTATTTATTTAATACCACATTATGAAAGATATGCAGGCTTATGGAAATTAAATAGCAGTATTAAAGGTCACTAAAATCAATCTTAAAATTTATTAAAATTACTAAGTAAAGCTAGAGAAATACAACTATAACCTATACAGTACTGCGCAATCAAACACACCGTTGCAAATATAGAAAAGGAAATATATATCCAACTCCGAAGAAATGGACGTTCCATGCGTCCGGAGTTTCGGAGTAACGCCTGAATCAGTTGCAACTTGCAAAATTAAATCTACATTGTAGTGAATATGATACTATTGTCGCTATAGTTGCTAATAGTCTAACATCCGAAGCCATGACAGCTAGAGATTTCAAAAACGTCACAACCTATTAATAATAACCACGCCTCTCGCACGCTACCCAATCAAATGAACAATGCAGTACCCTAACCTTTAGAAGAAAAACTATTGTACAATTATTATGATCGTCGCCAACATTGCTATAGAAGTCGCTGATGTGTCATAGCAAGAGATGAGGTCACCCCCGCGACGAACACATGGCAGTGCGAATTTAGCTGAGCATTGTGCCTGATTCCTGCAAACCTAAATTTAAGTCTATTAGTCCTAATCGTCTGTCCAAGTAGTAAAAGGGTTAGGAGATGAAAAAATATGTGTTGAATGATGGTAAGCTAAATTAAGGGCACAGCTTTTAGGTTTAGATTTTACATTCGGCTAGCTTGAAATTGTACAACTGACGCTTCTTTGAGGTCTAAATGATGATGTTCATTTTCTGTCTCTTCAATTGTAAAGGAGGAGGATAAAATAACAAAGTTTAAGTTTAGCATGTTATAGCGCTGCTGCAGGAATCAGCAGCATTTACTTGCTCACAGCGTAGATTTAGGCGGTATTTATAGAGACACGCTAATTGGAACTATTGTTACAAGACAAATTGTTGAGCTAATAAGAAATTGTGAATCACAGGAATGTACTAAAGAAGAATATTTCAGAAAGGAAAAATAAAAATTATGTCTCTCGCTTGTTGAAATTACGACATTCAAGAAAGAAGAAGGATTGCACACTAGCACAGAAGCGTACAAAAATGGTGTATTTTAATTTATGGCGATAACCTAGCTAAACAATAAAGTAAAGGAAAAACAAAGATTGGGTTTTAATTAATTTCATAATATTTACTTATCCATGATGCTGCATACAATTTGGATAGTTATATAATTCAAACTAAAAACGACTCACCTTAAAGGGCTGTTACGGAATGTAGAATAGCTACATCTAGTGAAAGTATATTGACATTTGCACCGGTTGAGTATAATGAACATCCAACAACACGCGCTTGTTGTAATAATGCAAGTCCCATTACAAAACATTGACATAGAGTCATATCAGTTACGATTATCTCACGGTCTAGAGTTTACGCGATTTCATCTATGTAAGCAACAAAGGTAAATTGCATCGATTTCATGTTTCGGAAGGCACGTTAAGGTAATGAATAGACAGGTTTAAAAGAAATTAAAGATATCAAAATCTCCTCGTCAAGACATTTCTCAGACAACAGAAGTTTATCATTATATAAAAAAAAACATATTGTGATCACTTAGTAACTGTTTTTATTTTATTTACTTCAAAAAATTCAAGTGAGTAAGCAATGTCAAGCTTTAAGTCAGATCAAGCATTATCCTGCTAATATGTTTTACCTTGAAGTCTGCTTTGAAATGTAAAATTAAAACTTTATCATTTCAGATAATATATAATTCATTAAATATACGAGTATCGACAACCAATTCTTTGAATAAGAGCATGGGATAAATATCTATTCGAAAACACGCCAGTCATAAAAGCAATTCTCAACTAATCCAAACCCCTATTAATCTTTCAGATGAAGCACTCAGAACAAAAGCAGTAGATAACAGAAAAATAAAAGAAGTATAGATGACAGCAACACAAAAGGACTCTACTGTGGGTGTCAGTGAAGATAAGGATTCTTGGGAACAATTACTAAAACCACACAATATTTAACAAAACGTAGGCGTGGATGATAATGATAACAAAGATACGACGTGACAGATTGTACGAAGCTTTTATAATGATAGTTGTTAGACCGTTTAAAAAGGTGTTATCTACGGACGGTTTGTACTATAAATCAGTTTATAGTAAACATAAACGTAGAAGCCATAAAAGAGGAAAATATGTGGCAATAGAACGTCTAAGTATGCTAGGACAGAATCATAGGGCGAAACTGTTGGAGTACGTTGAGCCTAGACCACGATGCCAAGCCGCTCGAGGTTACCCATTAGAAAAACTATACAATACACGTAGTCGTTTATATTTTTTCGATCAGGGTTTCGACACGTGTTAATAGATAAGCAAACATGAATTAAATTTTGACAGGCTTATCACGATCATTCGAAGACACTACACAAAAAAATAACTAAAGGAATTGTAGGTTAAAGTTGACAGAATGTCAAGGCTATTATGATGATCAATGAATACGCAAAGCTTATTTACAACTAATAACAAGGAAACATTTAACATTCATAAGTTATCCTATATCATCAATCAATCTGTCGTAGTGGAGTTCTTTCTAAGCAATTTCGAATTGGAAAAGTGAAGGAATTAGGAATATTAGCACTTTCATAGTTGTTTCTTATCTACCTACAATTTCCTGGCAAACCACTGTGAACTATTTTTCAATAATATTTTAATGATCTATCATTGTGGATATCTTTGGGGGAGACCTTTGTCTAGCAGTGGACGTACTACCGCCGAAATTATGATGATGATGATGATGAATGATCTGTCAGATACATTCTTATCAAAAGGAGGTCGTTAAAACGATCACAAACATGCAAAGAAAGAAATTAAGCAAACCGATGCACTTTGCATGCATGAACAAGATAATATTAAATTTCCTCATTACAATTTCAATAATCTCCTCACTTTAAGCATCGGATCAATTCAATATATGAGTACTTCATAAAACATCACATGCTCAATCAAACGCAGACAGTTTAAACTTTTTGATTGCCTCAAATTACACGGTATTTCCAACCTAATGGGTAAAAGGAGCATTCCCTAAAATTTAATGCTTCTTTTGTTTTGAAACGATTAGGAGATGCTTTGACTTGGTTGCATGCTTCATGAAGATAATGAAAATGATAATATAGGAGTAAATTACTTTTAAGACTTGAGGCCATCAACTGATTATTAAATTTTAATGTTTGGATGTTAGTAGCATAGGCTCGAGCCCTTGGTGGGGTATATATTATGTATGAGCTATTGATAAAGATGTTAAATGATCCAAACCAAAATCTTTGAAACAGGCAAACTACTAGAAATGTTGATTCAATAAGAACAAAAACCATAAACATACAAATTTAAGACTATTTTAGACTTTGTTCGTTCACCCTTTTACAATCAGCAAGAAACTCGACCAAAGTCTTTTCTACAGAAAACTCGCGTTGAAATTAGAACACATAAAAGAAGGAATAAAAAATCGCCACCAACGCGGCGCGTGCGCAACACAAGGAATATGGATGCTCTACACAATAGACTACTACTGGACTGCATTCAAAGAGATGCCCCCGAAAGCCAAAGAGTCGATGTAAATACTGCATGAGATCACGTTGAGATAAGAAACGTTGATGGCGTAATACAAACCCCTTTTATTAAAACTACTACAAGTCTAAGACTACATCGTGCAACGAGAAATTGAAAAGTAATTTAATATTCGAAATATACGTGCAAAAATAAAGACATAGTGGGTGATAATTCAGGTTAGACACGAGCCCCTCGGTGGGGACGGATATGAACTATTGATGATGTTGATTTAAAAAATTACAGAGAATTATTTTATTAAAAATATTAATGGCAAAAATCAGGTAAAAAATATTATAGGTTATCACTATCAATAAAATCAATGTCTAATCAGATTAAGTCAAGGCTACTTTTCTTATTATTGAAAAGTATACAGAAAATAAAAACGGTTTAAAAAATTACATTGAACTACACCTTTACGCAACAACGAACAGGTAAGCTCCAAACAAAATACATACTTTTTGAAGCATATCTAATAATAGCCGTACAAAGAACACGTTTCGCCTGAACTTTTGCACGAACCATTATTCCCATCTTTAACTAGCAACATTGTAACTGAAGCAGTACTTGGAATGAGTTTTAAATAAGTATTAATGTGGGCGGTCATAGAGTTATTAAGAAGACTGCGGTTGCAGAGTGCGTCATGTCACTGATTTGCTTTTTTTGCTATGAGCTAGATGAGGCACATTGCGCTCATTGCAAGCCTATCCTGGAAGCTCATTGATATAATAAGTCAATTATGTCGGTGACAGCAGAATTATTTAGATTAAGGAGAAAATGATTGCAGAATTTAAAGCGCTTAAGTATCAAACGTCTCGGGAGACGTAGTGTGGGACGCCCCTGCCAGGTGGACTGATGACCTGAGGAAGGTCGCTGGTGGTGGCTGGATGAGGAACGCGGGCGGTCGTGCGCTTTAGCGTGCCCTTGGGGAGCCCTACGTCTAGCAGTGGACTGCAAATAGGCTGATTGATTGAAGTATCAAACAAATTTTAAGTGTAGTGTGAGGAACTTTTCTAAAATTGGACTTTATATTCAATTTCAGCACATCATCATCATCGTGTGGGTGTGGGTTGTTGTAAGGTCGACAACCGACCTCACAAACCCTGGTGTCAGTGTTATAGAGCCGTCAAAGGCCACTGACTTGGCTCGTGTAACGACTATATAGTAGCTGGGACCAACGGCTTAACGTGCTTTTCGAAGCAGGGAATCATCTTTCTTTTCGGACAATCAGGTGATTCAGCCTGCAATGTCCTAACCAAACTGGGGAAAGTCTAACAAAGAGATTTTTGCTTGACAGTGTCCCCACCGGGAATCGAACCCAGAGCCTCCATAATGGGCGTCAAATGCCTGTATGCTGCAGTTCCTCGAGGAGATCGGGTGGCTCGAGTAGTGAGCCACCCTACCCACACGCAAAATAGGCGCATCAGACGTCGGTTTGCGGAAACCAGCCCGCTATACCATACCATACCATACCATGGGCGTCAAAATCTCGACCACTCGGCCACGGAGGCTGTTATTAATTTCAGCTGAATGTTACATTTTAAAAGATTTTGTCTTCCATTTTATTGAAAAAATCAAATTCCTTAATTTTAAAAGAACACTTTACGAGGACATTTATTTAAATCGAACAGTTTAACTAGCTCTCAAGGTACAAGAAGAAATTGAGTGAATCCTTTAACAAGGAAAAAATACCTGACGAGGACTTGAAAAAAATATCCTTTCCATTCAATAACCTACCATAGATAGATACAAAATCTATTCTAAAATAAACTCCATAATATGCTTTCATCCAAACAATTAGAACTTGAATTAGAATAACATAAAAAACGTGTATTCTTGATTTAACACATTTTCTTAACATCTTCGTATATTAACTTTACCTGTGGGTCAAAAAACAGGGATGCCCTGCGTCATAAGAGGAAACGGTCGTACAAACATCTCGGAGTTCCTCGAAGCGGTCAGTGACCTCCGCCTTGAGTCGCTCTTGAGGAGAATCTAAATCTCTCGAGACTGATTTATGTGTGCGTACTTCCTAGTGCTTGGTCTTGATCAGATGACCTTAGGGGCTCGCTTTCAAGTTAAGAGCAAAACAGTCGCTTCTGATTTGAGGTCATCATTTCAATTATTTGGTTTCGTTTTACCGCAGCAGCGTAGTTGTTAGAACGAAGGGGGTTCGAATCTTGACTAGGGCAAACATTTATACGATGACCTTTGTATCTGTATGTATAAACATATATTTATCTATAAATCACCTGAGACCCATTTACACAGGCTGCAACAGACGGATCTACCCGGAAACATAAGTACAAAAGCTGGTCTTCCTAACCTCTTAACCTATTGCCTAGTCCTTAATGCCCAGTAGGATAATCACAATCAACCCAATTGGAATATCGTCATCGTCATCTGCCGTAGTCCAACGAGGAAGCCGCAATTGACCGCTTCTTGCGACATTTACCCTAATCAAGCGCCACTTTAACTCCTACATACTTCTTATCTCCTGGTATTTTTAAGACCTTGATCTTGTATTTCTTGGAACTTGTTTTGTTAGGGTAAGCCCGAGCCCCTCATTAAAGGCACTATTATGTGCTAATAACATTTTGTTTACGAAATAAATCAATAGCTAGAAATGATTGAGTAAAGTTCAAGATATTTAAACGAAAGTACTGGAAGTTTTAGGTTTCATAGAAAAAAAAAAAATTTCATCAACATCAACGGCCCGTTACAGTCCACTGCTGGACTATGAGCCTCCTCCACTTAAGTGGAGGGTTTTGCCATAATCTCCACGCTTGGCAGGCGGGTTGGAGATCGCAGATTAAAAGGTTACTGTATCAGAGAGCGCTGCTGTCCGTTCCCTGCTCAATGTGCAGTCCCCAAATCGCCTCTTACGACACCCACGGGAAGAGTAGTTACAAATGATTCTACTCTGCCGTCACCACACGGCGTATTTAAATTTCAGCTCAACAATTTTTTTTAAATCACTTTATTTAATTGATTTGCAAATAGTGTTTTTTTTTTGTATGTTCAAGTTACAGGGATATTGTATAGGTACCTAGTCTGAAAGAATTTTTGGTATAGCAATAAGACTACTTAACTGTACACTTTATTCTGTTCTATTTTTCATTATTGTATGCTGATATTATTCCCGAGTAATTCCGATGTAATAATTTGTAACAATAAATAACTAAAGACCTAATTTTTATGACAAATAAAATATGACTTCCGCTCATAATTTTATTAATGTCATGTCTGGCGTGATAAAGTTATCTTCAATAATGATTTGTATAGTGTTTGTTTATCTATGTAAATAAACATGAACTTTGCATCTTCAGGGGCAAGATATAGCTTTAAATGATGAACACAGCAGTTGTGATCAAGGCTCGTGGCGACTATTTACCCTTAGCGATCACTTATGTTAAGCACAATGTCACAATGGCCATTAGACTGAGCTTTGTTTGGGATAGGAATTGATAAGCACTAAGTATAGATACACTGAGAATTTGGTGACATAAATGGATATGGATGGATACATTGTACTAAACATTGTCTCGGCTAGTTAAAAGACATTCAAGTATAATGTTCTTGTATGAGACTTAACTAAAAAAAAATATTGAAAAAATTTCTGTAGAAATTTGAAAAATGTATCAAAACCTTTGGAGTGATTACATTTATGAGACATTTATTACTAAAAAACAACTAAACACTAAACTTTTTTTTTCTATTTTGGACTGATGTGCCAAAGAAAGACATGACTGAATTAACTATAGTATATTACCCATACCATCATCATCATCGTGTGGGTTGTAAGGTCGACAACCGACCTCACAAACCCTGGTCAGAGTTACAAAGCCGCCAAATAAAGATGAATAATTTACTAGGAAAATACGTCAAACGATGACCATACATACCATAAGGAAAATAATTATAAAATAATAACTCTTAATGCAACGAATCGAAGGATATGTAATGGCCTTTAAAGTACATACAAACAATGTAGGTATTGACTCAGATGTTTGAGAGGACATAATGGTATATGACCATATGTGTGACCGTCATTGTAATAGTCACGTTTTTAATTTTAATAAATAAATAATACCTATACAGATGATATTACTGTAAGGAAGAAATTTAAGCAAAAAATTCCTTGATATGTACGGTGACAATTTGACTTTAGAATATTTAGAGCGTCTTCCTTCAGTGCTTCGAAAGACATGTTGAGTCTTTTGGCAAAGCTACTATAGCAGGTACTAGTGAATCCGATGCTTGTTAATTGAAGGTCATCTATTTATGTTTATAAATAATCATGTTAACAATAATCGATCAATAATACAGGATATAAATCTTATATCGATGACGTGCGACTTTATAATACTAAAATAACCTTTTGAGGGTAAGCGACAATCCACATTATAAAATAGTGAAAACTTTGAAATAAACCTGTACTGAATTCGAGGAACGAACTCCAGATCTCCAGAACAAAAGGTTAAATCCAGAACGCTGCCAAAAACCACACAGATTAACAAAACCACTTCACTCAACTAGGCTGTAAGCTCAAAGCTTTTGCCGTCACTCCAAAAACTTCCAAAAAAGTTGACACATTAACAGAACACTTTCAAGAATTCAAACTTTTGCATATCGAACGCGCGTCAGACGTTTGCCGCTCGGAAAGCCAGACTGACTGAGGCGCGAACGGTTCCACTACAAACAAGTGCGAGCGAAACAACAATACGCTGCACCTGTGCACTTGGTTCTAAACGTCTGCTAGACAAGGACACAAATAAAACAAACCATACATCAAAACGAGATGAAAGACCGGCACGAACTGAAATTACTTAATACAAAAACAGCGTAACCAAGATTCCTTTTTAATTGATTTGAGATTTTAAGAACAGACAATAAAGTTTAATTTACGTTGAAATTTTCATTTTTGAAAAGGCTTTTACTGGTACACGAAGCAAGTTTATTGTCAGGGTCAACATATGGCAAATTCTCATCCGCAAACCGAATTCCTACAAAGAACAATACCACTACACAATTATATTGGAAATAACGCCATTATGCAAATTCTACAGTAATTGTTTAACAGGTAATACACTTTAAAAAATGCCCCTTTAGAAATGTTATTAACAATAACTTGAAGCAAGTGTCTTTCTTTTATTTTGACGCAAATTGAATTAATTAAAAATTAAATATTAAAAAAAAACATATGATTTCTAACATTCGCAGTTAGTAATCATCAATATTTTTAAGTAGTACTTGTATATATAAAAGTGTAAAGTACTATAACTGGTCACCAATCTAACGATCTACAGGAGCCGTTTTATACAAAATTTTGTGCTTTTTCGTTTTTTTTTTCAGCAATAACAAAGGATCTCTTAGAGTTGTCATCTTAGAGTTCAGCACTGGGAAAACCTTCAACAGGCTTTATACAAAGACGTCCAAATATCACTTTAATTTCAAGAACCTTAAACATTTCCTCCCCAAGAATCCACAGATTTCGTTCAGCCGGCGTTCACACAAGCATATGAAAACGATTCTGAAAACGATCCGTCTGTCTGTGTATCGGGTAAACAGGTGCTTCCTCCGATTGAGTGCGAGATACCGACACTCGACAGCCGAGGAGCTGCGTAGGTGTTCCAAAGAATGGAAGAATTAGGAAAGATTTTTATAAACACAAACAATCTATAATATTCAACCGTTTGTTTAGTGGGGGTCATATCTGGTAGGAACAAATTATTTTCTTTGTGTCAGCTGTAGTGATGAATGACAATGAACAACTATGCAATTTGTATGTTTTCCATACGGCATAGAGTACAAAGTACTTGCTATCAGCTCATATACGTCCCTGAGGACGAGCCTACCCTGAACAAGAGCGGTCAGAAATAAGTAACCCACGTTAGGGTCCGTTAACTTCACATACAACCATTGAATTCTGAACCTTCGCAGGCGGGTGCAGGTTTCTTAACGATGTTTTCCTTCACCATAAGAGCGTCAAACAATTATATTATTAATCCTGAATTCTAAAAACATTGATACGCTCACCCGAAAAAGGGTAATGACGAAACTAAGAGATGTAACATCCAAAAGTTAATAAACTATTCATTTCATTTCAGGGTTCAACATACGAGAGGCACTGGTTTCACCCACTACACCACCAAATCTTTCGCAACACTTCCAATTTCTAACAAGAGAGGCGTACGTGACCACTCCATCCCAATTCTACGTACATTACCTATTTACCCAACAGCTGCTGGTGTGTTTATACTAATCTATTCGCATGAATGAGTTGCAGTTCTCCGGAGGGGCAAAGCTGATAGACGATAGTACGCAGCTGTACGCAGCCGGAGGTGGAGATTCAAATATACTATAAGATCCATAAAATCCCGAGGAAGTAAATTGTTCTCCTTTTCTCAAGGTCAAGTTAACTGATAGAGAAAATGAAGAGATTGGAGATAGGTAATAATCAGTGCCGTGTGGTGACGGCAGAGTAAAACCAAACACTTAAGTGGAGGAGGCTCATAGTCCAGCAGTGGACTGTAACGGGCCGTTGATTTGATTTTTTATTTGAATAATTAGTAGCTTCTATATTTATAATACGGAGAGAAAGCTAACTTTTTTGTTATATTTAAATTGTCTTAATCCAAGAATAACCGTCATTCGGTCGATATTACGATGATTTGGGATATGAACCCCTTGATAAAAATGGGAAAATACAAAAATATGCTAAGACATAATAGATCATCAATCGATGTGGAAAATTGGAAATTCTTCGAACAGGTATTCGTCCAACTGTGAACTGATGATATGGGGCAAGGACGTATCCAGCATTAGTTTAAGAGCGGATCAAAAGTAAGAGAACTCGAGAAACTGTAGGAATTAAAAATGCTTTTGACTGGCTGACCTTCCATTCCTTTTTCAATAATAGCCTGCAAGAACATTAATAAATAATTTAGAATTTTTATTTAGTATAAAACCAAGATGGAGATACGTGGCCCCACCATCGTGGGTACGCCCATGAATTAGGGCATGACCTAAGAGTA
Organism: Carpatolechia fugitivella; assembly: GCA_951230895.1. Classification (NCBI taxonomy): domain Eukaryota; kingdom Metazoa; phylum Arthropoda; class Insecta; order Lepidoptera; family Gelechiidae; genus Carpatolechia; species Carpatolechia fugitivella. The sequence continues at coordinate 10,886,481 of OX579670.1, read as the reverse complement.
AAAATATCAATGACAGGCACACACAATTTCCTTAGATTACTAGTAGATCAGAAAATCTCGTAGAAATCAATTCTCTGAAAGCCTATCTGCAGATTGAATATTTTTAAAATTGAGTTAGCAACTGCTCATAATTTCCAAGGAGGCCCGTTTAAAGTTTGTTTCGAAGAACATCAACAGAAGTTCGATTCGAATTATAATTCTTAGTAGGAATCGGATTAATAGGAAAAATCTAATTGAAAAAGGTTTTCCTCTTACTGTTATTTTAATAAGAAGCTATGAAATCATAAGATGAAAAGAAAATCATGAGATGTATAAACTGGCTGTCATTAATTGAAGAATTTAATATCACATCAGCCTGTTAGAACTCTACTGGACAAAGGCCTCCTTCAAAAATTTCTTAGTACAGAGCCGAAATATATTTTTAAGTTGCGTAGCCATAACCTTGGAAGGTACGTGAATTCTGGGGAACCACTTTACAACTGTGTCGTAGGTATATACTCGTATTTAAGTTAAAACTGAAGCCTGAAAATATTTTATTTAGAACATTGTCTCAGTGATATGATTCTTGAAGATGTTATTAGAGAAGTGCTAATAGATACATAAAATCGGACTTTGTAAATAAATGTTTATTATTTAAAACAGCTCTTGTGAAATAATGATCAGTTTACCATACTGAACCAATAAAACGTCTATGTTCACACCGTTCGGTAAAACAGGAAATACCAGCCAGGCGGGAAAAGCAGAATCAGCATCACATGACATAACAGTTTACCTTGGAAGCCATGTAGCAATAAACCATGACGTCACGGCATTTCAAAAATATCCCTCCCTATTATTTTTTTATCGTACAACAGGCGTATAGACAATGCTAGAATTTTCTTATTGGTTCATCCTGGTACACCATGTATTACCATGTTCTTGCAAATAAAAATATATTATTATTATTATTATTACAAAGTAGGCAAAGCGCTATGAGTTCTGGTCGCTATGAGCGCTATGAGTCCTGGTTATATTAATTTTAAGAAAAGTAAAGGACATGATGATATGATGTTTGGAGATGCCAAATGGCAATAATATGGGCTGTGGATTAAATTAAATTATTTGTTAACTATGATGGATACAATAAATACAATATGTTTCTTCCATGTCCATTTTGCCTCGGCGTATCTTTTGTTTCCCATTCAAATCAGCAAATTAATCAAAACCAAACTCACTTATTTGTGTGTATTAGAATTATAACAAACCGTTTTATGAAACAAACTTGACTAATTCAGTTGTTGTAAGTATATCTGCGAAAAGTTAAGGGTTGTGTTTCTGATGACCCTAATCTATAGGTAGGCTTAAGTTAAATAAAGTGATAATGGTTTTTTAAACTCTCCAGCAAAGTTCTACTGCAAAAGTATATGCATTAGGGAGTACTTTTCACAATCAATTCGTCGAAAACAACAACGCATCGTAGAAACTTTAATATCATTTGAATTCCTGCAAATATTCCCATATTTAGAAACTTAGTGCTCATGTGAATTTGTCTGGATTTCCTAATGACGAACGTCACTCACGTCATTGACATTGGGGTATATCTCTGAAGCGTCCTCGTGCAATGCAGGCATTATGAACCGTATATAGACTTTCCTGTTTGTAGTTTACAAGTATTTTCTTAGGCATCCTGGAAACTTGCCTAAAGTTCTGCACTCTCGACTAAACCTAAGAAATTAAATGAAATTAGTACTTTATTAACTTTTGGATGTTACGTCTCTTAGTTTTGTCATTACATTTTTTTGGGTGAGTTCACTACACGATGTGCGGACTTTATAAGGTGTTATAATAATAATAAATAATAAATGGATGGACCAATTGGACGTAGTTACACGAAAAGGATCCAATCCACACAAAGTTACTTTTCAGATATTGAAGTTTGAAGTTCAAAATATTTCTTCATAGGTATTTGTTTCAAGATAATTTTACGTGTTATGTTTTGTGAGAAACATTAAAACATTTTTATTGTTAATAGTATATTTATGGGACGATTGGTATTATTTGCGGTCAGTTTTGTGTACGTAAGTCATTTTTGACAATGTTGTGGATTGGATCCTTTTCGTGTAACTACGTCCAATTTATTAATACACTGGTTTTTATTCTATTTGAAAGCTGATTTTATTAGGATAGTTCCTTAGAGCATTTCACTATTGAGAGGAAACGACGTTACGTTTCCCTTGGTGCATTTTACCGGAACGTGCAGTCGACTCTTTACGTCTATTTCCCTGAACGTCCATTCCCTGAATGTTCTTTTTTCTGTAAGCCTTTTTCTAGTCCCAGTCGTAGCTAACGTCTAGATACACTCGACAGCAATGAATCCGGGTGATATGAAGACAGGTAGTTACCTGAAAATCTCGAAAACTATGAATGCTATCTTAGTAAAATAATAATAGACAATTAAACACAATTTAAATGATAGTAATAAGACTTTTTGGTTATTGTTAATTTTGTCATCAAGCATGGCAAAATTAAAATGGCTATTTTCTAAGCAGATCTGCCGCATGACCAAGACAAACCGCATCACCGCGGTAACAACAGCTAGCACGTAACACAAAAAATAATCAATTTGCAAAAATAAGCGGTAGAAAATAATTGCGATTTTATGAAAAAAAATATAAAATGAGGTTGGCATATTTATTTCTTTATGTACTTATTGAAGAATAAGTGACAAATACATTTAATTACTTTTTTCAAGGAGTACTTATTTATTTGTCTATTAAATTAAACACAATTTATTTCCCTAAGTTCTTAGTGTCCGAGATTTTCAGTGCTCCAGTGGCAAAAAGGAGCTTATCATAATAACATCATGTGGTCTTCCTTATCACGTCAGTAGATACAAATGACAGTACGGTGATGGTACCACCACGTCATCCTACAAACAATTACTTTACCACATTGTGTGGGTTAGTAAACAATGTCTTGTTGATTTGTAAGGTATATAGTCTCATTGCTTACTTCATTGCAGTGACAAAATATTACGAAATATTTCAAGGGTTTATAAATACTATGCGTACTATGCCGGCATGGTTGACTATCAATCAATCAGCCTATTGCAGTCCACTGCTGAACTGTTGCCTCCCCAAGGTCACGCCAAAGCGCAGTATCACCCGCTTTCCTCATCCAGCCACCACCAGCGACCTTCCTCAGGTCATCAGTCCACCTGGCAGGGGGGCGTCCCACACTACGTTTCCCGAGACGTGGTCTCCATTCGAGAACCCGTCTGCTCCAACACTCATATTGCAATGTTACCTATATTGTTATTGTAATACTCATAATAATTAGCCGTGTGGTGACGGCAGAGTAGAATACATTTGTCACCAACCCCTACTCTTATCGTGGGTGTCGTAAGAGGCTACACATTGAACAGGGAACGGGCAGCAGCGCTCTCTGATACAGTAACCTTTTAATCTGCGATCTTCAACCCGCCTGCCAAGCGTGGAGATTATGGCAAAACCCTCCACTTAAGTGGAGGAGGCTCATAGTCCAGCAGTGGACTGTAACGGGCCGTTGATGTTGATGAATACTCATAATGTATTGGTGTTAGGTGAATTACCTAGCATGGTGAAATCATAAGTTTCTGCGACACGCTCGTCGGGCCAGCCCACTGCCACTTCAGCTTGCTACACTTCTGGACGACTAAGCAAAGGTCTGTTCGCCCTAATACAGATGACTCTAGTTTAATCCCGATAATGAGCAGATAACAACAACAACATTAATTCTTGAGTCCAGACTTGACTATACCATCGAACATAAAACAAACATAAAAAGTTATTTTCAACAAGAAACAGACGAATAAATAAAGTCATTAATGGAAGAATAACCACAAAACACTTGGTTTTCCTCTTTAATGTAAACTCGCAATTAATACAATAAACAAACATTGAAACAAAAAACAAGTTCTGGACTTTATCGAACTGCCAATGATCGTAAATATATTTTATAATCATCAATCAATGTGTGATTTTACGCCTTTTTTGTATAATTCATTAAAAGTTAATTGCGCTAAGCCAATGTATATTCAAACGCCATTACTCTTATTTTTTACAAGACTTCTATTTCATCGGAACCAAAACAAAGAAGTAGTCTAATCCTTTAATGCAGGTGATTCAAATAGTAAACAGGTTTATAGAGTCCCCTTTTAAACATAAGTATGTATGTGCCTTGCTTGATTGCTTACTGGAATATGCCTGTACTAGAAAGCTCCGCACTTCCAGATTTGTAACATAAAAAAGAGAAAATTCAAAAGCTCAATAATAAAAGTAGAAAAATACTTATATTGCCCATACTAATACATCTACAGGAGTGAAAACAAAATACAATAACATTGGATACACTTTTATTAAAATGATTAATTCATTCATTCCTTAATCTTCTGTCCCTTTCGTCTCTAAGTAAAACGAATACGACAGACTGAGTTACTTACTGAACCACTGCAATCTAAACGTAAACAAATATATTTTTTCCAAGAACAAGTGTTCTGTCATCGCCATGTTTGTTTAACCCCCAGTTAGCGGCCGTGCGTTAATCAAAATTGAATATAATAGGCGTATTTTTTCTCAAGATTAGCAATTCCTTTGAATTCTTTATCGAACGATCTCTCAATCTCAATAAGTCAAGGCTAATTCGCACTTAAACTTGATTTAATTTGGAAAAAAAGAACCGTGTAGCTTATGCGCAGTTTCGTAACTATAAGTAAATACAGCACAAGCTCAAGTTTTAAGATTACATTTATCAGAATTCTCCTAAGAAATTCTTTAAATAGCGCACCCAAAGTTTAGACTGTGTACAGTTAATAATTCATTCATGGGGAACTGTATTCGCTTCTATAATAAAATACCAGATGATATTGTAAATCTGTCCGATAGCCAATTTAAAGCTAAAATTAAAAGTATTTTATGTTCTAAGGCCTATTATACGATAAATGATTACTTAGATAATAAAAACGTCTGGTCAACTGTTGTTCCAAATCAGCGGAGTAGATTGTAATTATGACTCATGTATGATTCTTTATATATTTAAAAGAAAAGTACAAAAGATACAATTCCTGTGGAGTTTCTTCTGGCCGTTCTTCTCCACAGAGGGCGTACACTGGTAGTGAACGTGCCATCCATGATAGCTTTGACGTCAAAAAATGATTTGTAAAAATCTTAATTCGAATAAAAAAATTTGACTTTGACTTTGACTTTTCCTTGGGTAAGCAGCGCTTCACTTGAGACCGATTTAATAATAGTAATAATAATAAATAATAAATCTTTATTTGTAACAATACAATGACAATTTTAATGTGGTTATTCTGAAGCTTGTGGTAGTAAAAACTGTGTTACAAGCTTCGGCTTCCCTAAGTATCGACAATTTCTCTGTTACAATTTTTTAAAATTATATTTACTAACTGTTTATGCCAAAGAAAAATGAGTGTGTATGTGGGGTGTATTGTGTATGTGTATGTAGGTGTGTAGATTAGTATTTTTTTATATTTGTAATTAAGGTTCAAAAAATTGTACGGAAAATTTTAATATTCGGGAAAAACGGAGTATTTTTTTCTACTGGACTTTGTATAAACTCAAAACAGGACAACGTCTGCCGGTTTAGTTATTTTTTTATTAAAGACGTAAATAGTGTTTATTCTTTTCTATCAATACGTAGAAATGTTTGTTAATATACAACTTCAAGTTTTTCATATCACTACTGCGCTCACTCTGCGGTTCTTTTCAGATATTTTCATAAATAACGCATAACACTTGCTTTTTTTTATTGCTTCGTATGAATTTGAGTTTGTTAAGACGACTTTCATTTATCAACCTGGTAAAGTTTTACAGGTGTCATCCTACTAATATTATAAATGCGAAAGTTTGGATGTTTGTTACTCGATCACGCTTCAACCACTGGACAGATCGGGATGAAATTTGGGACAAACACATAGGTTAGGTCCTGGAATAGGACATAGGCTACTTTTTACCGCGGTAAAACACTTCATTCCCACGGGAAAACTCATTTAACGCGGGTGAAAGCTAGTTCTATTGCAGGATTTAAGAAGCCACAAATTTGAAATTACGAATAGGATTTGTAAATGTTACTTGATTTTAGTCTAATTCGTTACCATTGACGAATATTCTCTTCACAATGTAACATGCAAAACAGGTTACTAAAAAATAAGTAAATTGCGACAAGACTATCTACCTTAGCGTTGTTAATGCCTCTGGTGACGGAACGACTAGAAATAGCCATAGCTGATAACCGTATGCAAACACTTGAGCACAACTGACCGAAAGAATTACCTGCTCAACTCGCCATGATGTCATGTAAGGTGACAAGGATATTTTACTTTTTTTATGAATGAGCAAAGTAGTAAACAACACTGGATTTATTAATTTTATTATAAAGTATTATTATAATGCGTATTATATTGCAACCAGTTTTGAAGGAAATAATGAATATGTTTTATTGCACACGCAATAATTAATATAGTACAATGCAAAGATGTGTATAGTGACTTTATTGATAAAAGATACAAAAAAGCAAAACATTAAAAAGTAAAAAATAATACCTATTGTTGAGCTATCAAATTCGATAAAGTAACACCTATATATTTTAATTTTATTAGAGAAATTGATGGATGGCACGATTTGGTTTGCTCGTTGAAATGACGCTATAATGTCGCGTCGGTGTACCGCTTAAGTCAGACGCTTCATTTGATTGACTATCTATTAATTTGTTAGCATATCCGACCAACTTGTTTTCATACGATATTTTTTTTAAACTTAGCGGTACCCCGACGTGACATTATAGCGTCATTTCAACGAGCAAACCAAATCGTGCCATCCATCAATTTCTCTAATAAAATTAAAATATATAGGTGTTACTTTATCGAATTTGATGGCTCAACAATAGGTATTATTTTTTACTTTTTAATGTTTTGCTTTTTTGCTTCGGGGGTATTTAAATTTTTAATTTATTTTTATTTCATAATTTTTAAACTTTATAACAAATAAATTATGATATATGAGTACAGTTATATCTAAAAGAAAATTGGAGAGTATTTTTACTTTGAATCGAAAGGACATATGGAAAGTAGTCAGATCCCCTCATCAACTATTAAAGAGCTGATGATCTTCAAACGGCTGATCAGGTCATGGTTACCTTTCCATATACTTTTAATATTATTGAAGGAATACGGTACCAAATTTCGAATCGATAGGACATATGGAAGTAAGACAGATCCCCTCATCAACTATTATAGAGCTGATGATCTTCAAACGGCTGATCAGGTCATGGTTACCTTACCATATACTTTCAATATGATTGAAGTAACAAGGTACCAAATTTCGAATCGATCGGAGATAAGGAAGTTCGTCAGATCCCCTCATCAACTAGAAAAGAGCTGATGATCTTCAAACGGCTGAAGAGATTTTCATGAAACATGGCTAAGAACACTCGGGGTAAAATTATCTATGTTACAAAAAAACTAAACGAAAATCGGTTCATCCGCTTAGGAGCTACGATACCACAGACAGATACACAGATACACAGACACGTTAAACTTATAACACCCCTCTTTTGCGTCGGGGGTTAAAAAGTGTCTTTATTCGAAGTAAGATTTAACAAAATAAATTTTCGACGTCAAAGCGAGATGGCCCGTTCACTACAAGTGTACGCCTTCTGTGGAGAAGAACGGCCTGAAGAAACTCCACAGGACTCGTATTTTTAACACGCTTTTATTAGCTTCACTGTCTTGTAACTATGTATGTAAGAAACTCTTGGAATCTTAATTTGACCCACTTCCCGGTCTTCGATTAGGATGAAATTTTGAACACGCTCTGAGTTCTGATGCCAATACATGACTAGCTAAGAAACGTCATTACAAATCCAATATGGCGGCCTCCCCAAGATGGCGGACTGGCTGTTTGAAATCCACCCCCATGATATGGGTATCAAATGAAAGGGTTTCCTGTCAGGAAAACGAAAAAAAATTGTCACGTGACTTAAATCCAACATGGCGGACATCCAAGATGGAGGAAAGCGTGTTTTTTAGTTTTTTAAACTATTATTATTTTTAAATAAAATATTGTTTACAATACACATTGTTATTGTTTATCCATGTCATCCAGACAACATTGACCTGTATTTTGATCGCGACTGTATTATTTCTTTTGGATAATTATTTAGGGATTTTATTGCAGTACTTCTGTAAATTTGTTAAACATTACCAAAATTAGTCCTGTTATAAAATTAAATTGGAAAAAATCATTTTTGAAATATTCAATACCAGATTGGAACATCTGCAGATCAAGATTTGGTGGCAGGTGCCAAAAAAGTGAATGCATAATAAAGTATAATAACTTATGTTATGCACAGGTGAGAGGAATATGTGTATGTAAGACAAGGTTTGTTACATTATAAAACGCCGTTTTATTGAATAAACATATAAATACTGGTGTAGTAAACTTGATTGCAGGTGTAAAGGGCGAATTTTAAGACGTCGAGAAATCGTAGGTACTTATAAATGCTTGCCGTGTGGCTCGTGGCTTAAAAATACCAAATATTCGTGGATGTAAACTTTTCTCTAGTGACATGATACAATATGCGTTAGGTTGTAACATACCCACGAGATGCTCTGAGAAATACAGAGATCGGCATACACCGTCATGATACTTCTAATAGATGCGAAAATTGAATCAACCCAATAATTTTAGAGTCTGCTGTGAGCAAAGCTTTAGGGATATTAGCGTGACTATTATGTATTTATTATTTTCTTATTAAAAAGAAGTACATAGACATCATCAGATCATATAATATAAGATACAACAACTGAAAAGAAAATGCCTATAAAAACAAAAGCGAGCGAAAAAACATTGTCTAAAAAATAATTATAGATCTTGGATATCATAAAACACCTAACACTAAATCTATTTGCGCGTTCACAGCTGGAGAATATAAATAGCAGCGCACGCGACGCGTTGGCGCACGACGTTTATTTTAATTTTAATTTCTTTAAGATCTTTTTGTGCCAATATTATAATCGATATTACACTTTTTTGAAATTTATTATTTGCAAAACATGTCACTTTTAGCATAGGCAACGTTCTGACTCTATCGGAGGTGCTTACGCTTCAGAATTTGTCATCAGGTGTATTTAGGACAAAATTTAAGTAAATAAATATGTGGGGACTTCTCACATAAAACAAAGTTTAATTTGATGAACATTGGGGAAGAAGAAGAAGCCATGGAAGTGAAGAGTGAAGGTACATGTACATACAATGTTAGAGCATATAACATAAATAATCATCTTAAAATTAAAAACACGTCTGCGCTGCCGACAAACTTATAGCTCGTGTCACTCGAGTAGATGTAAGGATTCTAACGATACCTCATGCATCCAAATCTGTTCAGGCATTTAGAAGTTATGGTGGAATAAAGAAACTCACATAGATGCACTGAACACATTTTTATCTCTATCTTTTTGTCTTACATAAACATCAATAGGGGATCGGACTGTTCACCATATTTTATGAATTTACCATATTTTATTATTTATTTTTAAAATATAGATTAGCAGCAGACGATTCGCGAAGAAAAAAACAGAATCGGTTGAAAAACGAATTTACAGTGATTTTTTAAAGTTTCAATATGTCGGTTTCTTACAAAAACTATTTTTGTATGGAGATTATATGGCGTTACTAACAAATGACATCACAAGTGGGTATGTGCCTCTCTGTCTAATCTTGAATTTCAAACCTTTATAACTCTGTCAATTTTAAAGATAGAGCAAAAGTTCTTTTAGTGTTGGATAGCAGAAACTAAGAAGTTTGGATTTATAAAATATAAAAAAAGTAGTCCGATCCCCTATTGAAATAGATCTAAAGTCGCTCGACTAAAAAATATGACAGAATAGGAAAATTTATAAGGATTTTCTACAATACATTTGCACGCCAATTCGTCATGACATCATCTTGCGTTTTCTGCAACTTCTTCATCGTGTGGGTTGTAAGGTCGACAGCCGACTGCAACTAAAACGCCAGGACTATGTAATATAATTTATGTTTATTTATGATCATGATTACTGTAACGAATAATAATATGAATGGACGTGAGAGATCCAAGCGTCTCCACAGACCTACTAAACAATACACAACAGACCTGGCACTTGCGTAGATCGCTAATCGACTTGGGCGCTTGCCAACTCTACCGAATGCGTGTGTGTATGGAAAATCACAAGTGCCTTGTTTTAGTTCAATTGGACGGTTTTGTTTTTTTAATTAGGGTCCATACTGAAGTTTTGAGAAGTCTATATTATTATATCCGCTTGTTACGCCTAATTAATTTAGTACCTAATCAAAATTATGAATGAATGAATTAATTAATATTTATTTCTCAAGAATATGGTTTTTACATGATTCCAACTTCAAATTTTGGATAGACTTTTGCAATCTTATGATTCAAAAGAGCTATTAAGCCTTATTTTTTTATTAGCCATTATGCCGGCTGATGTAGAGAACTTCCATATAAACATACTCGCCTATTATTCCATCATAATAAGGAACTCTTGTCCAAAGTTTCTAGACACACCTAGACCTACCCGTTGTCCATCAGTCAATATTTTTCTTCCGAACTGACCTAATCCCCATAGCGGGCGCGGAATTGAAATATAGCAGGTGTGAACTTATAATATAGCGGGCGGGGACATGAAATATAGGTGTGAACTTGTAATATAGCGGGCGCGGAATTGAAATATAGCAGGTGTGAACTTATAATATAGCGGGCGGGGACATGAAATATAGGTGTGAACTTGTAATATAGCGGGCGCGGAATTGAAATATAGCAGGTGTGAACTTATAATATAGCGGGCGGGGACATGAAATATAGGTGTGAACTTGTAATATAGCGGGCGCGGACTTGAAATATAGCAGGTGTGAACTTGTAATATAGCGGGCGGGGACATGAAATATAGCAGATGTGAACTTGTAATATAGCGGGCGGGGACATGAAATATAGCAGGTGTGAACTTGTAATATAGCGGGCGGGGACATGAAAGTCTGTAACAGTTTAGTTTTCAGTCTTAGATCCAATTTGTTACAAATATCTCGTAACAATCAATCGATCGACACATCTCTATGACCCAATCGTCCACATACGGCGGCCATATTTGCAGTGCAGTCGCATATGAATTTCTATTACGATAGTACGAGACGTGACCGTGCGAAGTTGCACCAATTTTGGACCACTGCAGTAGAGCATTGCGATGGATGGGTGAGGTCATTTGTGATTCACAGCCAAGACAGCTTACGTGTCCTAGTCGCAACAGCTGATCCCTTCCCTTAACCAAACTTAAGAAACAACAAGGTGTATTAAATAGAGCGGTTTCCGTGTTACGAAAGGCACGTTAACACATTTACAGGACTTATAAGAAATTAGTCCACTTAGATCGGTGCTCGGTGCTCAAAGTGTTCCAGTTCTCAGGAACTACAAGCAAAAAAGCTCTAAGGTTACCAACTTAGGTTACCTGGGATAGATTGGAACCATAGCACTAAAAGATAAACTAAGCCCCCCACTAAGGCCCCCTGTTGACTCTTTTGTTACATGTTCTGTTATTTTTATTCTGTTTCCGATTAATGTCAATAAGGTATAAGTACTGTATTGTACGCCGTGTGGTGACGGCAGAGTAGAATACATTTGTCACCAACCCCTACTCTTCCCGTGGGTGTCGTAAGAGGCGACTTAGGGACTACACATTGAACAGGGAACGGGCAGCAGCGCTCTCTGATACAGTAACCTTTTAATCTGCGATCTCCAACCCGCCTGCCAAGCGTGGAGATTATGGCAAAAGCTTCCACTTAAGTGGAGGAGGCTCATAGTCCAGCAGTGGACTGTAACGGGCCGTTGATGATGACTGTATTGTATGTCCTCTTGGTATACCAAGGGCACGTGCCATCTAACAGCAGCAATTTTAAATTTTAACGAAAAAACTCAAAAAACCTTTTTTATTGTTTAAGTTTTTTATATCGGATGAAACAAAAGATTGTCTACGGCACTACAAGTACGATAACTCACAGACGACGAGTCCTTAAAAGCAAAGGTCCTTAAAGACCCTTTCTTTATCATTATCAAGCTATTATATTACCTTACCTACTGAGTTATTACTAGATAAACCGACCCCTTTGTATTACGTTTTTGTTCGCATTTTAACGCTGCTATGTGGACGACACGCTTTGTTCTTTTTAAATTGTTTTGGGCGTGGGTTGATCTAATTAACTGTCACTTCAATATTTCAAGAAAACAAGGCAAATTTTCTTTGGACTTTTCTATTTTTTTCTCTAAGACTAGTTTAGAAGTGGAAGGCTTTTCTTGCGTCGTTATTTCTGGAATAGTACGTGTGTGTGTGGAGCCTACCCTGAAGTAGAGCGATCCGGCCATAGTCGACCACGCTGGCCCAGTGAGGGATGGTCGACTTCACACACAATCTTTGAATTTATTTACAAGAGTGCATGTTTCCTCACGATGTGTTCTTGCACCGTAAAAGTGTCAAATAAACGTACTTCAGAATTTGAAATTCGAAAATACATCGTCGTTTATTAAAAATAACCAAATTGGTTCTCAACAGCTACGTCTCCGCCGAGTGGCTCGAACCTACCCAGAATTAGGGCGATTATAGGCTTTAGTCGACCACGCTGGCCCAGTGCGAGTTGGTCGACATCACACACAACCAATTTCTTCACAGGAGTGTGCAGGTTTCATCACGATGTTTTCCTTCACCGTAAGAGCGTCGAATAACGTACATATTAATTCGAAATTCAAAAATACATTGCATTGTGTTAGGTATGAGTACATACCTACACCTCTTTGCCTCCTTGGCTGTTGCTGGCCGTAAACATTTAGATTGTTTTTGAATTAGGAAAATAAGTTTTGACGTGAGAAAAAGAGCAGATTCTAATTCGGTTTTCTCATGTGAATAGACGGACATTAAAAAAGATAATAAATTATTTTTCCTGAGTATTCCTAGTGTCTTATAAATTTGCCTCCCCACCGTCGCACATTGTACGACATGGGGAGAAGCGGTATTATTAAAGAAAAGACGTGTATATATTTGAAGTAGTCTTTTTATTGTAATTTCCTCAAAAACATCGGTTTTCCCGAGGACAGTCTACAATAGAATCAGCTCTTGAGCGTTCCAAACATATTTGTTTTTTCTAAATTCAAATAAACCCGACGATTGTAAAAGTATTTACTGCCAGCAATAACCAACGAGGCTGAGACGTATCGGTATGAACGTATGAACACATGCCACGTACGTGACGTGGTGGGGATCGAACCCGCGTCTCCCGGACGGGAGGCAGCAGCCCTAGCCACTACACCACCAACGCTCTCCACCAACCAAATTGGATATATGTTCTTAACCTGTACTAGTTAAGTCCAACCTCTTCTAAATAAATCAATATGAGATAAACCTACAATGGTTATTTACCGGCCGTCGCGTCATGGCCGCCGCTAAGTGTGTCGTAATCGTAAACTGTAAGGTTTTTAGGACGACGCCTTTGATGTGCCCAGTTGGGAATGAAGTGGCACAGAAAGCTAGGAAGAGCTTTCTTGTAATCATTCATCAACGGCCTGTTACAGTCCACTGCTGGTCTATGAGCCTCCTCCACTTAAGTGGAGGGTTATTAAGGTAGCTTTAATTAAGAAGTCGCTTTTTTCTTTTAAAGTAAAGTAAATAAAAACACTTTATTGCTCACAAAAGTAACATAGAAGCGGTGAGGTACATACAGGTTAAACAGGTACGCAAAGGCGATCTTATAGCTTCAAGCGATCTCTTTCAGGCAACTTTGTAGAGGATACTTATATAGAAGACTGAAGTCTAATGCAATAGTGAAAGATAGGAGATGTTAAAATAAAATTATTTAAGTCCTATATATGTATATTTTAAATAAGCTTTTAAAATCAAAAGCAACACGATAAATCTGACAACCGCCGCACGCGCATGCAACGCGCAGATGTTCGAGCGCCATCTGCCGAGGTTACGTGCTAAATATAAACGCACCTGCTTAAGAGGGCTGGAAAAAAGAACCTCAGCAATTTTTAATTTAGAAGAAAGAAATGTGTCGAATGTGAGGTCCGGGTTCGAATCCCGAAGGGAATACTTCCAACCAAAATAAATTTGTGAGTCTGCCCCAACATATATTAGGGAGATATCGTAGGAGGCTGAATCACGTGAGAATTCCGTGCTACGAAAAGCACGTTAAGCCGTTGGTTTCTGCCTTCATTCTTACGAAAATGTTGTTACACTATGTGGTATTCATGAAATCACAACACGTACGTCAGAAACCATTAAAAAAGTTTTGTTTCAGGCAAAACTCAACTTTTGGTTACAAGGGAATTAATTTAGCTAGTAGCTCCGCTTTTCACCCGATTTCTTTTAATGGTTGCCTGGAATACCTCAGGGGGCCGTTTCACGAAGCTAAAAGTTACAAATTACAAGTACAATTCGACGTACATTGCGTAGACGATTAGATAAAACGATAAGGGCATACAGTTTAGGCGAATTGGCTACGCAATGTATATCAAATTGTAACTTGTTGCTTCGTGAAACGGGGCCCAGTTCGCAAGTAGCTTATTTCTGTAACCAAAATTTATCTAAATGAAGAGAAAACAACACAACAGACTTGCTTGCGTTCCGAGACGCCCGTAATCGCGTGCCGAATTACTGTCAGCTGTCAAAACTCATACGTTTTGTTGCTTTTGTGATCGCTGACAGCGCTGAGAGTCTGATTCGGAATGCGCCCTCTGTCTACCTCACAGTGACACATCGTAAAGATTATAAAATACGTAATATCTGATGAAGAAGTTAAAGGTCAATTCTTTCCCGCGCCCTAGACTTTATTATTCAATAAATGTGCATTATTAACTAATTGAATAAGTTCATTATTATGTAGGTGCGGCAACTTATACGCGACATCGAAGAGTATTATCAACTTTACAATGCATTGCTTCTTACACCCGCATGTAAGAGACCAATTACATCAACAGCTCATATACGTCCCCACCGAGGGGCTCGAGCCTACCCTGGTTTAGGGCGATTAGGCCTTAGTCGACCACGCTGGCCCAGTGCGGGTTGGTCGACTTTACACGCAACATTTGAATTTCTTCGCAGGAGTGTGCAAGTTTTATCACGATGTTTTCCTTCACCGTAAGAGCGTCGAATAAACGTACATATGAATTCGAAATTCGAAATCACATTGGTACGCGGTGGGGATCGAACCCGCGTAGCGGTCCTAGCTACTAGACCACCGACACTCTATCAAATTCTCATTCTTCATTCTCATCTAGATCGATGAAGTGACCTATAATTCAGCAAGTTTCTAAAATCTAAAATGTTTAAATCATAATGATACAATTAATTTTACATCGCTTGCAGTCTTAAACAATGATTCCAAGACAAATTCTTGAGCTACGCAATGTACATCTAAATGTCTTTTGTACATTTTAGTAGCTTTATAAATTGCGTACAAATGGCGTGACGTCACGCATATGACCACGACTGGACACCTGGGGTGAATCTAGGGGCAACCCTTGTTTTGATGTCATTCAGTGTTTTTTATAGAAGGTGAGGTAAATAACCTGACCGAATAAATGAACGCGTCAAACAAAAACAGTACTCACTCGTAGGTGAATGTCACCTAGAAAAAAAATACAATGTCACCCACCAGCTTTACGTCCCCATCGACTGATTCCTACCTTAAATTAGGGCAATTAGTCGGCCACGGTGGCCCAGTGCGGTTTGGTCGACTTGACACATAAACTTTTTGTCTTAGCCGCTAAACCAACACACACCTCTAAGAAATAAGATAATAACTTATTTATAGGTAATTATGTAAAATAATATTTACTTATTTTTGTAGTGCGAGTGTGTAGTTGTATTATAATATAAAGGTTATCTCGATATATTTTATAATTTATGTAGGTAGGTTTGTATGCTATAAGTTTGTTTATGTAATTTTAATTAATAGTAACAACATAATAATTACCCTATTCCATTTGTCTCGTGTGTACCATCCCGCAGTTCCAATGCAACTCTCTTGTACCCTAAGGTTTTACCTTGGCAATAAGGCTACCTTCTTTCTGTACACTCCTTCTATTTAGGTACATTTCCTACTTTATTACTTTCGTTTTCCCAATAACCACAAAAACCGTAATACCCATTCTTCCCACTTGAAACGATTGCCTTGTTCTAAACAGGTTTATTACATAGTTAATTGGTTTAGTTCAAACACGAAACACAAATTATTCTGTAAAACAAACTGACAATGTATCCAATGTGATTTTAGGAAACCACTGTAGTAAAGAAATTGGAGTAGGTGAAGCAAATGAGCAGTTAATCCTTTTAGATGGCTCATTTAGATGGGTCGGTAGACGTGACTCTGAAACTATAGACATGGAAAGATCTAAAATAAAAAAATCTAAATCTAAAATATATCATTCGAATTAAGATTTTTACAAATCATTTTTCGACGTCAAAGCTATCATGGATGGCACGTTCACTACCAGTGTACGCCCTCTGTGGAGAAGAACGGCCAGAAGAAACTCCACAGGAATCGTATCTTTTGTACTTTTCTTTTAACTATATAAAGAATCATACATAAGTCATAATTACAATCTACTCCGCTGATTTGGAACAACAGTTGACCAGACGTTTTTATCATCTAAGTAATCATTTATCGTATAGTAAGCCTTATCTATTCCAAGGAACAATGTCATCGATTTTAGTGACATGAAAAACTTGTTTTGTACGTAATCAAATTAATACTGTGCTACGTATTATTATGAAGACGGCCAATGGCCTCCAATTTGCCTAGCGACCAAAATCTGCGATACGAACCGACACAACGCAACCACTTGACGTGCCTTTTGAAGCACGGAGAACGAACTAATTGAAAACTACTAACGTGGCGTGACTACCCTAGCTTAACTTTTCTAATAGCACAGAATTTTATAAGCGTTACACTATAACTAATTATAATATATTCACCTTGTATAGCAAAGATGACGTATTAAACCTAATTCCATCGATGCTCTCATTGCTATGAACATAACAACATCTTTGTGAAGATGTGAATAATAAACTGTCACATTACACAGGTGATATTTCGCACGTGACGTGATATTTGGCACGTGACGTGATTTAAACAAGAAATTAGTCCTACCTATCAATAATATATTAATACAAGAAATATATCTTTTTGGTAGGTAATGTATGATGGTGTACACTTTCAGTGCTATCATTGGAGAAGTATGTGTTATCTTAGATAAAATATTTAGATAAAAAATAGGGAAAGAAAAAATAAGTACATTTTTACATTTACATTTTTTAATTATTTAGACAGTTGCGATTTTAAACGTGCTTTTTTGTCAAATTAACAAAAAAATAACGTGAGACCAAAATATGTATACTTGTCTTTAAACAATAATTTTGGAATGTGTAATAGAAAGAAGTTCGGTAAATCGTTTCTGATAAATTCATTCCATTGCAACTTTACAGAAAGGAGCAACACAAATCTTCACAAAATTATAGAGTACAACACTGGAGACTATTATCGCCATCAAGCGTCGAAGAGCAGAACTTCCAAAAACGCAAATCCAAAACTCGTACCACATAATACGGCTACTCCATCATAGATGGCGCTAAAACAAGTATTCCACCAACTAAGAATTCGACGAAAACTGACTAAAATATAAGCTTTTGGTTTTGTAATAGTAATATTGTAGTACTTACCGTGACTGGTGACGAGTAGTATGTCAGACTTTTGTTGAATGGATTGTTGAAACTTACCTGTGGAACAAAAATATTCAATTAGTTTTAGTAGAATGTAAGTACAAGTTTTCATACACAAAATGTCCAACAAAACAGAATGTATTAAAACTATCTATACAATTCAGTTGCTTTTATCTGTGAGTTCCGTACATACAAAATCGAAGGCGAAATTCGCCTAACAATACCAGGAGCTTTTGAATGAAAGACAAGTTCCATACAAACCTAAATCTACATTATTTCATTAGAAAAGCGCCACCGAAGGAAGCGAGATGGCAGCTGTCAAGCTCTTAGAGATAAGCACCGGAAAATGAACCCAGTGCCAATGTGTTAACAAATCTCGCTCATATCTATAGGTACTGTAGTAGTTGTTAGAGCCTGGATATGTTCGCGAATATTTAGATTGTTATGTGGTGATTAGATTAAATAACTTACCTAAAAAGTAGATTGTTTTTAAACTTACAAAAATAATAGAATAGAAAAGAAACCATGAAATAACATCTTACAAAAAGTAGAATAGTGATAAAATATTCATACCTACGAGTACGTTATAATGGCTGGAGATGAGGAACCTATTCCGAATCATGCGCCTCTTCATGCCGATTGTGGACACCAGCAGAATCATTCACACATCGATTGCCGAGATATTTGCTATGGCATTGTATTGATCCGGTTTTAAAGCCTATGTAGTATGCAATGTTAGTTGAATATACAGGGTGTAATAAGAGGGTCAACCTATCCGCACTGAGCCAGCGTGGTTGACTAAGACATGAACGTTTTCATTCAGGGTAGGCTCGAGCCCCTCGGTGGGGACATATACGAGCTATTAATGATGAAGGGACGGAATAATCAACTCTTCTTTTCATGCATTGCTTTCTTTTTTTTTCGGGGTATCGGACTACTTTTTATTTTATTTTATAAATCCAAACTTCTTAGTTTCTGCTATCGAACACTAAAAGAATTTTTGCTCTATCTTTAAAATTGACCGAGTTATAAAGGTTTGAAATTCAAGATTAGACAGAGAGGCACATACCCACTTGTGACGTCATTTGTTAGTAACGCCATATAATCTCCATAAAAAAATCGTTTTTGAAAGAGACAAACATATTGAAACTTTAAAAAATCACTGTAAATTAATTTTTCAACCGATTCCGTTTTTTTCTTCGCGAATCGTCTGCTACTAATCTATATTTTAAAAATTATTCATAAAATATGGTGAACAGTCCAATCCCCTATTGTCTTGAATTCGTTATTAAGTCAAGTGAAACAATATTAAGTTACGACACGTCTCAGTTACAAATTATTTCTAATAGCATATTGAAGCCATAGAAATACATTTTCCAAATCAACCCATTATTATTACTACTAAGTTTCAACTTACGCAAACATAATTAATTAATCTAAATCGAAATTCTAGACAACGATAAATCAAAATTATGCTTTAAGAAATCTTAAAGACAAACATGTTGGTAAATGTTTTTTTATTAGCTTGGTAGTCTTAACCAACCACTATAAGTAATAAATGCACTCGATGTTGAAGGATCGATTCGTCAACAGCTCATATCCCCACCGAATGGCTCGAGCCTACCTTGAGTTAATCAACTTCACACACAAGCTTTGAATTTCTTCGCAGGTGTGCAGGTTTCCTCGCGATATTTTCCTTCGTAAAAGTGTCGAATAAACGTATTATATGAATTTGAAATACGAAAACACTTTATTGTGTGGTGGGAATGGAACCAGCATCTCCCGGACGGAAGACAGCGGCCCTAGCCACTACACCACCGACGCTCATAAGCGAGACGAGACGAGCGTTGAATACACTTCTCTAAATAACGATGCTAACTACCAGTCATTGCTTTTACAGTATTAATTCACCGACACAAGTTCAATCCAAACACAGCAATGTAATGCAAATTAGATGTTAAAAGCAGAAACATCTAACTAAACGTGCAAGTATTTTAGAGACGCCTGAAACGTCTACCATAGCAACACACAACGAGAAACGTAACTCCAATAACTTTTATTAGCACAGGCGTTTAAACCAACACGACATGCTCGGAATCCGAACACAGCTTGCAATGTTAGCAACCCACACTCGGCAGCGAATGGGAATGGCAAAAATAGAAATATGGGCTTAGTCCGATGGACAATGACGTACTAGGGGAACTCGATCTAATGAGTAGCAAAAACAGAGTCGGTTAAAATAAGTTTAAATAAGAAAATTCGCAAAAGTAATAATTAGCATAGCCGTAATCCACTATAACCAGACGAGATCTTAATTACAGCCCGACCTGTAGGTTCCAATTCTTTGCACAGATGTTTTATTCGAGGTACAAATTATTTTAGGAGAGGTCACATTCACTAACAAAAACGAAATTTTCTGTGGAAAATAACGGTCAACGAGACTCCACTGGGATCGCAAATTTAGCATTTTTACTTGTTGTTATGAATATTATCATATCGTGTAAATAAGGTTTGTTAGCTTTAGGTAAACAAAATACCCAATTTAAGGTCAGAAAAAATTTCTTTGCAGTCTATGGAAAATATAATCCTTAAACTTAATGATAAACCAGCGAGTTAAGCTTTCCCATGGTAACGGATATAGAGTAAAGAACAATAGCTATTGGCTAGTGGAGGCACACAAGAGAACTGTAATTAAGTGCGCTCGAGCGACATATCTAAATTGGAGCAGAGAAGAAGACGGCGCATTGTTGAGATGATGAAGATGTGGCCTTGAACGTATCTGCATACTTGCAGTCACACTTGACCTTTAAGCTATCGGACTGAAGCTTCAATGCCTTTGTGTACTTATTAAATAGGATCGAACCAATGATTGAACCTTGGAGAAGACAACATAAACTTTTTAACAAGACTTTTCATTACGGCTAGTATTATAGTATCTGTGCCTTTATTTAAAATAATTATAATCTTAGATAGCTTATTTATAATAATAAAAAATATATAATATAACAGCATTGGACCTCTTTTTCACTAATTGTTTTTGTCAACTTGTTATGATTTACGCTGTCAAAGGTCTTAGTGAAAACGAAAGCTTTGACTAAGTATGTTTAAAGCCGTGTCACGTAGCTTCTTCGAATTTATCGATGAAAACGTGTCGTGCCTTTAAAACATAACCGACAACAAAATTGCTTCTCTTCAATGTAAAATATGGGCATGTTTTGAGCTTATCGTAAAAATATCATGAAAATGGAATAGATTATATCTGACCTTTAAAAGTTTAAGTATAATTCACTGCTTTAAATAATGCCTCAGTCTAAGTCCTATTCTATTTAAAAAATACAAACTCTGTCACGGAACATCTATTTAGTTAAACATAACAAAGAAACATTTTGTCAATTATTTCAAAAACTCGATCAATAATTTGGAGGACAGTCGAAAGGTTCAAAAATGTTTGTCATTTTTCATCCCATCCTTTGTTCGAAACAAATTGTTGTTTCTAAATCCAAATACCAAACTTATTAAAGTCAGTGATCCAGGAAATACGAGTAACTCTCCATACAATGTGATAAATTTAATATAATAAATGTATTTTATTCCTAACCGACCTAGTCGCAATATACTCCAAAGTGGTAATGTCAATCAATCAGCCTATTGCAGTCCACTGCTGGACGTAGGCCTCCCCAAGGGCACGCCAAAGCGCACGATCACCCGTTTTTTCATCCAGCCACCACTAGCGACCTTCCTCAGGTCATCAGTTTACCTGGCAGGGGGACGTCGAGTGGGGTTCATGCTTGTTTTCGTTTTGTACAGACCGTTTTTCGTGTTATAGTTTTGTACAGACAGTTTTTTGTGTACTACATGCTTGCCTTGGACGGGAAAAACTGTGCGAGCAGATTATGACCGACCCGTTTTCTGCAACCATTTTTTCCGTCCACGTTTTGCGCACTCGAATTTTCCAACCATTAGCCTTTTTGAGAAGTAATCTCCTGCGGTCCCGGCCGCTACCGCGGCACGCTCGCTGCGCTCGCTCGTCTCCCTCCGCCTGTTGTTGACAACAGTCTAACCTAACCTAACCGAAGTGTATTCTTTCTGGGTGGATTTCTTTTTATAGAGGGGGGCTGCGCCCCCCAATCCCCCTCTTCGGGTGGTGCCCAGTAAAAAACAGCGAAAAAATACAGTTTCCTAAAGTCGAGCCATTATTTTGACATGTAATCATTGGCTTAGAAAAACGCGGCGTACCAAAGCAGTTGCGTTCAAAACTGCACGAGCACTTTTTGTACAGACCTGTTTTTGGATGCAACTTTTTAGGCATCCTCATATTGAATGAATGCGTATTCGTTGTAAACCA
Source organism: Carpatolechia fugitivella (assembly GCA_951230895.1). Classification (NCBI taxonomy): domain Eukaryota; kingdom Metazoa; phylum Arthropoda; class Insecta; order Lepidoptera; family Gelechiidae; genus Carpatolechia; species Carpatolechia fugitivella. The sequence continues at coordinate 10,864,342 of OX579670.1, read as the reverse complement.
TGTACATCAAAAACGTGGCGTACAAAACCAGGGGCGGTCATGAAGGTTTCCCGGGACGTCCCACACTACGTTTTCCGAGACTGGTACGGGCGCGAACTTGGTACACGAATGTATCTAGCGCAACAACCGTTTGTGAACCATTTTTAACAGCTTTCAAATCTTTGAATTCGGTTGATCTTCCATTACATAAGATCCTCTCGGTAAAATGTACGTAAGTTCAAAAGTTCACTTTCAAATACAGTTCGTCATCAGAACTTTTTTTTTGTTATTTTATAACTTTTTACACCGTAGCTCTATTTCTATTTTTTTATAACGTACACAATTTTTTATTGGCAAAAACAGTGTTGTATGTTTACCACCAGCTGTAGTGTTTGATAACTTTGATGTGCCGATATAATCTGCGAAGTTTGGCGAGTTATTTATGTTTTAAATATGTAACCTTTTATTTATTAAAAAAAATGACTGTACAGGCACCAGCTGAAAACTGCGACGATCAAATAAATATTGAAGTAACGAGGGTCACATTGGAAACCTTTGGAGTGAAATACTCTCATTTAATAAAACTGGTCTAATTTAAGCTTTATTGGATTGGAATACTGATACTCCTAGATGGTGTTAGTTTTTATTTTTTCTTGTTAATTGTATAAAATAAATAACTTATACGTGATAATAGGATATTTTTTTTTTGTTATTTTATTACACTAAATAATTTGAACAATAAACGAATCGCACAAATCAATCGTGCTCATCAGAAAATCAATAATAGAGAAATAATCTAGTTATTTAAAGATCAAAAACGTTGACGACAAGTGGATTTTATATTAAACACATGACTCCCCGGAACCTATTCATCAGCGCTTCATCATTCATCATTGGCTTGCCCTTATCCCATCATTTGGGGTCGGCGCAGTATGTTTTCTTCCTCTATACATCCCTATCAGCCGTCATTTCAACACTCACATCCTTCCTGCACATATCATCTTTTAAACAATCCACATTCAAATTCAATACCTTTTTCCCTACGTAACATTCATTTCTCCGCATTACGTGTCCATTCGTCTTTCATCCATCCCTTTGATGGCCCAACACTCCGATCAGCGCTTCATACCTGTTTATATTGGAATGATTTCAAACAATTTTGTTTTAACTCCAAATATCTTCATCAACTTGCCGTTCTATGATTTGGCATTTCCCACCTGTCTGCCACATCAGAACGATTTTGGAGATCTGCATATCATCACCGGCAGTCAATAGCACCGATACAGCAGAGGGATCGTGTAAACATTTCGCAATGTTTATTATTGCGAGAACGGATCCAGAGGATGGCAAAAACTGACGTGTTGAAGGTAAAAAAAAACACATTAGGTAGCCGGAGTATATAAATACAGCGATAGTAAAAATCACTTCGATTTCAACATTAGATTGGGTACTGATTTACGATTTAAGGACGACTTTTATTATTTTTAATCTCCGTATTTTTTTTAAACTAGTATTATATTAGTGCTATTGAAATATTTCATAAAGACAATATACAAAAATAAACACATAAAGTCAATATAACAAATAAGATATATGAGAAACCCCATTAAATACATAAATCGATTAATCATGAAGAAATCGTGCCTGTGACAGTACATGAAAAAAAAATATTAACAAGAAAAAATACGATAATTTTATTACGAAGGAAACGAAAAAAGGGAGAGATTAAATATTTCTACATAACAAACAAGTTAAGAACGTCAGTTTTATAGATTAACAAATGACTCGCATTTGAAAGCTTTGGAATAGTTAAATATTGTGTACTTTACAAGGTAATAAAATATTGCAACATCAACTGTAGTACCTTGTAAAACAGTCATAACATAACCAACTTCAATGATCTGTGCAAGCAAATGCGAAACAAATGAAACTGAAACGAATATGTTGACAACAAACGCAAACATGCTTTTGAAAACAATTCCGCGTCGAGTTCACGGACTTCAATATTTATATTAATTCCAGCATTTAGCTAAGTAGCGGGAGTGTTTTGAAAGACTATTTCACTAGTAGTATCATTCAATCTACAAATGATTTGTTTGAGAAATGTTGACGTAAGTATAATTTATTTACATCTGTGAGAAACTATATATTTTACCAAGTCTACTCTCAGTTTACTGTAATGAAGAGTTAGTGAAACTTCTAAGAATATAGATATTTTCGGTAAGATATTAAAATAATACTATATAAGATAAGATGAATAGGAAGAGATATTAGATATTATTAAAAATATTAAAGATATTATAAAGATTTTGGATCTCTGACAACATTTAGTGCGCTACTGTCTTAAATTGATAACTGTTGTAGGACTGACAATTACAATACAGTATCCATCCATAGCTATAAAGAATGAAATACTTTCCAGCACATTTTTAAATTAGTCATTACATAAGAAATCAAACTCCGGAAAATATATTTAGCAAACAGGCACATAACGTTCGCCAGCATCACTGCTACGTAAGCTTGCACAATCAAATACCAATATCATTGGCTTCTGGAGAAAATATATGGAGATACGCTGATTCTGGATCTTAGCCAAATCTACATCTCGATAACTAATGAGTGTAGAGTTGCAGTAAACAAGACACAATTGTCATGAACGAGCGTGATGGATGGGTTTAGGAAACTAAGAGATAAATTGATGATGACTGATGAGCAACCGTCAGTACTTCAACGATAATATGTGATGAAGGAAGATTTAGCCCAAAATAATGAAAATGTGTAAATACTAAGATAGATACAACAATTTTATTACTTCATTAATGTAGTCAGCCAAATGTATTCTGAATTTTATAAAGTAAGTTTGAAGCAAACTTTCGGAATCCTTGTTATAACCATATGTATGCCTTTAACTCACAATTTATTTTCGTCATCAGCACGCAATTGGCAATTTCCAACATGGTGTTACGTAGATATTAACCTGTTACAGTATTTTTACTCATATTATTGTGGAGTTCCATTAAAAGTTACGACTCAACACATAATGTATGTATTTTCATTTAGATTGTATTATATTGCCAGAAAAGCTCCTATTGTATGTGTGTCCGTGTATATAATAAAATTCCAGAGAGATTTAAAGAAGGTCCAACCAATGGCATGATCAAAAAATTAAGAGAGTGGCTTATAAATCTATGTTTATATAGTGTGCATGAATTCCTTGACTTAAATACTTAGACCATATTGTTTAATTTTGTTCAATTTACTTTTATATGTTAGCGGAATAGAGAACTTGTTTCACTATAAGACCATGTACACCTATTTCTATGCAAATAAACAATTTTGAATTAAGTAAATTATAGTCCTCGGAAGGGTCAAGGGCGTAACTGACAAGCAGGTTTACCGTAATATTTCTCCTCAGCATCCTCAAGGTCTCCGAATGATGCTCTATTTTTCCAACGCAAATACATTTCCTATATTTGTTTTTTCCATTAGTTTATTTTCCATCTCCGTTCCGATAGTTTGTTTACAGGAACCAGTGTACTCGCTTCCTCCATTCATATCTCAAACACAAACATACTCGTACTTTCATGTTTCTGTACGTACTCTATTTTGCTGGATTACGTTGATTTGAGTCATTTCGAAAGTTTTTAAGTAGGTAGTTTTTTTGCGTCAGTGGCATCAACGAGCGTCATACATTTTGACAGTAATGTATACGTATAAAGTTAGTTTTAGATTTATCTGCCTCAATAGGATCTGTTCTGATGATCTTAATAGACCTTGCTACGTAATGCTCTATTCCCATTAGTTCCATTGACGATGTAGTGGCTAAGACCGCTGCTTCCCGCTGCTGGAAGACGCAGGTTCGATCCTCAGTACGTACCTATATGTTTTTGAATTTCGAATTCTTATGTACGTTTATACGACGACACTTAAGGAAAATATCATGAGAAAAATTGCACACTTCTGCGAAGAAATTCAAAGGAGTCGACCAACCCTCTTGGCCAGCGTGGTTGTCCTGATCGCCTTAACTCAATGTAAGCTCGAGGCCCTTGGAGGGGACGTACTATCAAACAAAATTACCTAGAACAGCCAAGTACGCGCATCTGTCTCATTTCGGGTGTCTTAGTCGCTGACCGTACGTTTATTCGATGCCATTGCGTTAAGGAAAATATCATGACGAGACCTCCAGCGAAGAAATTCAAAATTTATATGTGAGGTTGGCCAACACTGGATCAATTAAGACCTGATCACCCTAATTAAGTGTAGGCTCGAGCCGAGTGACGGGTATGATGATGATGATGCGTGTTATCTTACCTGGTGGTTGCAGCTTATCAGCAGTGAGACTCCGAAGCAGTCTTTTGATGCTGCGCCGGCGCCGCACGCCGTTGTTCGAGTCATCAGGAGACGACATGACATTTCCAGGACTTTGACAATGTTAAATTATCTTTTGCACTTCACTTTTGACTTTGTGTATTTCACTGTTATGATTCTTTTGTAGGAAATCCTTTGTTTATGCTCTTTTTTTTAGTAACACTAAAGATCACATGATAAGACTAGCTTCGATTGTTTTACGATTCGTTGCAAACTATGAATCGGTAAAAAAGAAAAGTATTATTACGGGTAATATTAGTATTATATAGTTAAAATTAACAAAAATAACTGCGTTAGATAATAAATAAGTTTGGAGATGAAATCGTAAATTTTTGCCCCTTTCATTGGCTTCTCACATATTTGAATTTTATATCGTTTTTGATTGAGTTGTGGTCACATAATTCGTGTTCGTTATTGTTATTGCGAAGTTTGAAAACTAAACACATGATAATCAGATTGTCACTTGTTTATCGTTTTTACACATAGAAGCAGTTCATACAAATTTTACACATTTTAGTTTATTTGTATCAATGTTGGATTCTGTCACGTTTGACATCTTATTTCTGTCAAAACTATACTACCCACGCGAATTGCCGAGGATATGCAGGTTCAAATGCTACCCAAACCCAACATAAACAAAAAAAAATCTTGCTTCGTTTGAAAATATTAAAACTATACTAGATTTTCAGTGCAACACGTACAATGTATATCAAAAGTAGGTCAACTAATGAACGAAATATCGTTTCACATTCACATAGCATCAAACAAGTTCCGCTGCTGAGCAATCCGAAATTATCATTGTTTTTTCACACTTCACATTATACGTAGTTTACACGCGATCGTTAATGTTAATATTAAGATAATATAAACACTAATTATATTAAAGGGAAATCAACATCAACGGCCCGTTACAGTCCACTGCTGGACTATGAGCCTCCTCCACTTAAGTAGAGGGTTTTGCCATAATCTCCACGCTTGGCGGGCGGGTTGGAGATCGAAGATTGGATGGGATCAAAGGGAAATCGCCTGTATTCAACACAAATTATTCTATAGCAATCTAAGAAAGCAGTGGCTCTGTGAGCTGTAGACCTCGCGAGTCTCGTCTGGATCTCGAATTGTCTGGTCAACTGTTGTTCCAAATCAGCGGAGTAGATTGTAATTATGACTTATGTATGATTCATTATGTATGAATATATAAATATTTAAAAGAAAAGTACAAAAGTTACGATTCCTGTGGAGTTTCATCTGGCCGTTCTTCTCCACAGCGAGCGTATCCATGTTAGCTTTGACGTCGAAAAATTATTTGTAAAAATCTTAATTTGAATAAAATATTTTTAATTTGATGTCATTTGTCCAGATCCGTAATTTTTTTAAATTTCCAAAATCCGATTCGACAAAAGAAAATCTATATATTTATCAGACCTGCTCACCAAATTTCACGAGAATCGGTTGAGAAACGCGACCTCTAGAGGAGAACAGACAGACAGAAAGCAATTTTGGCCAAGCTTCGCGCTTCGCGCTCACTCGGTCAGTTACAGCAGAAAACGAGGTATCTAATGCCCATCTCACATCAAAAGATTTATCTACTAAGTAGGTACAAAATTTCATCCAAATCGTTAATACGATTCGTCCTTAGTAAACTAATTGAGTTTTGGTGTTAAGTGAAAATAAACATAAGATTTTCCAATGATAAAAGTAAATAAATTAAGAAGGTAAAAAAAAACAAAATGCATATTTTCATCCAAATTATAAGAACCGATTCCGATAAACCTACACAATAATTGCTTACTTAAAAAATAAGATGTTTAATAATGTTATTCTAGCTAATTTGTTCCTAAACACGTAAACACATATTATTTTTAGTCCTTAGCCCGTGAGCGCGATTGCAAAAGCCCCGATATAATAGCGGTTATAATAATGGATCGCCGCTATCCGGCTCACTGGCTTTCAAAGACCACGTCGGCTTCTCCTAATACTTTAATTCGCTTAAAAAATACCCAATTTTAGATTTAGGTTACCTGCCCTGTTCGGTAACAGGGCCAAATGAGCCTTTTGTACGCTACGCACAAAGGTAGGTAATTATATTTTGTGTGATTATTATAGTTAAGCAACTATAGGTTTGACCTGGACAAGGATGTTATTGGATGCGGTTTTCATTTAGAGCGTCTTCCGTGCTTCGAAAGTCACGTTAGTTCCGTCTAGAATTTCGCATGGTAGTCGCTAGGCCAAAACGGAGCCATTTGGCCAGTAAAAACTCCGATAGCGACGACACGAGGACGTATACGAGCTGTTGATGATGAACCGGAACTAACTATTAGCGGTTCTACGAGTAGAACACTGACACCAGGGTTTGTAAAGTTGTCGACCTTACAACCCGCATCGTGTTGTCTAAGCACGTCGACAGGCCGGCTCGTGTAGGAGTAATTCGGAGTCGGTGCTCGGCACGGTACAAGGGGCACTTTGATCTCGTTCCTACCCCCGTAAGTGAGGGGGAAACAGCTGACAAGGGTTTAGACCAAACCTCTAAACTCTATTAAGGGTTAGTATTAGAATGACTAGTTAGCGGCTTGTTAGACACCATCCGAAAGTTTGATTAGATAGTAGGTGGCGGTTTTGATTACCATCAAAAACGCCGCCGCATTTTTTTAAGAAATGGCGTTAAAGGTTTTAAAAATCATGATTTATTTTTGTTTTCTTAGATAAACTTCGAAAGTTAATATATCTAAATATATTATATAGAACTGCCCAAAATTAGAAACCGTTTCCGAGAAACCAATACATAATAAATGAAGATTATAGTTTGTATAAGGTGTAGTGAACATTTAGTAGCTAAATTAATCGATGATTGCAATTTAAGATTAATCGACTAAGCCAGTCCAGTAAGAATATAGGCATTTTTTCACATTCTTTTAATTTATTTTTAGGTTTCTCCATTCTAATTCACACATAAAAAAAAAACATACTATACGAGTATGTTGCACTACATACAAATACAAACTTGTATTAGTTAGTGCTCGACATTAAACCCTGGATTTTCCAGCGAAAAGGCTTGTCTCAACAACTGCGCCACGCTCATAAATCATATTACTTCCTAAATCGATTAAAGCTATTTCTGCCCGTGACATAGTAATTACATTCTGTGTCGAGGAAGCTGCGATATTCTAGTCTAGTGTTTAAGCAAAGGTTCGCTTTCGGTCTGTTTCGGTTCTAAATTTCGAGATGTGGTTTCGGGCAATTTTCAGAGTTTCTGCTATTAGGTCATTTTGAACTTTTAAGGAAATTCGTATCTAAATCCAGAAATTATTTTTTGGCTGAACCGTGCTATATAGATCATTATTGTTATTTTAGGTTTCGGTCAAAATCGCTTCTAAATTTTGAGCTTCGGTATCGAGCAATTTTAGTTTCAACAGTTTTCGGGGTTTCTGCTATTAGGCAATTTTCAACTAGATTTTTCAAAGTGACTTTAGTAACGAAGGGAACCATATTATCTACCTGTAGAATATCTAATTATATTATTATTATTTTAAATAAAAGTGTTACATTATTTTGTGCTACAATAGTGAAATTCTTTCTTCGTCGTCCTAGCGTTTTCCCGGCCTAGTGCTGGGGTCCGCCTTCCTACTCAATCTTCTCCACTTTGCCCGGTCTTCGGCATGTGCTACAATAGTGAAATTAAAAAAAATGTAGAAGGGGTTTGTAACTTGTTTTCAGATACCTAAAGTATTATTTTTTAATAATGTTTTGGGATCTATACAAGATTAAGGTTTCATTTAAAAGAAAACACTAAACTTTCGGCCTCATAAAAAAGCTGCCGAGTAATCTTCCTCGCTAAGTTAGTCCGTCCTTTTTACCTTTTAAAGATCGAAAATGTCAGGAGATGGCCATCCTAATATTAGAGCTGTCAAACATCGAATTTGAACCTTATGGCCGTGTCGATTGCACAATTTTAGAGAGCACTTAAAACATGCGACTTAAAAATCTCTTAAACTGACAGCTATGTCCTTATTTTAGGTTATATGAATATCATTCGTTCATCACCTCTCTTTCATTGGTCATAAAAACGAAAAGGATAGCTGGATTTTAAAATTAGAATTAGAGCATGGCATCCCGAATCGAGGCCAGTATTGACATTTTGTTGCCAGTTATTAAATTCTATCGATATATCGACACAACATCAACAAAGCAGTCAAAGGGCGGCATTACATACAAGATTGCTCAGCCGTGAAGTTTTTATATATTTTTCCGACGTAATTACGAAATAACTTCCTTTCGTCTTTGAGAGAGAAAACAAATTAAAAATCGTGTGCTCTGTTCTGTTTCGTGCAAGGTATCGGTGGTGTAACGCCTAGGGTGTCTGTGTTTCGATTCGAATCCCATTACGTACTAATTTGTATAAGTTTTTTCACTAGATTAAGTTAATTATAACTGAAAAATTGTTATGTCTTAAATAAATAAAGGTCTGCTGTAAGACATTTCGTTAGAAATAAGCAGTGCCTGTTGTGTCGTTTTTCTATGTGATCATTTTCTGTTAACTTTATTGTGTACAATAAATAATAAAATAAAATAAATAAATAAATTTTAAAAAAATACGAATTTATACGAACGTTTCTTTTGATGATCATACGGTAAAGAAAATTATCTCAAATGGAAAAAAGATTTGGTAATATTAATATATGAATTGTAAAGTTGACTAATCCGCAGTAGGCTTATAGGATCGAGAACCCTTCTGGGTAGGCTTAATCCTCTTAGCGGGGCTGTATATAAACGAATTGATAAAAAAATCTTATTTATTTATTTAACCATTTATTGCACACAAGAAAATTACAAAAAGATAACACAACAGGTACTGTTATCTTAAAACCAAGCATTATTTATTATCTTTAATCATCTTCCATGTCAAGCATGGGAACACGAAGATAGGCAACTGGTACGTCCTCAGTTTTTTGAGGGTAGAATAAATACAAAATGTCTTTTGTATATTATTGTTATTTTGCGCCAGACCCGCGTTGGGCGCCAAAATAAACTCTACTTCCTGCAGATACAGGAAAATGATCGTTAATTTCTAATCTAAACGTAATCTTGTTATTTGCGTATAAAATTGTAATCTAATTTAAAAAAAACAGGATTTCAGACTAAGCAATTCATTGTCCCCGAAGCCAGTATTGGGCGCCAAACTTACTGAAGGAAAAGAATAATGGCTACGAGAATATATTTATATGACAATAACGTCGCATAAACGCGCGATCTGAAGCATGTGTTTAGTTTGACACGATATAATATTTACACTCCACACGAGTCAGACGTGTCGTAAAGATGCGTCTGTTGTTTTATGTGATTCGCCGACGAAAACGTGTTTTTCGTGAAGGTCTGTGTTAAAAGTTTAAGAATGCTAATCGTATGGACCTATAAAGGTGTTACGAGTATAATAAAAGTGAGACGCGTCAGTCTGTGATAAGTTTTGTGATATAGTTACTGCAGAACGTGTGGATAGACAGATTTCAATGCATTTAAACACCTATATATATATATTGAAATAAATTATCATTATCATTATCATATACTATAACTACACATAACTGTTTTATTCTGCAAAAAATGTAACACAGTTACTCACGTTGTACGACACTTTTTGGTTCAAATCAGGATCAAAACCTGTTTTAAGTCTTATTAATAAAATAAATAAAATATTATAACTTTTTTTGTTTTACTAATATTATTGAAGCTACTGTCTGTTTGTTACCATTTCTGGGCGGCTGGAAGACTGGAGAAGGGCACAAACTATTTTTTGCCATGAGAAAATATGTTTAATCTTGCGAGAAATCCTAAATCCCGCGCAATCGCGGACGGTCACCTATTATGACACAAATAACACTATACATAACGGTTTACGGAAGATAGTGGGAGCAACCAATTATCTATAGTCTCTATATAATAGTCTAGAAGAGTAACCGTCTAACAAAGCCCGGTAAAACATGGCACCTAATTAATTTTGACAGACGACGACGACGACGACGACTGACAGACAGATGATGTCGCTGCTGTACATTGAAGCTTACTTTCGACGTTCTTACAAACCGAGTCACATGAAACATCATTGTACCGCGTATTCGAATGTCGTATATCATTCGTTGAGTGGGAGATATTCCATTGATTTCTAGAACCTTGCACAAATCGGAAAGCTTCACGAGCCGAAGTTTTCCTTCGCTGACGTGGCGATATAGGAATGTTCTCGATTGAATGCTAACATCGTTCTCCGCTTCCGTCGTCAGCTGTTTAACAAAATCAATGTTGTATGTCGTAGGGTCACGGCTCAGTGTTGTTGTTTGCTTACAAAGGGTTTTCTATTCAACGTATTTTTGTTTCATCATTGTGAAATGGAAATTTTGATGCTAGTATAAGTCTATGTGGAGAAAAAGTACTGAAACTCGACAGGGATCGTATCGCATCTTTTGTATTCTTTTCATAGATAAATAGTTTGATACTCGAAAAATCTTTTCATAATATTAAAAAAGTTGAATCATTTGTAATATAAATAAATAAATATGTGGTACCATTTTCACACACACACTTCATATACGAAACAATTTTGGCAAACCCAGTTTTAATGCGTGGTCAAGTCAGTGGCCTTTGGCGGCTCTATAACACTGACACCAGGATTTGTGAAGTCGGCTGTCGACCTTACAACCCCACACGATGACGATGATGAATGCGTGCAATTCAGCATAACAATTTAGGTAAAAAAGCATGATGATGTATGTATGTATGAATTTTTAGCATATACGAGTAGAATATGATCAGAATTCTCACATTTCTTAATTTTTATCTCGACTAAACGCGATATTTACACGGAGTCGAAGTCGCAAACTGCTTGTTATTTCTAACTCTATAATAAACTTTTTTATAGCTTTGTTTGATAATACTTTTTGCTGCGAGTAAAACGTGTCTGCGGCGAGGTTTTATCAGATTCTAAATGGAGGTCAAAAGCGTCCTCAAATAGACAAAGGACGAGTGCGGCCTTCTCCTTAACTTTGCGCTAGTGGGTTTTTGTTGAGACTGCACGTTTGCACAATTTTGTTTTTCATCTAGGAATTTATAAAACACGACTGTCCTGCGAAAAAAATTAAAGCCAGTGTTACTCGGGCTGATGTAAGGATTGTAACGATACCCCATACATCCAAATCTGTTCAGGCAATATTTTTAGATTCATAGAAAACAACCAAAAACCTAAACCTTCCGGCCTATGCGCAGCCAACGTGCTTACTAACTACACAACGGAAGGAATAGTGGCAGCGTCGAAATTCGTTCTTGCTTGTTTTCTATGAGATCATGACGTCACCATAACAGGCAACCACTTGTCTGTTCAGACATTTAGAAGTCATGGTGGAATAAAGATACTCGCATACATACATAAATGAACCCTGAACACATTACATTCCTTTTTTAGCATTCTTGTAAGAAAACGGAAAGTTGTGGAAAAAAGTAATTCCGTCTCATGTGCTAAAAGGTTTTGAGAGGTATAATATGAACGTATAACACATTAGGACATTCGTGCAAATGTGTTTGTTATTTTGTCATCCACAAGCTTGACAAATGTTGATGAAATATTTTTTTTCGTCGCATTGTTGAGGTGACATGCAATACTTTCGTGATATCAGTTCTTCTGTTCCATCAGGGAACTTGAACATGCCCTGAATTAAATCAATCAAATCAATCTATGCGATCCGCACTGGGCCAGCATGATCGGCTATGGCCTGATCGCCCTTATACAAAGCAGGCTCAGGCCTCTCGGTAGGATTGAGCTGATAACATGGTTGTTTATGTTTCGTTTTCATTTCTTAAACGGTCGTAAACTAGAACCATTTTCTCCGGTCGGCGTTTACGAGTCGACGGGTCAGATCAGCTGGCGTCCGGCCAGAAGCAAACTGTCGAATGGCATAATAAGGGCGCGCTGTATTGGGCTGATCGAATCGGCCTTCAAACAACACTCTTGTTTCTGACGCATCAAATCGTCAAACTTTAAAACGATAACCTAAGGGCGTAGTTGTCAAATGGCAATTTATTCTCAAGCTAAAACTAAAAACCTAAACCTAAAACTATCACTTAATAAAGGACATAAAAGTTTTTTTAGAATTGCTATTGAATTTAGACCACATCTATGTTAGTTGAGATGATTGTTTATTTTCACAAACACATACTAATTCATCAGACGGTTTTACGTAGCAGATAATATGTAGGTAGAGAGTAAAATAACTTTTCTCAACGCATCAAGCGCTATAACGTCTGCTACTGCTTACGGCGCAAGGACCGTAGCGATGATGTAGATCCAGCTACGCACGACTCGACTACGGCGTAGCAAAACTAAGTCGTAGCAACCTCCGTGCTACGTCTGACGGAATACAAGTTAAATCGAAACGCCCGGACAAGCAATAAATACAGATACGTCTAGGGTCCGTAAATACAACTTCTTCTTCTTCATCGTGTAGGCTGTAAGGTCCAATCGACCTCAAAAACCTTAATGTCAGTGTTAGCGGCCTAAGGCCACTGACAGACAACGACTAGTTCCGTAGATAAAGTAGCCAGAACCCATGGCTTGACGTGCCTTCCGAAGCTCAGAATCATCATTCTCAATCAATCAACTGATGAAAGTCTCACAGAGATCTTTGTCTGATAGCGTCTCCAGACCGGGATTCGAACCCGGAACCTCCGTAGTGACAGTAGAACGCTCACGAGCACGGAGGCAGCAGTTTGTCAAACAATAATAACAACTAAGTAAAGCCTTGAAAGAATAATGGAATATGTTCCGAAATACAATTTTATTGTCAATTAACATTAAGTAATTATCATTTGGGAAACTGCGTCATATCTTCTCGTCGCCACTACCACAATGCCTGAAGAGCAGCGTGTATAATCAGTGTGTCCTACCCGTATTGGCATACGGAGCTGAGACGTGGAACATGACGGTGAAGCTGGCCCATCGGCTACATGTCACTCAGCGAGCTATGGAAAGATCTATGCTTGTTACTTCGCTACGGGATAAAATCCGAAACGAAATCATCCGGCAGAGGACCAAGGTAGTTGATATCGTCCAGAAATGTAGCAAGCTGAAGTGGCAGTGGGCTGGCCACGTCTGTCGCAGAACCGACGAGCGTTGGAGCAGACGGGTTCTCGAATGGAGGTCTCGGGAAACGTAGTGTGGGACGCCTCCCTGCCAGGTGGACTGATGGCTTGAGGAAGGTCGCTGGTGGTGGCTGGATGAGGAAAGCGGGTGATCGTGCGCTTTGGCGTGCCTTTGGGGAGGCCTACGTCCAGCAGCGGACTGCAATAGGCTGATTGATTGAATTATCAAGACCATTTTAAACCCCTTTTACATAAAATCCTTAGGTTATAGGAAATATACGTTATACAGCTCGGTATTGACGGAGCTGTCAATCACATCTTCCCACGTTCGACGGGTGGCGTAATTGGTTCGCCGGGTTAGGGAAGGGTTGAATCACATTTAACACGCGCCGGTCTTTTATAATGATACGTCGTTCTTGATTGAGACCACACATTTTTTTATTGATATAAATTAGGATTCATTAGCCTTCAACATTATTAGGCGATACAATACCCATAGTACAAGCTCTTTGGGATCAGATGGCCGTGTGTGAGATGTCCCCACATTTTATTTAATGTATTTTAAGGTGATGGGAGTTATCGAATTCACATTTACTGGATTATTGTTAGGTTTATTTGAAACCTTTTTAGTCCAAACAATGTGATCCATCACATCCTTGGCGTCGGTGGTTTAATGGCTAGGGCCGCTGCGTCTCGTCCGGGAAACGCGGGTTCGATCCCTACCACGTACCAGTGTGTTTTCGAATTTCAAATTCATATGTACGTTTGGAAAGCTTGGTAGCTTTGTGAATAGTATTGTCAGGTCACCCCAGACTCGTCTAGACTGGCGTAGGGGCATTACTGACCCTCTGTGCATGCCTACGTAAACATGCATGACATACCATGTGCATAGCCGGGTATGTAACGTTGTTTTAGTACAGGGTGTTTAAAAAACAAAGCATTCATGAAAAGTTCAGTAAAACTTCTCCAATAATCGTACATTAAAAAATAGAAACGTGATCAAACTGAAAATCTGTTTGTTTGCTAAAGAAATATATAAACCAAACCATCATACAAATCCAATCATCATAGCTATGTTTGAACTTTGAATTAAGATAAAGTCGGTGTCTTCGGAAACACTTTATAAAAGGCATATTTTCGACGTTTCTTAAAGTTTAGTCGAGCCTTACAGAAACGATTATATTTAGTAGTAAAATAATGTTTCTTTTACTGTTCTGTGAAAATAATGAAATTACGTCACTACCGAGAGACTCGTACCTAATGAATCAAAACTATAACGCTCATTCTCTTTTCGTGGTTTTCTTACCCAAATGATGCCTGGAAGAGATTGCTACATTGACAAAAAGGCAGCATATTGACTTAACGTTTTTATTATTTATTGTATTTTGTAGTATTTTGCGAATCAATCTCAACATTATAATGCAATGTATCACTTGTTATTGTTTTTCATTAATGTGATTATTGTTGAGGAAAATAAATACTTTCTTATTATAATTATTTTATTATTATTATTAATCCTTGGTGCCAATGAAAAATATTTGTCTGAATTTTATTATACCCATATCACAAGACGTAACTGAACTAAATCACCCTGCATACAACTCCATCTAGTGTGAATGTGTGTATCGTGTGTGTTGTCGGCTGCATTGTATCAACTCAGGTGGATCGAGCAGGAAGTAACACCTCACAGATGAACTCTCCTACCCTTGTGAAGGCTGAAACGCGTGTTCTGATCGATTGCGCTAATTAAGCAAACCTGCTAGATTAGGAGTTCCTACACGACGTGCGGACTCTGTGGAGAAGAACTCACCAAAGAAACTCCACATGCGTCGCATCTTTAGCGTTTCTTTTTTGTTAAATAATAATATAGTCATTTACAAAATGCATGCATGTTGAAATAGCCTGTCATTCAAGAAATCTATTCCCATGGATATCTGTCCTCTAAGTAGTCTGATATATTCAGCACAAACTTTGACTTTTACACGGCATAAGATACTTTATCCTGGTGAAGTTGACTTCGCAAAACTTTGCAATGGACAGTGGGAATCGAAGGGTACTTCTGACCTCGATTCGGAGAAGGGTCATGGCGGGGACCCGACCTTCAGAGGGTCAATCTGACGGATCAACTTCATTAACTTTTATTAATTTAGATAAGGGTTGACGAGATGATAAATCGGAAAAGCATTTAAGGTTCGTTTCGTCAAAACAAGTGGGAGGACTTACTGGGTTTAATTTAAGCGAATCATCATCATCATCAAAGTCCACTGCTGTACATAGGCCTCTCCAATCGCACTCCAGCGCGACCAGTCCATAGCCACCTGCATCCAACGAGACCCAGCGATCTTCACCAGGTCGTCGGTCCATCTCGTAGGTGGCCGTCCCACACTGCGCTTGCCAGTACGTGGTCTCTATTCAAGGACTTTCTTGCCCCATCGGCCATCAGATCTTCGCGCTATGTGGCCTGCCCATTGCCACTTCAGCTTGCTTATCCTACGGGATATCCTCATTTCTGACTCAATCTCGTAGAGAAATACCAAGCATAGCCCTCTCCATAGCTCGCTGCGCGACACTGAGCCTCTGAAAAAGTCCTTTAGCGGCGTTGTAACTGGGTTTAAACTCGCATGTATTATATCAAGGAGTGCTCCTTCTGTATGTAGCTACTATTATTTATTCAGTGGTATAGGTAACTAGATGTTTGAGGTCAGTTTAATACCAACCAATCATCGAACATTGAATCGAGTCTCGATAATGCATTTAGTGCAGATACGAGTTTCTTCGGACTGCTTGGCTTGGAGCCAACGGGAGTTGGTCAAGGCGGGACGTAAGAGGGCCTGGTTAGTGTGGATTTGAGGTGTAATAAGAAATCAGGTGGAGAATACACGAGTTAAGTAGCTTTCACTTTGCCATGAATGCGTTAAATGTAAAAACTGGCGTTGTGTAAATCAGCCTTCTTGCTTGGGAAGAAAAGACATAATTTTACGTTATGTTTCGCATCATTACGTCGAGGGACTCGTGTCTACTCTAAATAAGAGCGATTAGGCGCATTTGTCAACTTCACCACAGAATGTTAGGTATAAGAGAAGAGTCACCAACAACCTTAACTATTTACGATTATACTAAAACATTTACGGAAACGTTTGTAGCATCACAAGTAAAAATATTTACTTACTGCTTTTTTGGGTTCCGTACACCAAGGGTGCCATGTTATAAAGCCTCCATTGTCTATCTATCCGTCTATCTGTCTCTGGGCTGTATGTATACCGTAGGAGGGGTTTCGGACTACGTCCGATCCGAATGTGTGTAAAAAGGTCCAGTAGTTCGGGTTCGGATGACGGATGGAAATCGGATTTAGTGCGTAAGCTACCATACAAATAGTTCTACGATTACACTGGACCGTATTTTCACGGATTCGGATCGAACGTAGTGCGTAACCGCTTTAAAAGTATATATGAATTAAATACCTCACACAAAAACACGACTTTCGAGATCTCGACCTGTATGATGGTGCAGAACTCTTCGTATTCGAACTTGGCCAGTTTTTAAATCACTACGCATCCACGCATTATAAGCGGGTCTGGAGCAGCGCAAGCGCCGCCGGCGACTGGCCGCGCGCCAACGAGTCGTCAAGAGCTGGTCAAGGTCTGAAGACTTCTTCCGCGGTTAGGTAACAATGGAGAACGATTAATGTATAATAAAACTATGGTGTCGATTCCCGCAGCGAAACTAAATTTAAAATTTATCTTAGTCTTGTCACTTTCTGACCCACGACGATGAAAAAGGACAGAAGATTGTCAACCATTGTGAGAGCCAAATTTTATAGCGCTAATCTCAAGTTTTTACGTGAGCAATGTAGTTTTAAACGACTTGTTTTAGGATCCTGCTTAAAATTGACGTTTGTGACATAAAATTTGACGTTCAAAAGAGCCGACAATCTCCCGTCCTTTTTCATGGTCGTGGGTCAGAAAGTGACAAGACTAATATAAAATTTAAATTTAGTTTCGCTGCGGGAATTGACACCTATGTGAAACAGTTGAGAATGCCGGCTAAAACAAATATTGCTATGTACTCGTAGGTAGCACGAAATCATTTTATTTTGCGAAAAATTTGGTTCAGCCTGCAATGTTTTAACCAAACTGGGGCTATTCTGACAAAGTAATTATTGTTACACCACCGGTTACCGTGCTGTGGATCCCGGTACAAAAGAATGGTGGTGTAAAATAATATGATGATGATGAAAATAATATATCAAATGCATAAAGCGTTTTAGCGGCAAGCGCTGTGTCCCGTCCAGAAGACGCACCGATTCTACCCCACTCCTAAACAATGTGATTCCGAAGTTTAAATTCATATGCACGTTTATTCAACGCTCTTACGGTGAAGGAAAATATCATGAGGAAACCTGCAAACTCCTGCGAAGAAATTCAAGGGACGTGTTGTATGATCAACCCACACTGGGTCAGCGTAAGGCCTAATCACTTCAAGGTAAATTCGGTAGCAACGTTTATAAGCTGTTGATGAGGATTTTTTCAAAACACACTAAACCTTCGCATTTCTAAAACTCCCACCAATCATCATTAGCATGGCACAAATTACAGGATTACAAATGGTTTGTCAATGCCAAGAGTATGTCATCGGTTGGAGAAGAGCCAAATGCTCGGAGTACCTAAGGGGAACCCTCTGACTCACGCGCATTTTAATAACATTGTGTAACTCTAAATCAAGGTTGACGCGCGGCTGCTGATGAAAGTTCGGTAGTTAAGAGGTTGGTGATGGGTTACCGCTAGAAAAACCTTCTTCGTGGTCAAGAGATTATTTGAATTCCGGTAATCGAACTTTTCTAAACAGCTTTTCATGCCCGAAAACAGGACCGAATAAAGCATACTTATTTCTATTTATTTTTTATCTAAATTATTTGGTTTTAGCGCCAGATGAGCGACAGGCGGGCAACCTGTCACTTGGTGCACTAAGAAACGTGAAGATGGGTGTATGTAAGACTTCTAGGTGCGTATATATCGAACCTTAACCTAAAAATATTGGTAAACGTTGTTTTATTACGAGCTCCATGGGAGCCGCTCTGCTCACCCCTTCGGAGATAGGAGCGTGATCTTTATGTGTAAGGTAACACTGACATAGTTTATAATCTTGAGGGATATGTAAATACTCAGAACAAAGAGCCAGTGCTGGACTTGTCACCGGATGGAGCCAAGCCAAACGACTGGTGCGCGCGCGCAGGGAAGCCGATGACTCAGACAGCCACTACACAAATACTCGTGTCGCTTTTTACTATTCGAATGAGACTAATCCTCACTAATATTTACAAATGAGTTACTTTAACTGTTTGTCTGTTTATTAAGATTTCACGGCATTTTACTGTAAGATTGCTAAAACTAACTGTACACGTGAAAACCAGTAATCAATCTCAAAACATTCCATCGAACGGAACCTGTCAAAACGAGAAACAAGATGGCGAAACGTCATCTGATCTGGCAATTTCATGGTGGAAATCGAAGAACGACTGGTTGGTACCATTACAAGTAGAATTTACAAAATTAATTCTCAAAAATACAGATTCTAAAGCACGGTCGCCGAGCAGAAAGAATTACGTACGTTGACCTGTTATTACCTGTCTCTGTTACTCCTGCGTAAATATATTGCCGTCCCACTCGGGCATAGCATGTGTAAGAGTGGAACGGCAATATAATAGCCTATTCCTCGAATGCAAATTGTTTTACAAGCTCTTATAAAACGCGTTTCCAGGGTTTGTGGGGTCGGTCGTCAACGTATCCCACACTATATAATGATAAGTCTTATTTCTTCGAGACAAGATTATGTTCAACATATCAGGCATCATGTACTCATCCATCTTCATCATTCCTGTGAGGGGTTCGGGAGTTCCTAATCTTGAGCTTCCTAAAGGTCGAAATGAAAAAAGCTTTCAAAGGATGTGTTGCTACGATACTTGATTGATGTAAGCAAAGTGTTACCTAAATAACTAGTGGCTCTGTGAGCTGTAGACCTCGCGAGTCTGTATAGTATATCTTTATATTTATTTTTATTTTTTCTCCACAAACATCCCCGACCCCTTGAAATTTGTTTATCTCAATTTTTTTTTGTGAAATGTGACCTGTAGAGGAAAACAGCCTCAGCGGTAGACCTTGTAAGCTGGCAGCCCCCATAACTCCGTCATTTAAAAAAAATCCAAAAACTAACTCGACAAAAAGAAAGATTAATTTATCGAACCTGCTCCAAAAATTTCACGAGAATCGCTTGAGAAACGCGACCTGTAGAGTGGAACAAACAGACAGACATACAAAAGCAATTTGGCCAAGCTGAAACGGAGACGCTTCGCTCGCTCGGTCAATAATGCAAAACCTCTTGGGTGATAATTTTGCACATGAAACTGAACAACTTTTATCCTACAACATTTTGAAATTTCAAACAAAGATTTAAATCTTCATACTAATTAACTCGGTTTAATTAGGTGATCATTTACAAGCGCACACACAACATATGACACGAACGTTTTCCCAGAGCGGGATTCAAACTTACTACCCTGAGCTTCGTTAGCAGGCGTACTTACTACCAACGAAGCTACAGAGCTATTATTAATTATTATATTGTACAAAAAAGGGCAACGTTTACAACCGATTTTTTCAAACACAATTTATATTCTCATACTCATAAAATGACTGCGACACCTGCGGGCGAACTCACCTGTATTATAGACCTAATGTAATACCCAAAATCATGAATTATGTACTAGCATCATGTGCATTATTAAGCGTGCCTCTCTCAGCACGTTTATTGACTTCGCTTCTAATGTTGTAGTTACTGGAGCCTTGGGGACATGTTCTGTGAACTTAAAAGCCGAGCGGTCGATCTTTCGATACGTTATGAGTTCGAATCCCGATAGTCGACTTTACAATCTACACGATGAAGAAGAAGTCCGATAACTACTAATAACTAATCCTACAACTCCGATAAACAAGCTGTACCCACTGGCAGGCATTGCGCCACCCAGCGTTCGTAGAGAAGCACTGTAACTGCAGCCTATTCAGGCTAAATCAAGTCTATGGAAGAGGGCGTTCCCCGTTATGGAAAGCTTTATTCCCCAAAAAGAAGCCCTTCCTCCGGGTGACGACTTGCAGTGGCCAATATGGAAGTCTGAACCGGCTACGGTCCCAAGTTGGCCGCTGCAAGGACAACCTCTGCCATTGTTACACTAATAGCAGTCAATGCCAGTGTGGTGCCACCCCACAAACAATGGCTCATTTATTGACATGCCCCTCGTGCCCTGACACCTGCACGCTGCGAGACCTGTGGGAGGCGACCGACAATGCTCGCCGGGTGGCCTACGGGTCCACCAAAATATAAAACCATCGACTCGAAAAGAAGAAGTACGCGATTGTAGTCGACAAGCAACCTCACAAACCCTAGCTTCAAGAGCCTGATTGCTTTATTAAGGGAAAGAAACGAACCCCTCGGTGAGGACGTGATAACAAGGATAATAAATGCCAGCTCTGGCCAGTTTTAATATTCTTCTTTCAGGAATCGCTTTCGCCCTTTGAGAGCGAATACCTATTGTAAAATTACACGCGAAGTTGGCTGTGAAAGGTCGCTATTAAAGATGCAACAATGGATCACTTTACACTTCATAAAAGTTTAATAGACTCTTGGAAAATGTCCTCTTGCATTGTCGGCATTTTTTAAATTATAAGCAATCTTAAAAAACAGAATTGATTTAATGAACTCACCCAAAAAAATCTAAGTGATGTAATAACATCCTATGGAAATAAAATAAAAAAAACTCTGTTAATACTAGTGTTCTTTCTTTGCTTACAGCCTGCAAAAAATCAGAACATACGGTCGGACGGCTCCGTAGCCTAGTCGGTACGGCTGCCTACGAAGCACAGGGTCGCGGGTTCGAATCCCGCCCAGGGCAAACATTCGTGTGATGAGCTCTTGTATTTGCCTTGTGTCTGGATGTTGTTTATCTACTCGCATGTATCTATATATCAGCTGTCTGATACCCATAGTACAAGCCCTGCTTAGTTGTCCCCACAACAAAAATAAACACACGTTAAAGTACGTTATCCTTAGGATAATAACTAGCTTTAGAGCTTTGGTTAGAGCGCGCACCAAAACCACGTGTAGCAAAATTGTTGGTTAAAGATTTCATACTAATATAGGTACTTGGCCGGTCCCCACTCACAAGAAAAAACAAGTTGTACTCGCACGCAACCCAATCCTTGTTTCTTATCACGCACTAAATGGGAGGCCTCGTTTGTCCGCACAAAAACTGCTAGAAAGATTTTCATCAAGCTAACTAAGAACCAACTCAATCAAACCGGCTCTTCAATAAAAACCTTGATCTATCCGTTTAGGTGCTACTACGTCCCAAGCAGACGGACGCATAAGACACTTTTTTTTCGTCAGGTTTTAAAAACAAAATGTTTTTTTTTTTTTTTTCATTGAAATAACGAGCGGTGGAACTCGGCAAAGGCCATTGCGTTTCAGGCATTTGGCTCGCGCTAAAAAGTTTATAACACGAGCCACATCCATGGCGTCCTATGCAGATGCGGCAAAATTCAATGGCGTCTGACGCAATGCAGTGCCGTTTACAGTTAGGCTGCACTGCATCGCCGAAAAATGTTTTTTTAACACTGACTATAAACGACAGTGTTTTAAAAAACATCCTGTATAAGATAGCGATATTTCGAGCATTCTGTTCCTTTGTATTAGCTAGTTTTGACGTTGAGAAATGAATATGTTAAATCTTACTTCGAATAAAGGCATTTTTATTATTTTTTTATCTTTTTTCATACAGACATAAAGTCACGCCTCTTTACCAAAGGGGTAGGTAGAGACCACGTCCTTCCACTTGCTACGATCCAGACAAAGTTCTTTTGATTCATCCAAATTCATCAATCACTTCATGCATGCTCATCGGTTATGTAAAAAACAAGATAAACATTTAATTCTGACAGAATTATAGAAAAATTTCTTATTCCCAACTATCACCCTGATTAGCACCATATCAATCAATCAATCGGCCTATTGCAGTCCACTGCTGGACGTAGGCCTCCCCAAGGGCACGCCAAAGCGCACGATCACCCGCTTTCCTCATCCAGCCACCACCAGCGACCTTCCTCAGGTCATCAGTCCACCTGGCAGGGGGGCGTCCCACACTACGTTTCCCGAGACTCCATTCGAGAACCCGTCTGCTCTAACGCTCATCGGTTCTGCGACAGACGTGCGTTCTGCAAGACGAGCCCCCATATAAGGCTAAGATATAAGATATACTGTTATGATTTATGATTGATCTTTTTAATGTAGTATTTAGGCTAAAGAAGTACTGTTTGTGGTACGATGTCGTTCCGGGTTCTATTCCCGGCCGGGCCGTTTCACAACAGACGATCGACAGGCGAAAGTACTGACAGCAAAATAAGTTATTTTCAGTGAGCTATTAATTTTAAAGATTTTCCGTCATATTTGTACGTAAGATTTCGTTGGACTTTGGCATGCAGATAGAATTATTATGTTCTAAATTAAACAAACACAGTCTCCTAAAGGGTTGGACAGAGCTAACTAGGTCACAAAGTGCACAAAATAAAATATACGTTTAGGATAAAAGAAAAATTTAAGGTTAAGAAATGCGCATACCGAATTCGGTATTATAATCATTCAAGTACAAGCTTTTACAACATCTCACTGACACATTAGCCACTTTTTTCCAAGAGAAATCATCAACAGGAAAAATAAATAAAAAAAAAACACGCCAGCACAGCGGCGGACGAGAATCGATTTTCTATAAAAGGACCTTAATGAAACTCGGCACTGTACAAATGTTTTGTTCAAAAACAAATCAATCTGGTGAGTTTCTTGGAATCTTCAACCCGGTTCGGGAGTCAGGATTCGCCCACGACTTGGTAACAAATTCAAGGATAACAACCGTAACAAAATAACAAAAAATGTATGGAGTTGTTGAATATTAATAAATCTCTACTTGGACGATAATCAAGCATGTTGATTTTCCTATTAACATACTTGGTATGGTTATTATAAGCTTATATCACAAAGCAGCGCGGGGCCCTTTTTAATTTATGCTATAATCCTTATTAGGGACTCGATGCTGGCCTAATTTAACTTATTTTAAAGGGCGATTGATTAAATAAACATAAACAACAGTTTAAAAAATATTTAGTAGAGCTGAGAATCTTATCTCCTTAAATGTCTGTTCACGCATCGCAATATTAAAAAAATGAAAATTGACGAATGAATCATTGAATCGCTTCTTGTGATATCAATGATGAAATGTAATTTAATAAATTCATTTGCTGGAAAGATGGTTATAAATAAATGTTGATTATTTAGTTTCAACATTACGTAATATTATATTTAATTTAATGTTTTGTCTGTTATGCTGACGTTACACGCGTTGCAGAGGAGACACGTGTACATATTTATTTACAATGCTCGCCCACAAGTACTATGGCTAGAGTACCATAGAGAAGATACTGTTCAAGTTTGCAGTAGTACCTAGTTTTATTATATTGTAATAGCATTGAAAAGAAAATATGGAAATAGATTATTGTATACAGTCAATTAGCACGTCATCATCATCAACAGCTCATTCATACACGTCCCCACCGAGGGGCTCGAGCCCGAATTAGCACGTAGTGAAGAATAAAACAAAATCGACTGTGGGATGCTGTGGGCCAGCTTAGCCGACTAAGGCCTGGTCGCCCTAATTCAGGGTAGGCTTGATAGTTTTTTCGTACAGAGGGCCATGGAGCGTGCCATGCTCGGCCTAAAACTTCAAAATCGGGTACGGAACACTGAAATCCGAAACCGTACCAAGGTAGAGGACCTAGTTAAATGAATCACTAAACTTAAGTGGGCGTGGGCGGGGCACATAGCGCGGCGGGACGACGGAAGGTGGACCAAAGCAGTGACAGAGTGGCGGCCCAGACTTGGACAACGCTCGGTAGGCAGAGCACCAGCCCGATGGTCAGATGATATAGTGACAGTGGAAGGGAAGTACTGGATGAGAACTGCACAGGACCGTGGAAAATGGCGCAATAAAGAGGCTTATACCCAGCAATGGGTGGATGTGGGCTAGATAGATAGATAGTTTTTTAATCTTGCGATAGGTTTTGTGCAAGTCAGAACAATATTTTGGCGTTTAAGCTTGAAGTAATTTAGTCCAAGCGTTTAAGTTTCTCTTAATATTATTTTTTCAAAAAATATTAATCTCATTATTGTATAGTTACTCTCGACGAATAGTGTTTCTATAGTAAACAGCCTGGCAAAGTAGTATTATTCTTTAGATCTGATTGAATCATCACCAATAGCTCATATAGGTCTCCACCCAGGGGCTCGAGCCTACCCTGAATTAGGCCGATTAGGCCTTAGACGACCACGCTGGCCCAGTGCGAGTTGGTCGACTTCACACACAACCTTTGAATTTCTTCGCAGGAGTGTGCAGGTTTCATCACGATGTTTCCCTTCACCGTAAGAGCATCAAATAAACGTAAATATAAATTCAAAATTCGAAAACACATTGGTACGTGGCGGGGATCGATCCCGCGTCTCCCGAACGGGAGGCAGCGGCCCTAGCCACTAGACCACCGACGCTCTCTATATCTGCTTGAATGGCACTATTTAAATTACTAAAGTCAAAGTCAAATACACATTCCATTGACGTCCCTAATTAGTACGAACGGAAGTAGGATGTGACACAACCCGGTACAACACGACATGTCATAACGTGGCCCGAACATAACCTAACCGAGGCAACATGAACTATGTCCGCGGCTAGGGTTGCCAGACCTAAAAGTGAGATGTCTCAACATAATTCCTGATTATCCAGTGAATTAAAAAGTAAAGTTAAATTTTAAATATTAAAAAGATTTATCATATCGGTGTCAGTTATTTAGCCATTCGAGCTGCCGTAGCACAATATGAAAACAAACGGTCAAAAACATAATGTGACGGAAAAATATACTTTCAATGATTCTAGACAAACAAAACAATCTCGATAGTATCCATAGTAAGCCGTTTTCGGAGACGTCGTTCATCCATCAGTCGAATATCTAGGTACAAAGGTACTACAGGTGTTCGTGAAGAATCACACTAATATTATAAAATGTAAAAATAAATTTGGATGTTTGGATGTTTGTTCCGCTTTCACGCCTAAACTACTGGACGGATTTGGAAAGATAGTTTGTAACCTGGATTAACGCATAGGATACTTTTTACCGGGAAAAGTCTTATTCCCACGGGAAAATCTTACAAACCGCGCGCGAGCATAACCGCGGGCTTACCGCTAGTTTGAAATAAAACTGCCAAAAAATAATTCCGAACATATCCGGATAACTCCAGTCACTTTTTTTTTCAGACCTAATCGCTATTTTTACCAAAGTGGTAATATAGCGAGCGTGGACTTGAGAAATTCCTTTCAGCTGGCTACCCTAACCACGACGGCCGAATGACCCAATAAATTCTTCCGCACGACCGGCGGGCGGCGGTACTACACTCTAATTTTATTAAAGGGTACAGCCAAATACTTAGAGCAAACTCAAACTCAAAACTCAAATTATTTATTGCATACCATGTTACATGTGAAAACATGGGCCCGGATTGGGCATATCAATTTTATGAACTTAAGCTACTAGAATTTTAGACATATGCTATCTAAATAAACACATTACAACTATCTATTATTTTTATATATTTATTACTATCAAGTCTACACAGTCTCATCATCCAAGAAATCCTGGAGAGCATAGTAACATTTCTCTAGCAGAAAACTTTTTACCCGTTGCTTGAATTTATTTATATATTTATATATATTTATCTTCGTTTTTTATTTCTGTAGTCTGTAGTGTTCGACTGTCATGGGGGCACTGTCAAACAAAATTATCTTAGTGAGATTTTCCCCAGTTTGGTTAGGACATTGCAGGCTGAATCACTTGATTGTCCAAAAAGAAAGATGAGCCCTTGCTTCGGAATTTCGGAAAGCATGTTAAGCTGTAGGTTCCAGCTGCTTTCTACCGAATTAGTTGTAACACGAACCGTATCAGTAGACTTTTGTAGCTATATATCACTAGGGTTTGTGGGGGCGGTTATCGAAATCACAACCCCAACGATGAAGAAGTACAAAATTAAAAACAACTTTAAATTTGACGTATAAAAAACGGTCTTTTTACAAGATGGAGAAATATCTGAGCCATAGACGCTCTTCCCATAGACCGTGCTGCGCTATACCACTTTGATTTAAAAAACAATCGGTCTGTTAGGAAAATACAGATAGTGAAACATTTTGTGATGAAAAATGTGATCGATGAATGAACCCCTTGAATTTGCTAAATTAAAAGCTATCACTATGACATACAAACTGAGTTTTAAATAAAAAACTTCGTATGATACGGTACCGTCAATTATGTATCAAAGGAACTGTTCACGGCGCAAGGGCGTGAAATATGACCCCAAGCCCGAACGGTAGTGCTGTAAGACTTCGGCCATTTCCGAATGTGCCGAAATTACTATTAGGAATAGTTTTACACAAGCTGTCAGGGTAGGCTTCGATAGGGACGTATATGAGCTGTTGATGATGAAACAAACTGTAGTTTTTAATACCTGTTGTTGAATTGTTTTTAAAATTATGTCTATTTAGAAATCGTTACACCTATATTTCTACTCGTCGCAGGGCGCGGCAGAGTAACAGCGCCTGCCTCCGCTGCGGTTGGCATTATGCTGAGTCGTGCCTTTTCGCTGCTTTGACTTACACATTAGTATTAATTTTAGTTAAGATATTTTTACTTCCTTGTTGTCACAGCAATACGAATAAAAGCTTTTCTTTCTTCTTTCTTTTTTTCTATGTAAACAAGACGAATTTGCTATAGTAGCGCAGATAAATGAACACACTATAAACCATCTAGTGGCGATGAGATACCACTATATAAATTCCCGTCCCAGATTACGCACCATTATACTTTAAGTTGAGTTCTGTTTTTCCCAGTATTCTTAACCAGATGTTGCATGGTAGGGATTGCATACGGCTGCTTTTTGACTCAACATTTATAGAATTTTGTAAATGTCCATAAAAGTATGTTCGGTCGATTAAAGCTTTTCGGCTCAACTCAGCACAACACTAACCCAAGTAAGATAGGCGGTATTGGAAAGGATCCAAAGGATAACTATATAATATGTATATGTATGTGTGTCTGTACGGAATATGTATGACGCGATACGCAACGAAACAAAAAACCAAAGCCTCGTCTACATCACAAATGAAGCCGACAACGCTTTTATTTTTATCCGATGCAAAGATAGGATGGGTAAAGTTTTATCTTTATGTATGTAGGGTTGTGTCCCCTTTTGGATAGATATAGGGAGTAACTGAAGTCAATTTTCTTATTTAATTTAAAGGATTTGAAAGGTCGAAACACGAAAAAGTATAAGTATTTGTACTTTCCATACAAAAAATACCGCGTTTTACCCATCATAATCGTATTGTATTTAAAGGCAGGTAATTAAGAGTAGGGTCCAGTCTCTCGGTGGAGACGTATATGAGCTGTTAATGACAGCGTATGTGGCGTGGCTTAAAATTCAAGTGGGTCTCTTTGACGGCTCCGTAGCCCAGGTGGTAGTGTATCTGCCTCCGTCGCACAGGGTCGCGGGTTCGAATCCCACCCAGGGCAAACATTCGTGTGATGAACACTTGTGTTTGCCTTGTGTCTGGTTGCCGTTTGTCTATAACAAGCTCTGCTTAGTTTGGGATCAGATGGCCGTGTGTGAAGTTGTCCCCACATATTTATTTATTGTGCTTCTTGCAATAATACTTTCAAAACGAAAGGCTTTGCGAGTCACGCTCGCGCCCATGCAAGAGCCCAGGCTAACACGTACTAAGGGTCACCATCATGTGGCGTGACAGTGGATCTACCTCACGCGGAAAAACGCTGGATTCGATTCCCGGCTGGGCGCATTATGACTGGTGAATTTTAATCTGTTTCAGAGACAAAATATTTTCTATGTCCATCTGTGTATATTTTTAGTGTTTTTTTTTTTTTCATGTTTTTAACTTTGACGTCACCGTCGTTTCTACAAATAATTTTATCACTGAATTTCTGAAAATCTTGAATTACTTATCTTATAATTCCTTATCAAGGGTCTAATAATATTCAGGTTTCCAATGGAGAATTTTCAGAAACAAACTTTGACTACTTTCTGAGAAAAAAATATTTTAGCGGATGGTATTATATAAATTCATAACTAGATTTTAAGCGATTTCCATTCTAAATGGATTATGTCTGTTACTTTGTCTGTCTGAAAAATTAATACACTTTGCGCATTAAAGAAAGTGATGACAATTTTTTGACCTTTCATTGGTGGCATAATTTTTTAAATCTTTCGTCGTCGGTGGTCTAGTGGCCGCTGCCTCCCGTCCGGGAGACGCGGGTTCGTGCCCTACCACGTACCAATGTGTTTTCGAATTTTGAATTTAAATGTACGTTTATTCGACGCTCTTACGGTGAAGGAAAACATCGTGATGAAACCTGCACACTCCTGCGAAGAAATACAAAGGTTGTGTGTGAAGTGGAGTTTCTTCTGGCCGTTCTTCTCCACAGAAGACGTACACTTGTAGTGAACGATCTTGCTTTGACGTCGAAAAATGATTTTGTTAAATCTTACTTCGAATAAAGACACTTTTATCTTTATCTTATCTTTAAGTCGACCAACCCGCTCTGGGCCAGCGTGGTCGACTAAGGCCTAATCGCCCTAATTCAGGGTGGGCTCGAGCCTCTCGGTGGGAACGTACATGAGCTGTTGATGATGACGCAATCTTTGAAGAGATACAGGTTCAATTCCTATTCATACTTAGCAGTGAGGTGTGAACAGAGCTTTAGTTTGCTCCCAAGAAGCACACTTTATATCCAAAATGCCACAAATCATATACA
Source organism: Carpatolechia fugitivella (assembly GCA_951230895.1). Taxonomy (NCBI): domain Eukaryota; kingdom Metazoa; phylum Arthropoda; class Insecta; order Lepidoptera; family Gelechiidae; genus Carpatolechia; species Carpatolechia fugitivella. The sequence goes on along the minus strand of OX579670.1, from coordinate 10,834,916 downwards.
AGAAAAAAAAAAGAACACTACATAATATACTACATTTAACGCGAAATAATTATCTTTATTACATGTATAAAACTATGCAAGCGAAATAAGTTAATAAGATTAATTTGTTTTGAAAACAGTCAAGTACGAACACACAAAATGCGTGTTCTTGCGCAAGAATGCGCGCTCTATTTGCGTCCTTCCGCGAATGTCAGCGCGCATATTCGCTGTCACTAGACTTACTTTACTTCACGGGACAAAATTGGGATTGTTCGAATATTTTTAAAATATGAACCACTTTGTTACAGCCTCCGTGGTCTAGTGATCAGAGCGTGCGGCTTTAAAAGACCACTTTGTAACAGCCTCCGTGATCTAGTGATCAGAGCGTTCGGCTTTAAAAGACCACATTGTAACTGCCTCCGTGGTCTAGTGATCAGAGCGTTCGGCTTTAAAAGACCACTTTGTAATAGCCTCCGTGATCTAGTGATCAGAGCGTGCGGCTTTAAAAGACCACTTTGTAATAGCCTCCGTGGTCTAGTGATCAGAGCGTTCGGCTTTAAAAGACCACTTTGTAACAGCCTCCGTGGTCTAGTGATCAGAGCGTTCGGCTTTAAAAGACCACTTTGTAATAGCCTCCGTGGTCTAGTGATCAGAGCGTGCGGCTTTAAAAGACCACTTTGTAATAGCCTCCGTGTTCTAGTGATCAGAGCGTTCGGCTTTAAAAGACCACTTTGTAACAGCCTCCGTGGTCTAGTGATCAGAGCGTTCGGCTTTAAAAGACCACTTTGTAATAGCCTCCGTGGTCTAGTGATCAGAGCGTGCGGCTTCAGACACAGAAGTTCAGGTTACGAATCCCAGTTGGGGCACTGTGAAACAAAATCACTTTGTGAGTCCATCCCCAGTTTGGTCAGGATAAGATGAACCACCTGATTGTCAGAAAATAAAGATTAATCTGTACTTCGGAAGGCACGTTAAGGCAGCTTTTCCACCAGAGCTGTGCGAGGATGCGTTGCGAGGAATGTGTTTTTCAAGAACCGATAGAATCGCTTAATTTACCTTGCCTCACTCAGCACAACTCTGGCGAAGCGATTCTATTGGTTCTTGAGAAACACATCCCTCGCAACGCATCCTCGCACAGCTCTGAAGGAAAAGCAGCCTAAGCCATGGGATCCAGCTGCTATCTACGGATGTAATCGTCACACGAGCCTTGTCAGTCAGTGGCCTTTGGCTTTTTCAGTAACACTGACCAGGATGACCAGGGTTCAAAGTCAAAATTTTTTATTCGAATTAAGATTTTTCGTCGTCAAAGCTATCATGGATGGCACGTTCACTACCAGTGTACGCCCTCTGTGGAGAAGAACGGCCAGAAGCCGTGAGGTGGGTTGTCGATGTTACAACCCACACGACGAAGAAGATTTCTTGAGCTTTTATTTTATACTTTATCAGCACCGGCTGCATGACCACCGTTAACCGCACGACACAGTGACCGCCGAAAACAAGTTACTATTGGTGGTTAAGTTTTATGTCCCGCGGTATATTTTATCTACGGTGGTTATGTAGCGTCGTCTTAGCCACTGGACCACCAGAGCGTCGGTGATCTAGTGCCTAAGGCCGCTGCCTCCCGTCCGGGAGACACGGGTTCGATCTCCACCGCGTACCAATATGTTTTCAAATTCATTATGTACATTTATTCGACGCTCTTACGGTGAAGGAAAACATCGTGATGAAACCTGCACACTCCTGCGAAGAAATTCAAAGGCTGTGTGTGAAGTCGACCAACCCGCACTGGGCCAGCGTGGTCGATTAAGAGCCCCTCGATGGGGACGTATATGATCTTTTGGTCTGCTGGTATTTGTCTACCTTACCATGTCATTTGTGACATATGCCATTACTGCTCCAGTAAACCAACCTTGACCTAGCCTCCTAACCAAAGTTCTTTAAGACTGTTGACTTTAAACGACTTCGGAGTTTTAATACTGCGTTCAAACAGTGAAAATCTTATCTTATACGTACGTTGTTTGTGAAGGTTCGAGAATCTTCTAGTATCCATAAAATAGACAATGGTTAAAGTTTGTTTTCTTATGTATTCTGTGCTTCAGCACATTTAACATGTTTCCATAAAGGTACAATCCTAGAATTTCTTCTCATATAATGCAGTTTCCGACAATAGTAGGTAAAAAAAATGACGTAACCGGATTCAAACCGGAACTTGAGCACAGAAAGCAGTCACCATCGTCATTACACCAATCAAACTCAAATTAATCCTTACTGATATTATAAACACGAAAGTTTGTATGTATGGATGGATGTTTGTTACCTACTCTTTCACGCAAAAACTACTGAACGGATTTGGATGAAATTTGGAATGGAGATAGTTTGTAACCTGGATTATCACATAGGATACTTTTTACGGGAAAAAGTCTTATTGTCACGGGAAAATCTTACATAACGAGAGCGTAGCTGCAGGCGGACCGCTAGTTATTTATAATTTACTCGGTTTTTTCGCGTTTATATTATTAGTAAGAATCATATACCCCGCGTAACTTATAACCACAGATATGAAGTTTTCTATAGTCTGTGCTTAAAACCCTTGTAACGTTGTTTCTTCTTCTTCCTCTTCTCCAGCACTTATTTCGCTCACCGTTGGGCATATGCCTCTCCAGAACACTTCCCTTCGGCTCGATGTTCAGTTTTTCTGATCCATGGAAGACCCGCATGGTTTTGCACATCGTCGGATTATTTGGCTGGTGGTCTGCCCATACTTCTCCTGCCCAAATGTGGCCTTCGGTCCAAAACGCATCTGCTCCATCTTTTTTTTATATATTATTTAAGCAGGCAAACGAGCGGACGAGCCACAGTGGTGGTAAGTGGTCATCGTCGCCCATGGACATTCGCAACACCAGGGGGGTTGCCAACGCGTTGTCAGCCTTTGAGAGCCCTATATACTCGCCCCTTGAAAAACCCCATGTCAAAGCACAAAGGAAAAACCTCAGGGGGAGCTTATTCCACATCCTGCAGGTACGCGACGGGAAAGATCGCGACGCGCCCGTACATTTTTGGGATGCTAAGCATCCAGGACGTGAGGATGAGCCCCTGCCCTGTGGCGGGAGGTGCGGTGATAAATCCGTCTTGTCGACGACACACATGACCGGCCCACGCCCATTTCAGCTTGGCCACCCGGTATCCAATATCCACCAACCGAGTTCTTCTCCGTATTTCTTCCTTGCGGATTCTGTCACATAAAGATATTCCGAGCATAATGCGTCCCATAGCCCTTTGAGCAACCTTAAGCTTATTTATAAGACCTACAATAAAGGCCCACGTTTTTACTATTTTAGATCGGAAAACATGCTTTACGACCCATCCAAGCTGTATTCGTCTGTTTATCTCTGACACGTTTATCGTTGACGGCTTCGTAGCCCAGGTGGTAGTGTATCTGCCTCCGACGCACAGGGTCGCGGGTTCGAATCCCGCCCAGGGCAAACATTTGTGTGATGAGCACTTGTGTTTGCCTTGTGTCTGGTTGTTGTTTATCTATATAAGTATGTATTTATCTATTTAAGTAATGTATATCAGCTGTCTGGTACCCATAGTACAAGCTCTGCTTAGTTTGGTATCAGATGGCCGTGTGTGAAGATGTCCCCAACTTATTTATTTATTTATTTACCATAGAGTCTCGGCCCAGCTTCAACTTTTATCCAAGGTAAACATAACCTCTACTTGTTCCAAGGGCTGACCGGCTAATGAAATGGGGAAATTAACGGCCCTCGCCTTGACGCCGAGTCTCACATACACCGATTATGTCGATTTTATCGTAATCGGAAAAATAACGTTGTTTACATAATAAAAATCTATTACACATATGAGTCCATTAAGGAAGTATAGTGTTGAGTATGATGGATCGTATAGTAAGTAGCTGGATTTGCTACAGGGCGCGCCCAAGGGCGCTCAGGGCTTGACTGTAGGGCGCTTTGTGCCCAGGAGTACTGCGATTAGCGTTTACAGTTGTTCAGTCTTGGAAATTAATATTTCTTTGTTGCAGAACTTTTCAAATCTATAAAAGAATTTTTACTTCGTTTTACGGATCAACTGAAGGGTACAGGGAAAAAACATGTCTAGTCGATTTTTTTTTTTCAAAAATGGGATTTATTCCTCAGAATGTAGTGTTTTCAATGAACTATTATTTTCCGCTTTTATCATATCGGGAGGAATGGCGAGAGCGTTTGCCCAGCAGTGGGACACACAAGAGGCTACTTTAAAAAAATAGATGTAAGTTTTTATTATATCTTTTATATTTCACTTTCAAAAAATCCTATACACGAATATAACATATTAAATGACATCGTTCCAAACTTTCAAAACGCGATCTAAGTCAGTCAGTATGATTAATTTTTATGACTTTACAAAAGTTGTTCAGTTTTTTTTTTATTTTGCCACGGTACCAGACAGAGCAAAGTATGTGCGAATTGGTAGACCATGGGTAGATAAATAAAGATAATTTTTATTTCAACTGCCAGCAAGACGGGTTCGAGCATACGTTGAATTTGTATTGGTGACTTGACAAAGCGATGAAACCTTACTTTACTGAAATCGGCTTAATTGAAGTAGGGCTGATGATGCTCACACTCATGAAACTTGCACAGTGCGCAATCCTGCGAAGAAATTCAATGGTTTTGTATAAAGTCGACCAACCCGCTTTGGGCCAGCGCGGTCGACTAATGCTTGATCGCCCTAATTCAGGGTAGGCTCGAGCCCTCGGTGGGGACGTATATAAGCTATCCATGATGGGATAATTTAAAGATTACGAACCATTATTATGTTATTTTATTAAGTCCGCAAGTTCCGTGGCCCCACCGTTAACTTTCTGATTTCTTCAGTGAATGTTTTCGCACGCGCCCAGCGCGCATAAACGATGACGTCGCGCGTAATGCGTAAAATATCTATTTGCAAGCGGCGGTAATAACGCGCCGTGTTTGTTGCTACAACGTTTTACATACGTCTTTTATGAGATTATCATAAAAAATGTATCTGAAATGTGTGTTAGATATTCTTTTATCTTGTCTCTATGAGGTGAAGATTTATAATATTAGGAGATAATTATAATTAGTATATAAAAGTGTTGTTATCGTAATTAACTCTGCAGCTTATGACCCCGACTTAAGTAAAGTTACAAAAACAGAATCGGTTGGAAAACGAATTGACAGTGATTTTTTAAAGTTTCAATATGTCTGTCTCTTTCAAAAACGATTTTTTGTATGGAGATTATGGCGTTACTAACAAATGACTTCACAAGTGGGTATGTGCATCTCTGTCTAATCTTGAATTTCAAACCTTTATAACTCGGTCAATTTTAAAAATTATTTTAGTGTTCGATAGCAGAAACTAACAAGTTTGAATAGAATAGAATAGAAAAATCTTTATTTACAACACACACAAAAAACAAAACAATGTAACATACAAATTCGTATACACAAATGAAAACAATTATATTGTGCTGACCATCGTACCTGACGGTTAAGGAGTCTACACGTTAGTCGAGACTAATATTTCGCACACTACTGCTCCAACTTAATTATTATTATGTGCTGCAAAAAGGCAACAAGCTCAGCATGAAGTTGTGCTATAGTGACAATTAATTGCACACCATTACACAACGCTGATGTTCAGCTGTCGCCCACAAGCAGAGGACGCACCGTGCATACAGTATGATAAGTAAATTATATTGGTTACGTTTGTTTGTTAACAGCGATTCTATTAACAAGTACAATAAGATTAATAGAATTGGATTTATGAAATAAAATAAAAGTATAGTCAAATACCCTATTATTGAGTAAACAACGCAATACCTCTCGGCAGATCAGCCCATGAAGTTATTTTACATGTAAACTAGCTGTCAACATGCGGAAAAGCTCGCTCGCGTTGTATAAGATTTTCCCGTGGGAATAAAACATTTTCCCGTAAAATGTATCCCATGTGTTAATCCAGGATACAAACTGCCTCCATTCCAAATTTTATCCAAATCCCTTCAGAATCCAAACATCTAAAACTTATTTTCGCATTTTATAATATTAGTGTGATATAATAGTCATTTGAAAAGTTGTGGGTTGTGAAACAATAAAGTTTTTCTACATAAAAAAATCTTTTATTCACCATTTCCAACATAACCTTACATTCAATACTTTCCGCCAAACTACATTGCAGTTTGTAGGCGGAATGCAGCTCTCTTTTTCATGAATTTGCAACAAAAATAAAATCAAACATTAAGCGTGTTCCATCTAAATTACTCAATCAATCAATCAGCCTATTGCAGTCCACTGCTGAACTGCTGCCTCCCCTTGGGCACGCCAAAGCGCACGATCACCCGCTTTCCTCATCCAGCCACCACCACCTTCCTCAGGTCATCAGTCTAACTGGCAGGGGGGCGTCCCACACCACGTTTCCCGAGAATTCTTCTTCTTCTCCTTATAAAGAATTCTCTTACTTTGTTTTTAAAATCAATTTTTGTGATACCATTAACAAGTCTTCAGTATATTACTAATGACGGCTTCGTAGCCCAGGTGGTAGTGTATCTGCCTCCGACGCACAGGGTCGCGGGTTCGAATACCGCCCAAGGCAAACATTTGTGTGATGAGCACTTGTGTTTGCCTTGTGTCTGGTTGTTGTTTATCTATATTAGTATGTATTTATCTATTTAAGTAATGTATATCAGCTGTCTGGTACCCATAGTACAAGCTCTGCTTAGTTTGGTATCAGATGGCCATGTGTGAAGATGTCCCCACTTATTTATTTATTTTATTTATTCATAACTGAACAACCGCCCGAGAGTTTGTGTTATTTTGCTAACACATAGAATACAAAATTTAATACAAAATGTCGGAACTTGGAACTTACAGAACCCCATTCGAGCCGAGTCGTTTAGTATTAAAGTTGAATCACGCCAAAGACATTCCAGACTGTCAACCCTGTCTGGAATGTGAACGAAAACTGTAGACAACTATTAATACCTCGCCACCAACTAAGCGTAATTCCAAATAATAGCTCAGGAGTTTTCGATAATTCACGTAAGAGGTTGGTGGTTTTTTAGGAATACATTTCTAAATTTCTACACATTGAACAGGGAACGGGCAACAGCGCTCTCTGATACAGTAACCTTTTAATCTGCGATCTCCAACCCGCCTGCCAAGCGTGGAGATTATGGCAAAACCAAACACTTAAGTGGAGGAGGCTCATAGTCCAGCAGTGGACTGTAACGGGCCGTTGATTTCTAAATGATTCTTGTTAAAATCGTCAAATCTGTTAATATATTCGTGGTCACAAACTGTTTGCGCAGTTTTCTGTGGAAGGGCCCGGCCGGCTCTTTTAGGATTGTTAGGTATCTAAATAATTGAAATATTTTAGACAAGTTTTTAAATTCAGCATTTTTCTGTTAGTCTACGTTTTGCGTTTATAAACAGCTTTTTTTTTGTTTCGCGTTAGTTGAAACGTTCAATAGAAACTGGTTTGAATTGTTCACAAACGTTGGCATTAACTTTATTGTCTTAATTACTACAAGGCTTTAATTACATTTAAAAAAAACTGATTTGTATATTGTTGAAGTATTATGATAATTACCTCAGTATAGTTCGCAAAATATTAGGTAAAATGTGCAAATGAAGATGATACGGATTGTGACAGGATGCAGAATGTGATAGTTGTTGTGTCCACAGATAAAAAATGACAGTTTGACCGCAGTGTGGACTATTGTTGTACGATTGGCAAGTACTATACCAATACATTTTTATAAAGGAATCGGTTAAAAAATAAACAATTCGATACGTACAAACATTTACGCACAACAAACTGTTAACTTGTATTTCATCATTTCATCATCAATTGATTTTTATCATTCTGGATTTTATTTTAAGTTAAGAAAACGGTTTATAAGCCGCTTTCAGCCCATAAGCTATACTATACTCTTTAGAATGAACTAACATGCACAATTTTAAAGTCGTCAGTTGAAAGAAAGTAGCACTTTGGCTGCAAAATTCGACACACGAGCGAAGTAAAAAAGTTACAAAGAGCTTTATTTTTGTTCATCATCATCATCATCGTGTGGGTTGTAAGGTCGACAACCGACCTCACAAACCCTGGTATCAGTGTTATAGAGCCGCCAAAGGCCACTAATTTGGCTCATGTAACGAATAGGGAGGACCAACATAAAAATACATTTCCAAAAAAAAAAAATACATAAAAAAAAAACAAACCCATAAATAAAAACAATTCTAAACAACGAACTCCCACAACCAATAACGCTTTACTACGAGTATCTCAAATCTTTCCTATTGTTTTTCTTGTGTCGGTCGGTTGTCATATTAGCGGCCGCCCAGCACTTGACCTTACCGCCCACGGTGCTGCGACACAACGAGAGACTTGTGTTTTTACAAGCTTTTATTTAAGCTTCGTTTGCCTGAAGTGTTTGTGGGCTGGCCACGTCTGTCGCAGAACCGATGAGCGTTGGAGCAGACGGGTTCTCGAATGGAGACCGCGTCTCGGGAAACGTAGTGTGGGACGCCCCCCTGCCAGGTGGACTGATGACCTGAAGAAGGTCGCTGGTGGTGGCTGGATGAGGAAAGCGGGTGATCGTGCGCTTTGGCGTGCCCTTGGGGAGGCAGCAGTCCAGCGGTGGACTGTAATAGGCTGATTGATTGATTGATTATGCAATAGCAGACACAAATCAACGCTAATGTTTTTAGGGTTCCGTAGCCAAATGGCAAAAAACGGAACCCTTATGGATTCGTCATGTCTGTCTGTCTGTCTGTCCGTCCGTATGTCACAGCCACTTTTTTCGGAAACTATAAGAACTATACTGTTGAAACTTGGCAAGTAGATGTATTCTGTGAACCGCATTAAGATTTTCATACAAAAATTGGAAAAAAACAATAAATTTTGGGGGTTCCCCATACATAGAACTGAAACTCAAATTTTTTTTTCATCAAACCCATACGTGTGGGGTGTCTATGGATAGGTCTTCAAAAATGATATTGAGGTTTCTAATACCATTTTTTTCTAAACTGAATAGTTTGCGCGAGAGACACTTCCAAAGTGGTAAAATGTGTGTCCCCCCCCCCTGTAACTTCTAAAATAAGAGAATGATAAAACTAAAAAACATATATGATGTACATTACCATGGAAACTTCCAACGAAAATTGGTTTGAACGAGATCCAGTAAGTAGTTTTTTTTTAATACGTCATAAATCGTAAATCGTAAACCGCGGCTACTAATTAAAAAAATACACTATTATTAAAACATCGATCAAAGTTATAACGAACTACAAGAACTTTTATGTTACTTGCTGCTACGGAACCCTTCATGGGCGAATCCGACTCGCACTTGGCCGCTTTTTTTCATGTAGTAAGTAACGTACGATATAATAACCCGTCTATTTCCGTCCGAGCAGTCAGTCAGACAGACCAATGCGCTAAAATTATCAACTATTCAAGTTATTGCCTCCTCCCACATAGCCACAGTTAGCAGATTTCAGATATTATTATGTTTTCAACTGAACTGGTTACATGCTAATTCGGAAAGCTTCACTGTAAACGATCTTTTTCGCCTTTTGACCCTCAAAAAGATATTTTTATTCTAATGGACCTAATCGCTATTCTACCAAAGTGGTAGTATATCGAACGCAGACTTGCCTTTAAAACAACACAAACTATTGTTATTTTTTTATGTTTAAACAGATGATATAGTAACTTGCCTATTTCCGTCTGACCAACAGTCAGACAGACAATGCGCTAAAATTATCAACTATACAGTAATCAGACTTCAGATAATATTATTCACGTTTTGAAGATTTTGTTACATCATTACTCGGACCAACCACCCACAGCATCATTAAGTTGAAACATCATTATGATCTCGATGTTTAAGCTTTGCAAAAGCTCTTAGCATTTAAAATATAAAGATACATTTTTAAACTGCTACAACCACTCTACAACGTAATATAAAAAATCTAAGCTCATATTTTGGTAACGAATAATAGTTCAGGCGCTTTCTCTGAGATAGCAAAACACTTTGTAATGGTACAAAGCGTCACACTTAACTGGAAAATGTTGACATTGTTGCCTGGAAGAAATTGCTACCTTAGCATTAAGCCCGCCCATCCGTAACCCCTACCTACACCCCTATTTTTTTCTATTTGTATTTCTAACATTTCCGTATGTACAATAAAATACCACGTAAAGTACACTTCTCATCAAAGAAATCGAGATACCTCGCAAGTTTATGTTTTGTAAGGAATAACAGAAAAATGTGTATATTTAGGAATATAATATGTCAAATGTCGTTTAATAGTACGTAATATGAGGTTTTCAAATCCTATGTGATCATTCATTACTTACTATTAAACGACATTTGACATTATATTCCTGAATATACACATTTTTCTGTTATTCCTTACAAAACATAAACTTGCAAGGTGTTGCGATTTTTTTGATGAGAAGTGTATTTTTGTCTTTTACCTATGTTTGGTGTGTTGTAATGTGTTCAATGTCAAATAAAAGTTATATATCTCGTTTGTTTATACAAGTATTAGACAGAGCTGGTCGGTATCGCCATATGTCCAACATTACTCATTAGAATAGAACGAGTCCAATTGTACTCAATAGGAGAAATTGACTTTAAACAACTTCGTGTCATAAGGTCTATCTGCGTATACTATAGTCGTCTAACCTAACTACACTAGCGAATCAAGTCCATCAACAGCTCATATACGTCCCCACCGAGGGGTTCGAGCCTTCCCTGAATTAGGGCGATTAGACCTTAGTCGACCACGCTGGCCCAATGCGGTCGACTTCACACACAATTTAACCTTTGAATTTCTTCGCAGGAGTGTGCAGGTTTCATCACGATGTTTTCCTTCACCGCAAGAGCGTCGAATAAACGTTGTTACGTGGTGGGGATCGAACCCGCGTCTCCTGGACGGGAGGCAGCGGCCCTAACCATTAGTGGACGTTTTTCTACCGATGATATGAAGATTTAAACAACCATAACCATAAGCGACTTCTGAATAAACTCCACGATCTAAGTGATGTAATAACATCTTATGGAAATAAATAATTTTTGACTTTGACTCTGAAATAGTTCCGACTAAAGAGAGCTTGTTACTCATACCATTAGGCTGACTCCAGACGAGCCAACTTCGAGAAGATGTGACCACAACACACCATCAACTATTTCTGTCACATAAACAACTTTAGGAATTTGCAAACACTTTTACTTATTTTCGTTTAATTCTTTTTTTTTAGGAATTTTTAGCGTTTGCAATATTTTGATATCTTTACCCGTTTTTTGTATGAAAACTGTTAAAACTTTGTATTAATATAACACTCAACACAAATAGTTTTTACGATTCAAAATTTCAGGTAACTTTTTCAATTAAAAGCACAATTTCAGTTTAACTTTGAATACACACAAAAACTTTTACTTCGACTATTTATTCACTAAAACCACTTAAATGAAATTAATACCGCACTTAATATTTTGCTATACTTCAGTTTATTTCAAATAAGAGTAAGCTTATCTGAATATATTTCAATTTTCGTAAAACTGAAAGTTTCAGGAATAACAAATTCTAAACCATTTCATAATCTTATCTCTTTACACTTTAAACAAAAGTTTCATAAACGTTCCAAACCCCAATTTGTAATAATCAGGAATTAAAATATAGGCGCGCAAATCGTAACATTTAATTGTGATAATAGTTCGATCGAGTGTCGCAACTAGCGGTCGGTAGCGGGCGCCCGCGGGAACGTCCGAGTCGCGGGCGAGCCGCGCGAACACTTCAGAGCTTTCAGCGGTTACAGTTAGGGTTGCCATGTCGAGCGGATGTGGATGAATTTCGGGGTGGAAGTTTACGGAATAACACAAAGTCTCCGAAACAATGAACAACTATTACACAGTTTAAAACTAAACGTACGTATTACGTATGTATAAACTACTTTATTTTCCATGCAAACTAATTAATCGGCTTTCGACTAATATTGCATGAAATAATTTTATTTATAGAACAATAGCAATAAAGCTCCCCATATTATACACTCCACTTTTAGTCTGTATTTCCGTTCTATATTTTTCTCATGAAATAAGAAACGGGAATATAATATTAGTGAATGTTGGCAACCCTACACGAACTGACTACTGAAGCGGGTCGCCTGTCTGACCGTGAAACATTCGGGGGAGAGTTTAACTTAATTCGTCGGAGTGTGATCGGAATAATTCATTTCAAAACGGATCCGCGGACATATTCGTTTTGAGATCGAGGGGCTCGAGCTTAGCTTAAATTAGGGGATTAGGCCTAGTTGGCTTATTGCGGATGCGGATCAGTTGGCTTGATACGAAATCTGCACGATGTTTCGGTTATCATAATCATAAGAGAGTTGATGGGAGGATATTCAGTAAGCCTCTGGTTGGGCCGGCTAGCCCTGACTGATGTCAGATTTTTTCAAGACGCCAAATTGGTTATCCGCTCTATCCGACTTAACGTGCGTCTCGGAGCACGAATAATGTTTTGAATGATTAACAACTAAGAGTCACATCCGTGGTTAGATCTCTTAGAAACTTTATTTTCCAGTATTTTGAAAAAATAAACATAGGGTTTCAAAGTCTACTTAGGAAGAGGCTCAGTTTTGGGATTGTAAATTTTTGCTTTTGATAAGCCATTTACAGCGAAAATACTACTTTTTAAATGGAACATCTGAACATTGTGCCCTATTAGCATAAAAAGACTCTTTCAATGAACGTCCGAATAGTTGTATCTATTTTTTTTTCTGAATTTTTAATCCGTGCTCTGCAAGCCTGGAAGTCAACTGAAGCAAATAAGTGATGAATGAAGATGAATTTTGAAAAGATCTAATATTTCGCATTTTTCAATTATTAGCGTTGAAATCAATCCAATATCACATCACATCACACTAATATTATAAACGTGAAAAAATTTATGTTTAGATGTTTGGATGTTTGCTCCGGCTTCACGCTAAAAGTACTCGACGGATTTGAATGAAATTTGGAATAAAGATAGTTTGTAACTTGGAACACACAAAATATTTATTACGGGAATAAGTCTTATTCCCACGGGATAATCTTATACAACGCGAGCGTAGCCGCAGGCGGATCGTAAAGTAGTAAATATGACTATTAACCCAAATCAAGCGATATCATTTAGTGTCATAGAAATGTCAGGTAAAATGTCACAGCCAAGCCACTTATGCTGACATTTTCAGGTAATCACAAAAATGCAGGTTAAATCATAAATGTTTGAGGTAAGGGTGTAAAAGAGGGACAGGGCAAGTAAGTTTATGAACATTCTTTGTGTTTTCTAGTGTATTATACATCGAATGAAATAACATTACAGGTAGGTAACATTTTAGGTCTGCTGGAAGATGTTTCTTTAGAAATAAGCAGCACCTGTTGTGTCGTCTTTTTCTTGTGTGCAATAAATAATTAAAAAAAAAAACATAAAATCACACTCCTATCTTCGAAGGGGTGAGCAGAGCTTCAATAGGGTATCGGACTACTTTTTTTTGTTTTATAAATCTAAACTTCTTAGTTTCTGCTATCGAACACTAAAAGAATTTTTGCTCTATCTTTAAAATTGACCGAGTTATAAAGGTTTGAAATTCAAGATTAGACAGAGAGGCACATACCCACTTGTGACGTCATTAGTTAGTATCGCCATATAATCTCCATACAAAAAATCGTTTTTGAAAGAGACAGACATATTGAAACTTTAAAAAATCACTGTAAATTAGTTTTTCAACCGATTCTGTTTTTTTCTTCGCGAATCGTCTGCTACTAATCTATATTTTAAAAATAATTCATAATATATGGTAAATTTAGGAACAGTCCGGTACCCTATTGCCTCCCAATGAGCACAAATTAAAACCACGTTTTAGAATAGAACAGAATATACTTTATTGCACACAAAATAATCAGTACGTAGGTATCCCGACACCTCAGGAAGCCTCGACACTGTACTTGTAAGGATTTTTGTAAATAAAGCATTTTTAATTTTTAATTTTAATTTAATTTAATCCCAACATCTCAGTTATTTTGTAGGTAGTTGCATATTTGTCTAAAGGTTCAAATATGCAACTACCTACAAGATAACTGAGATGATGATGATGATGATGATGATGATGATGATGATGATGATGATAGGAGTGTTTAATATGTTTGGGTTAAGCTTCCTCATTCACACACCATAATCAAGGTACATCGATCATTACGTTTCTTAGTGATCTCGTCATATTTTCATTTATTACCTTCCATAAAAGACTAAATTTAAAACTGACGTAATACGTAGACATAAAACAATCGCCAAGAGCTTCGAACAGCACAAACAAATCAGGAAGCGAGTTTGCGCATTGATTCCTGAACGTTCAGCAAACACTTTCACTTGATGAGGTGACAGTCGCGTGTGTTGGACAGAAAAAAACAGGCGCGTATAGTCTAGGCAGGTAGGTAAATATACCGGTCTTTAACGTTTCATGTTTTAGACGAGACGTAGTATTTTATATTATCTGTGACGAGAGTATCATGCGGGAATTATTTTTGATTAGAATTGATAAAATAGTTAATGCGACATTGCTTTTACAGTATAAATGAATACCTAAATTATAAACGAATAAGATGATTTAAAATTGTTAGACTAGAGACTTTGTCATAAACTTAACTCATTGCGCGACCTGTACCAGGCACGAGTATCCCCAGCTGCTCAGCTCCACCGATGACACCGCGACGTCCACTGATAAAAGCAGGTATGCGTAATGAACCTTCCTCAGATTCCAGGAATTCCATATGTCGTCGTCGTTGCTTTGACCGAACGTCGCACAGTATTGCATCTCCTAACAAAAGCCGGACGAAATTATTTTGTACTAAAATGTTGTTCAAAAACATTCAACCAGTTAATAACTTATTTCCGAAAAAGTATTTTTGCTCTTTTAACCTTTGTATTATTGTATTTTAGCAAATAAACGATTTCATCTTTTTATTTTTCTTATAGAGAATTTATAAAGAATAGGGGATCGGACTACTTTTTTTTTATTTTATAAATTCAAACTTCTTAGTATCTGCTACCGAACACTAAAATAATTTTTGCTCTATCTTTAAAATTGACCGAGTTATAAAGGTTTGAAACTCAAGATTAGACAGAGAGGCACATACCCTCGTGTGACGTCATTTGTTAGTAACGCCATATAATCTCCATACAAAAAATAGTTTTTGTAAGAAACCGACATATTGAAAATTTAAAAAATCGCTGTAAATTCGTTTTTCAACCGATTCTGTTTTTTTTTTCGCGAATCGTCTGCTACTAATCTATATTTTAAAAATAATTCATAAAATATGGTAAATTTAGGAACAGTCCGATCCCCTATTTGAAGAAAATGGAATAGCGTACATACTTAAACTAATTTTGTGTTAGCAAACGTTACTGTTCTCAATCGAATGCATGATGAGTTCTTTGCCAAAATTGGTGATTTTGACTGAGTTCAAAAGATTTCCCTTTTCTCCGTAAGTAATTCGTTTATAGTCCCTGATCACGTATGTATAAAATCTTACAAAGTAAATAATAAAATCACTTACCTTGCGACGCACTCGGATGTAAGTACGATATTTCTTCCGTAAGACATTTCATGACTAGCTGACCCGTCGTTTCTGTTCGTGTGCGCACTAAATATTTATGTTTTGTACCTATTTTTTTATACACTGAAACGGACACATTTCAGGAATTGGACATTTTGCGTATAAAAACCTTCTACAAATAGGGAACATGCACAATTTTTTTAAATCCATTAATCGAAATATTTCAAGTTCCAGATAAACACACAAAAAATAATTTTCCAAATATCTTGCTCAGGAACAAAGTTATAAGGCTTCAAAGTTGATGGTTAGACAGAGAGGTCCGACGACACATGTGACGTCATATCTGTCACGGGCCATACATCCGTCATAGAAAATGTTGTGTTCGTAGAGAGGGATATATTTGTTTAATAATGTTGTATCTAGTTTGTTTTTCGATCAATTTCGATTCTGTTTTGACTGTCAGGCTGTCAGTATTCTATTTTTGTATACTTTCAGATGAACTGAAAAAAAACTAATATTTTTTTATGCATGTTCCCTATTATCACAATAAAAGCTGTTAAGTGTACAGTAATATGGCTTACCTTGCGCAGTAGCGGGAGTGAGCGTTTGGTCCCACGGCTGTTCGTCCTCCGTTTTGCGCGCACTTCGCTCCACTACGACAAACGTAAAAGTCATTACGAATAAAAAAAAATAGTGAGCTTTGACATACAACCATCTGATCCCAAACTAGGCAGAGCCTGTACAATCAGATAGCTGATATACATAAATAAGTAGATAAATTTCTTATCACGGAGACAAATTTAGTCTCCGTGGTTCTTATACATAAACAACATCCAGACACAAGACAAACGCAAGTGCTGATTACAAGATTTTTGTTTGCTCCGGGCGGGATTCGAACCCGCGACCTTTTTTAATGCTTTGTAGGCAGGCGTACTACCACCTATGCTACCGACAAGTTGAGATTTACATACTAAGCTGACCGTTAACCTGCTCTTCGCAAGTCTTAGGGATGTGCAGCAATGATGTGCAGATTCTATTATTCTATTCTAGAACTTTATTTGAATATTTCTATAATTTACAATCACGGAATATAAAACAAGAGTGGAAAGGACAAACGTAATTTTTTCTATGAGAACCAGTGTCGCCAAAATCACACATAGATAGCACTGTTTACATCACACACAGACTAAGACGATCGGGCATTTGACCAATCAGAGCTGTTGTACTCGTTTCAGACAAGAACGTTATATATACTTCATTACTAAATGTAAATGTTACTTTACCATTAAACAAATAAAGTATATTTTCGCATGTGCCCAAATATACTCTATACTTTCTTCACGTAGTTCAACGCTTCTGACCTAGATGGCGTACTACAAGATGCATACCAATACATACCTTAACCTAAAGAAAAAAGGAATAGTTTTTGCAAGCTCGGCGAACTAAACAAAACTATGCGGACCTACTCATAATTATGACACACGCGCCCCGCCCACTTGTCCATTCCTCTCTTGTTTTATATTCCGTGTTTACAATGATAGTGCAGTAGCTATACATCTGCATTTGGCTATTCTTATTTTGCAGGTAAAATGTATTTCAAAGTAGCGGTCCGCCCGCGGCTCCCCTCGCGTTGTGTAAGATTTTCCCCGTAAAAAGAATCCTATATGTCAATCAAGGTTACAAAATATCTCCATCCCAAATTTAATCCAAATCCGTTGAGTACTTTGAACGTGAAGGTGGAACAAACATACAAATATCCAAATTGATGTAATTTCTAATGGTAATTTACAATGACAGTGCGGTAGCTATAAATCTGCATTTTGCTATTCTCATTTCTTTTTTCTTTCTTTGTTCTTTAGATGCCCTTAGATTCGACTACTGTGTGAATTAAAAAATTATTATTTTTTTGCCAAATAGTGCGTTACTTGTGTTCTGTTTGCGTAAATAATGTATTTATACTTTATAGCAATCAATTTTCTTTTAACTATTCATACAAAAATTGTCTTGTTTTGAATTTTGAGTTGTTTGTTGACCGAACGAAGCGTCTCCATTGCAGCTCGGCCAAAATCTCCACCGTCTATTTGTTCCACGCTGCAGGTCGCGTTTCTCAACCGATTCTCGTGAAATTTTGCGAGCATGTTCGATATATTAAACGAATTGTTTTGTCGAGTCAGTATTTGGAAATTTAAAAAAATGACGGAGTTATGAGAGTTGAGAACGTAAAAAAAAACATAAATCAGGTAAGTATTTAAAAAAACTATATATTCTCGCGAGTTCTACAGCTCATAGAGCAGCTAGTTTATAATCTGTGTGAATACTTACTGCTGATGAAGTGCGCCGCGCTCGAAGCTTTCCGAGACTTCTTATCGCTGGAGTCCTGGCCTGCACAAACAAATAACACTGTAAGGGGCTGACGCGCACGAGCGCCACTTCCAACAAATCATAACTCCGACTAAATACACTCACCGGCACATCTAACCGCCCACCCTTCATTTCAGGGAATACTCGTGATTCTTTATAGTTCTATTAGTTACAGCTGATGTTAGTTAAAAAGTAGTCAATTTAACGTTTATTTAAGTGTGTTTAATTTATCGTAAAATTATCAATAAATCAATTGTAATGTATAACAATAAGCGTGGTTTAAAATTAACCAGAAATACAAGGGTGGGCGATTAGATGTGCCGGTGAGTATATATTAAAAAGTGGATGAGTATATTAAAGTGTAGGTACTTTAGTATTTTTAGAAAGACCGAATTTTATAAAATCTTATACGGTGTAGTAAGAGATAGCGAAAATGCTAAAAACGGCTGTTATTAGCACTTTTGCAATCTGTTCTAAAAATACAACAAGACTAATGAAACAATTTGATCGTTCATATTTTTGATATTTTGTGTTTTCACTAAGTTATGATTTTTTATCCAAGTGGCGCTAGTGTTCACATAGGGTACCCCCCCCTTAAGCAAAAGTTATGAAGAATTTCAATAGTTCCCACACAAAAACAAAAATGTTGATATAATTAGTGGGTTTGTATGATGCAATGTATTTGTGTATGTTGAATTTTACTTTTTTCACGCAGAAATTAAATAGTTTACGTATTTTTTGATACATTTATAGATCAGGGTGACGTGAAAAATTTTGTCTATTTTATATTTATGATAAATAATTAAATAGATCGTGTTCTTTGATTTTAATACAATTTTTAATATATTACAGAACGTAACAGTGGGGTACGTACTGGGGGGGCTATATTGTACGTATGTATATCGGCGCACTATTTCCTGCTTGAACATCGGGCGATATTGCCCGTGGTCCGAGCGGCGTAAACAAGTGACGTCAGCACCCCACCCCGGACCGGTCTATAAAATGGGCCGTCTGCTGCCGTCACGAAGCATTCACTCGCCAGCGCTTGGAGTGAGCGCATTGAATATTTAAAATAGTGTTCTCCATTGATTATTTATTTTTGTGGATTATTAATTGTGTAGATTATTTATTTGTGTTGATTTTTTTAAAACGAATTTCTTTAAGTATTTTATTTATTCTAGTTTACTTTAGCTGATTAAATATTTTGAATAAACGGATACAATGAACAACGGTGATGGTTTAAATAATCAAGACCCCCCTCTTATATGTACGTATTGGTGAGTTATATTGTATGTATCGACCTATTTATTTATTGTATTAATGTAATCAAATAGTATAATTTGTTTCTTTATTATTGGTGGGTCATACAGTACGTACTGGTGGGTTGCGAGTGTATCCGCTCCATGAACCGCGATATCCTGTTGTTGTGGTGTTCTCCGTCCATGCAACAGCCCTCCTCCACGTAGCGCGCGCACAGGCGGTGAACGCGCAGTTTGCAGTCTGGGGACAAATATCAATTCAAATGCAATTGGGAAATACAAATAAAAAAAAAGATAAGATTGATAACCGTATTAGAAAGTGTTTTTACTTTTACTTAGAATAGAATAGTTTATTTGCTTGGAGCATACACAAGTTTCTATAGAGCAAGCGTATCGCGCGGGTCAATTGATCATGAAATGCTATTATTTAAGCTTGACTACTATGGAATACGAGGTAATGTTTTAAAACTGCTTGCATCCTACCTATCTAATCGATATCAATACGTCGAACTTAGGCATATAGAAGATGGTATTGAAAAGACTTATAAAAGTAAACTCACTTGTGTTAAGAGAGGGATCGATCCCTCAGGGCTCAGTGTTAGGACCAATGCTATTTAATTTATTTACGAATGATTTGACATATTATATAAATGACAAAAAAAGGAATGTGAATCTAGTGTTATATGCAGACGACACGAATGCAATAGTTTCAGCTAACAATCTTTCAGAGCTTGAAACTGAAGTTAATAACTCATTACTCCATTTTAATCAATGGTTCACAGAAAACAACCTTAAACTAAATATCTCAAAGACCAATGTCCTGCTATTTAAATCAACGGCAAAAAAGAATGAGACTTTGTATATCATGCTCGATAATACAAACATTGATTGTGTAGATGTAGTTAAGTTCTTGGGAGTACATGTAGATTGCTATCTTAATTGGAAGGCCGAACTGACAAAAATTGAAAGTAAAATAAGTTCTGCTTGCTACCTGGGCTGATTGATAACTGGCCGAAACGACGAACTTAAAAAAATGATACGCAAGAAAATATATTACATTATATTTTGGCATCTTTTTGAAAATAGAACGCCAAATTTGAATTTAATCGAACTGGTGGAATTTGTTTGATAGGACGTAGAACTTTCTCTGTCGTAAATTTTCTTAACAATAGAAAGAAACGAAATTCGTGCGGTGATAAAGTTTTACGTTTTAAAACAGAAAACAGCAACCCAGATTAAAACCAAGCTAGACAGTGTTTTAGGTAATTCTGCTCCTGCATTGAGTACAATTCACACCTGGGTAACTGATTTTAAACGTGGAAGACAGAGCTGCGAAGACGCCCACAGGTCTGGCCGTCCAAATGAAGTCACGAATCCGGACATGATCAAAAAAATTCACAAAATTGTATTGAATGATCGGCGCTTGAAGTTGCGAGAGATAGCAGAGATGGTGAGCATTTCATCTGAACGCGTTTTTAATATTTTGCACCAACATTTGGGAATGAAAAAGCTTTGCGCGCGATGGGTGCCGCGTTTGCTCACTGTTGACCAAAAGCAACGTCGAGTGGACGATTCATCGGAGTGTTTGGCGCTGTTTAACCGAGATCCTAACGAGTTTTCGCGGCGTTATGTAACAGTCGATGAAACCTGGATACATCATTATACTCCCGAGACAAAAGAACAATCTAAGCAGTGGACTGAGAGCGGAAGACCTGCGCCGAAGAAAGCAAAAACGGTTTTGTCGGCCGGCAAAGTGATGGCGACTGTTTTTTGGGATGCTCGAGGGATTATTTTAGTGGATTATCTGCAAAAAGGAAAAACAATAAATGGGGAGTACTACGCAAGCTTGCTGCAAAAATTAAGTGAAGAAATCCAGAAAAAACTACCACATTTGGCCAAGAAAAAAGTTTTGTTCCACCATGACAACGCACCTGCACACACGTCAATGGTTGCAGTCGCCAAACTCCATGAATTGCGGTTCGAATTGCTACCGCATCCACCCTATTCCCCGGATCTGGCCCCGTGTGACTTCCACTTATTCCCAAACCTGAAGAAATGGTTAGGTGGCCAGAGATTTTCATCAAATGAAGAAGTCATTGTTGCCGTGGACGAGTATTTTGAGGGGTTGGAGAAAACATTTTATCAAACTGGTGTAACGGCATTGGAGAAGCGCTGGACTAAATGCATCGAGGTAGAAGGAAACTACGTTGAGAAATAAATTTATTTTAAATAGATTTTTAAAGTTTTTCTTTGTCGTTTCGGAAACTTATCAATCAGCCCTCGTATGCTCTTAGAAGTCTGCGTGAAGAAATTACTATTGAGCAACTCAAGACGGTCTATTTTACGCTAGTAGAATCACGTCTAAGATATGGCATAAAATTTTGGGGAAACAGCTTTGATTACAATGTCAAAAAAGCATTTGTCATGCAGAAGAGAGCTGAGAGGATAATTGTTCGCATTCCACAGTGGCAGTCTTCCGAGACTTAAAAATTCTCACTGTCCCTTGTCTGTATATACTGGTATTGTTGACGGATCTTATGAAGCGACCAGATAGATTTGAAACAGCAGATCAAAAATCAAATCGACTTGTAGGAAAGATATGCAACCAGTCATTACACCTAAACTGAGGGTTGTACCTCACAGTGCGCGGCATCAAGCTGTTCCAATTTTTAATAGTCTTCCACAGGCATTAAAATCTATTGATAGCTGTAAAATATTTAAAATTCGCCTTAAGCACTTTTTGTTACAGAAATGTTATTACAGTATAGAAGAGTTTCAGAATGATGTTATTTTTTACTATATTATAAAGAGAGAAGTCCGTACTGATTGACTGACTGACTGACTCATCAACGCACAGCCGAAACTGCTGAAGCTAAAAATACCAAATTTGCACAGTAGGTTACACTTATGACGTAGGCAAGCACTAAGAAGGGATTTTGGAAAATTCCCCCTCTAAGGGGCAAAAAAGGGGGATTCAAGTTAGTATGAAAGTCCGCCATTTATAACGTTGGGATCATGAAAATTTGGATTTAGACTGCGATCACTAAATCATTTGACACGTGTTTTAGCATTTTATCAAAATCCCTATTTTGAGGGGTAAAGTAGGGATTAAATGATTGTATGGAAAGTCTGCCATTTCTAAAGGTAGGAACTTGAAAATTTGGGTTTAGGCCGAGATTAAAAAAATATTTGACGTGTTTTAGCATTTTATCAAAATCCCTATTTTGATTGGGGAAAGTAGGGATAAAATGATTGCTTAGAAAGTCTGAAACTACTGAAGCTAAAAATACCAAATTTGCACAGTAGGTTACACTTATGACGTAGGAAAGCAATAAGAAGGGATTTTGGAAAGTTCCTCTTCTAAGAGGAAAAAAGGGGGATTCAAGTTTGTATAAAAGTCCGCCATTTTCAACGTTGGGAACATGAAAATTTGGATTTAGACTGCGATCAATAAATTATTTGACACGTGTTTTAGCATTTTATCAAAATCCCTATTTTGAAGGGTAAAGTAGGGCTTAAATGATTGTATGGAAAGTCCGCCATTTCTAAAGGTAGAGACTTGAAAATTTGGATTTAGGCCGAGATTAAAAAATCATTTGACACGTGTTTTAGCATTTTATCAAAATCCCTATTTTGAGAGGTAAAGTAGGGATTAAATGATTGTATGGAAAGTGTGCCATTTCTATAGGTAGGAACTTGAAAGTTTGGATTTAGGCTGAGATTAAAAAATTATTTGACACATATTTTAGCATTTTATCAAAATCCCTATTTTGATTGGGGAAAGTAGGGATGAAATGATTGCTTAGAAAGTCTGTCATTTCTAAAGGCAGGAACTTGAAAATTTTGATTTAGACTGAGTTCAATAAATTATTGACACATGTTTTAGCATTTTTTCGAAATCTCTATTTTGAGAAGGAAGTAGGGATTTAATGTTTGTATGGAAAGGCTATCATTTCTTAATGTAGGAAAGTTAACTAATTTCATATAGCCCTGTCAGTTAGTGGAAAATTCTCTACCATACTCACTGTAAATACCAAATATATTTAATTAATTTGTTGAATAATAGGGCCGCAATGAAAGAAAAAATGATGCATGAAAAATCAAAAACTTCCTTTAAAAGTAAACTTTACTCGTTCATAAAGTCGTGCTCAAGTCTCCAAATTTTATAATGAGACAATACGGTTTCACCTGTCTTACATAAAAAAAACTATCTAAAATTACTATTAATTTAACATCTTATCTAAAGTTACAGGGTAAAAAACTGAAAACCTCCTTTTTAAAGTTGGTCAAAAATGTGTTAAGTATGAATTTCTCTTTCCGTGCGAAGCCGGGGCGGACCGCTAGTTTAATATAAATGATGTATATTTGTTTGACTTGTTGCATGTTGTTACCATTGTTGTTTATTGACATTTTTATTGAAGGTTTTTATTCTGATTGATTTGACATATTATTAATTTATTAAATTCTTATTATTTTGACATTTTAAAATTATTATTTTTTTATTATATTTTGGTAGAGTTAATTATTGTGAATCGATTCCGTTTATTATTACACGTTTTATTATGAATGATCGTTGTAAATGCATGTATTTATATTATTATTATTATTTTCCAATACAATGTATTGCTAGCATTAGGGTTGTACTTACCGCAGCAGACGTAGGCCTGCGGCGCGAGGCCCCATATGACGTTTTCGCAGTGGTGGCAGTGACCCACTGACGTCAGAGCCTGCAGTTGTAAGTGGTGGCCTCGAACCACGAACTGCAAACAAAACGATGTTACTATTAGAACTTTTTCAACTTTGATTGATTGGCTCCCATAATACAGATTATTCTAGCTTGGGAGCTATTCGTTACACTTATATGCGACCATTAGCCTTATTGTACTTTTCTCTTAAGACATGGATAAATGTAATTAGGCTTAATCAATAAAGATTTTATTATTATTACTCGTATTAACTCCGCGCCCGCTTTATAACCACTTTGGTAGGAATAACGATTAGGTTCGTTAAAAAAAAATAGAATTATTGTGAGTATTCTTACTGAATTTTACAATGGGAAATGAGGGCAGCAGACAACGAACAATGTATATTCGGTAGTTATCAGATTTCAATTAAAAGAGAAATCAAGCTTTACAATTCCTTTGATTCAAGAACAACGCCATCTATTGACCAGCGTCTGAACTATTTTACATAACAAAATGATCTTGAGAGGACTCCTAACACTGTTAGCAGCGTCGTCGTGTAGATGGCATTCTAACACTTACTTAATAGAATATCCTAGTTTTGAGCCTCTTTAAAGCTGTTGAATATCTGTTTTGAAATTAATCAAACTGTAACACTTTATTCAAATTGTAACATTATATTTATTAAAATTAAAGGCGGTCTTCGACTCATGATTATTGCCCTTATAATAAAGAGGAAAGTATCGATATCAGAAGAGACCAATTTCTATTCGAAGGTTATGAGCTAACGTGATCGATGTAACTCAGGGTAGACTCGAGCCCTTTAGTGGGACTGTATTAGAGGTGTTGATATTGATGATGTATGTAGTATGTGTTATATCTGTTTCAAGCTTACGGGTTGCGGGTGTTGTTTGGCCAACTGTTTGCTCTTCTGCTTGTAGAGTTTGTCTCGCTGTAGGAAGGAAGCTCTCTGGCCGCCCACCGCCGCCGCTACTGAAGCCGGCCTGCGGACACAGAATATAATATAACGATACAATGTCATTAACCCATATTATATGCCCCTGGATTCAAACGATCAACACCTGTATATGCCCAGAACTATTTTTGACTTTCGATTTATGTTTTTTTTTTCAAATGTAGGTATTAAGGTATTAATAGGTAATTTGTAACTTTATAAATAGTTTTATAAAAGTCAGCATTGCATAAGGAATTTTTATTATATTTTTTTTCGAAAACGACACAGTGGGCACTTTCCATACATTAACTGTAAATAAATAAAAAACTGCATTCTTTCTATTTATTTGATTCGTTTAAACGAATCAAATGTCAGATAATGAACCAAATAAAAGCATTGTTCTGGGCATATATGGGTTAAAGTAATAATAGTCAGTGCGAACTTCATTCGAATTCGAATATTTAAAAAAACACATGATTTGAGTGAAGTTCGCACAAGCACATCGAATTGTTATTTTAATCGCATGTTACATTTATAACCAAGTAGCTTTCCACCCGCACCTATACCAGCATTCTGTAAGTTATTCCGGTGGCAATAAGACTTGTTTCCAAGAAAAGTATCCAATAGTGTTATTACAGGTTATAAACTTATAAATAATTGTGATGCCAAACTTTGTGATTAAGTAACAATGATCTAAACATACAAAACTTTCACGTTTATAACTAACTTCCTGCCCGCGATTACATTATAATATATTGTTACACAAGGTTGCCTATTATGGTGACGTCATAATTTCATAGAAAACAAGAACTAATTTCGGCGCTGCCACTTGCCCTCCGTTGCGTTGGCTGCGTCATAGATAAATAAGGGGGTATAGATTGCTAACTCCATACTTGCATGCCCAACCTGCGTAAAACTTATTATTGTCGCCGGTACCTTTTAGTTTTGCTTATTATATTAGATGTCGTTACTTTCTAAGCCTATCTGTGTTAATCAAGTGACATCTGTCGAACTATTAATAAATCTCGAACTGAACGTGGTTTCCTTTAGTCGCCAGGTGGCGCAAATGTGGAGCGACCCCGAACTGGCTTGCCCGTAGTATGCTTGTACTATTTGTGAATTTGTGTTTACGTCTTTATTGGTAAACTCACTCTCTATGCTAATATTTACTATGTTTTAATAATGAATCCCTATTTGCCTTTGTTACCACCACGGCATCACACGTGAACGGCTAGAACGATTTAGCTAATTATTTTTTTGTTGAGTTTGTTTTTGTCACGAGAAGATTCTAATAAAATAAAAAAATAAAAAAGTTGCGCGGAAAATTGAAAAAAAGAAAAAGATAACAAGGACCATATTTACTTTTCAAAATTATCATGTTAACATTATTGTCAGCCGTTTGACATTAAAAGGTGCAAAAGTGCAAAAGTGGCGTAACCCACAAAATATCAAAATTCTGTTTATTGGGTGTAAGCACTCGTAAAGATATAAAGTTTCAACACATGAGTGGTGTAACACTTTATTCCAGCTAGATTCAACTATAACGTCATAAACACCATTATTGCATTCCGAAATCACGCTCTAATTCTAATTTTAAAAACCAGTCATCCTTTCCGTTTTTATGAACAACTAGCGGTCCACCCGCGGCTACGCTTGCGTTATATAAAATTCTCCCGTGGGAATAAGACGTGGTAAAAATATATATTTTTTTAAAGTCTCGATTGTTTTAATCCAAAGTACAAACTATATCTATTCCAATTTTCATCCGTATTCGTTTAGTAGTTTAGGCGTGAAAGCGGAGCAAACATCCAAATATATTTTCACAAAAATGTTAGTGTGATGTGACAAAAGAGAGGTGATGAATTCAGATGATAAATGTTATGCAAAATATGTTTCTTATCCAAATCTTCTTAACCCGTGAGAGATTACCTATGCCTGTGAAAAAATCGGGTTCAGCGAAATAAGGAAAAGACCATCATTTAATTACCTACATGTCTTTTATTATCTTTAATTTCGGATTGATCCAATAATATTTGTATGTTTAGATGTTTGTTCCACCTTCACGATTAAAGTTCTCAACGGATTTAGATAAAATTTGGAATGAAGATAGTTTGTAACCTGAACATTATACCTAGTTTTTACGGGAGAAAGTCTTATTCCTACGGGAAAATCTTACATAACGCGAGCGTAGGTCCATTGTCCTTACTAATGTTATAAATGCGAAACTTTGTATCTGACGGATGTATGGATGTTCGCATAGTCCCGTGGGATAAAAAACCGAAAAAAATTGGGAAAGACAGCGTGAAGTACAATAAAAAACAGCTCCATGAATGACACTTAGCAAGCGATCCGTGAGCTAAGTCTGGACATTCTGGAGCAGGCTTAAGCAGCAGTGTTAAAAAACGAGATACTTTATAATAATTTTCCACAATGAAACGGAACGCACTTATTTTAGTTTGGTTATGCAGCTATCAATATTGTTGTCTTAGACTTATCAATTAGAAAATGTTTTCTGTATGTGCGACAGCTGATGTTTGTTATTAAACATTATTTCTTCCAAATTAACCAAGTATAGATCAGACACATATTTATTTAAAAAATCTGGCAATATTTCTGTAGCGCTATTTCTAAAAAACGCCATCTGTTAAAAATCTGAATAACTGCGTGCTCTCCTAACGTGAAAAGGTTTTAGGTTTTTAGTTTAATGGTTCAATAAATTGAGTGCTAATTTGAATAGTGAGTAATTGTTGATTTATTGTGTCTAGTAATGAAAAAACATTGTTATTATAGTAATAAAAAAATAATATTAAATCCTCGAGATAAAAATGCGTTAATTTGGCCATTTAAGACAAATGTTACCTCCGACAAGCCAAGTAACGCCATCTAGTACAGTTTTCTTAAATAGCAAAACTCCTAGTATGAAAAGAACAATCTATACCCCCTCATTTATCTATGGCTGCGTATAGGCCGAAGGTCGTGGGTTCAAGTCCCGCCGGAAGGTTTACATTTTTGGTTGTAATCTATGAATATAAAATATTTAAAAAACAAGGTTACTTCTATTTGTGTTCTTTTCTTAGACGTTGTACTGAATAAAATAAAGACAAATGTTAAAGCGAGACATTCAAAGTAATTACGCACTTGCTTTTGCTAGCTTTCTTTTTCTTGTTCTTGTTCTTCGGCGACTGCCACCAGCGCCGACGCACCTCCAAAGCTTCTACTTCAGTTATCTCTATTGAATTCACCATTTCTAGTGGTCACCATTCACTATATTGCTATCACTATGTTTAGTAATATTACTATGACTAATGTTCACTACATTATCGTTATTATTCACTTTTCACCGTTCACTAAAGGTGTAGTTTTAAAAAGGATGTTGGTAAGTTTCCACTGTGGGCAGAAAAATATCTGAAAAACCTAGCACTTTTTGTTTCATTGTTGTAACATTTCAGGTAAATCCTTCTTATAAAAGCAGACCTGAGTCATACTAAAGAATTTATTTAGTAACGAACGCCGTCTAACTCGTCTTTCAGCAAGAAAAAAGTATTCGTCAATCTGACTAACACAACAAAAGAGAACTTCTAAATTTCCACTGTTGTAAACTAACACAATTAAACCAAAAAGCACGTCCACATTTTGTTTTAAATATACACTACTAATTTAAATACCGTAAAAGCTACTAAACGGCGTAGTGTCCACGCCAGACTACTAAATATAGAAATGAACAGGAAGAATTGCAATCAACAATTAATTTTATTTATATTTTTCCTGCAAATTTCCATACTAAACGAAATATCTGGCTACCTCCACACGAGTGTTATATTCAGTGTCAAATGAACTTATTTTTTTGTTATGGCACTAGTTTGTCTTTGTGCCAGTGTTAAGTAATATTATTTACTAGGAAAACTAAACGCGCTCAATAATAAACACAAACGGAGTAATAATGGAAGGACAGTAGGGTAAATAAAAATGGATAAACTAAAGATAAAGATAAAAGATAACTAAATCTTTATATTATTAAATAATACATATCACACTAATATTCACACTTAATATTATAAATATGAAAATATAATTGGATGTTTGTTCCGCTTTCACGCCTTAACTACTGAACGGATTTGGATGAAATTTGGAATGTAGATAATTTGTTCTCTGAATTAATACATATGATATTTTTTACGGGAAAAAGTCTTATTCCCACAGGAAAATCGTACAAAACGCGAGCGAAGCCGCGGGCGGAAAGCTAGTAATAAATAACGATGAACTTATTGATTGATTATTTCCTGTATGTCATCGTACCATAATAGTAGGTGCAACGTGACAACTAGATAACACAAAAGCTCTCGGATGATGATAACACAAAAGCTCGCCCATGAAACTGAACAACATTTCTATTCCACAACTTTCCAAAATTCTCATTTTGTTACACGACTGCCCAAAAAAGGAGTGTTATGTCTTCATGGTTCATGTATGTATGTATGTATGTATGTATGTGAGTTTCTTTAATTCTTCATAACTTCTAAATGCCTGAACAGATTTGAATAAGATCAGATCAGACATTAGGTAAGTATAATTAGTTAGTAATCATTTATTTTGGTTTAACTGTCGGGTGCCGGCAGAATATCAGCGCTGTACTCTAATTTTTATTATTTTTTGACATGGACCTACTTGTGTCGCAAAATCGACGTATCAAGCGTAACCGGACTTTTGGGGGAGCGGAAGGCTCTTACCCCTAGTATTATAGCAACAGCCTAAGGGCGCCCACTCGGGGGCTCGGACCTCGGCCCAGGACGGTGCCATGGCGAGGAGCGCGCGGGAGGAGTGGCCCTGCCGGGGCCTTCCGGGATCATGCAGACTGGATCGGGTGTACCGCGCCCCGCCGGCGGTGGCCCCGTCCGCAGCGCGTGCTGAGTCGGAACCCTTTCCTTGATGCAATACAGCATTCACATCTATGTTAATTCTTTGTATTTTAAACTACCCCTGAACTCTGTTTATGTTGTATTATAATTATTATTTTTTCAAGGAATAAATGCTTTTCTATTCTTTTTTTTCTAATTATTATGGCAGTCGTGATTTTAATTCTTAGATGAATTTGATATTTTAGAATTTTCATACAAACTGACTTGATGAACAACAACACCGTGCTCTCCGAAACACAAATACTCACGTGCAGTGCAGTGCAATGGCAGCTGTTATAAGGGCGGCTAGTAGCGCGTTGTGGGCCTCCTGCGACGTGGCTAGGGCTCCGCAGCCGCCCGTGGAGCCCTGCGATACGGCGGTGAGTCGCTGGCACATCAAACGCTCGACCACTACTTGCTCCTGGAAAGAAAAACGATTTGATTTAATGTAGGTATTTCTTTTGCGATTGAGTAATCATTAAGTGACTTTGAATAAAACGAATTCTTGAATTAAGTGTAAGTAAGTGACTCCACTTTGTAAGTGATTTTAAAACTTAGTACTTAGTCACTTAATAGATAATATTTTTAAGTAACTCAGGACGCTTAAGAGACTTATATTTCTGCACTTAAAATATGAGACTTAAAAGTGACAAGCCTTAGAAGTAAATTAATCCAATCACCTTGAATGAAAGGTAGGTTTAGGCCCTTCGTCAGGGACGTAGCATACCTGTTGTTTGTCCACCTGGCACTTCTCCAGCACGGTGTCGGGCGGGCCGTACATGGTCCCGACGCCGATCTGCCGCTTGACCTGGAACTCGCTCAGTTGTTGGCCGAGCTCCTCCTTGCCCTTCGTCAGGGACGTAGCATACCTGTTGTTTGTCCACCTGGCACTTCTCCAGCACGGTGTCGGGCGGGCCGTACATGGTCCCGACGCCGATCTGCCGCTTGACCTGGAACTCGCTCAGTTGTTGGCCGAGCTCCTCCTTGCCCTTCGTCAGGGACGTAGCATACCTGTTGTTTGTCCACCTGGCACTTCTCCAGCACGGTGTCGGGCGGGCCGTACATGGTCCCGACGCCGATCTGCCGCTTGACCTGGAACTCGCTCAGTTGTTGGCCGAGCTCCTCCTTGCCCTTCGTCAGGGACGTAGCATACCTGTTGTTTGTCCACCTGGCACTTCTCCAGCACGGTGTCGGGCGGGCCGTACATGGTCCCGACGCCGATCTGCCGCTTGACCTGGAACTCGCTCAGTTGTTGGCCGAGCTCCTCCTTGCCCTTCGTCAGGGACGTAGCATACCTGTTGTTTGTCCACCTGGCACTTCTCCAGCACGGTGTCGGGCGGGCCGTACATGGTCCCGACGCCGATCTGCCGCTTGACCTGGAACTCGCTCAGTTGTTGGCCGAGCTCCTCCTTGCCCTTCGTCAGGGACGTAGCATACCTGTTGTTTGTCCACCTGGCACTTCTCCAGCACGGTGTCGGGCGGGCCGTACATGGTCCCGACGCCGATCTGCCGCTTGACCTGGAACTCGCTCAGTTGTTGGCCGAGCTCCTCCTTGCCCTTCGTCAGGGACGTAGCATACCTGTTGTTTGTCCACCTGGCACTTCTCCAGCACGGTGTCGGGCGGGCCGTACATGGTCCCGACGCCGATCTGCCGCTTGACCTGGAACTCGCTCAGTTGTTGGCCGAGCTCCTCCTTGCCCTTCGTCAGGGACGTAGCATACCTGTTGTTTGTCCACCTGGCACTTCTCCAGCACGGTGTCGGGCGGGCCGTACATGGTCCCGACGCCGATCTGCCGCTTGACCTGGAACTCGCTCAGTTGTTGGCCGAGCTCCTCCTTGGCCTTCTGCCGGGCTTTGCGGAACACGTTGCGCAGGAGTTCTTCCTTGTCGTATTCTGGAAGGGAGACGATAGGTTTAGTGATAATGTTTACAACAAGTTATAATACGTACGTACATAATTATGTATGTGTAGTTATTTTTTTAATATCTTGAGTGTAATTTATTACATATTCTCCATAAAGGGGTGATTAGAGTTTTCATTAGGAGTACATTTATAATGTTATGTCACTTTATGCCGCGAGAAAACTTGATAATTCTACGGGATCCCTTAAAATGATAAGCAATTATGGTTTCAGAACTTAAAAACGTAAAACGCTGTATTCCCTAGGGAATCTGTACCATTGAGCAGTACATATTTGGGGCTATATAAATGTCACTTTATATTGCAGTAAAATTCCATTTTCCCAGCGTAACACAGCGTTGGATGTGAGCTGTGGTATGAGGCATGTTGACTGTATTTCGTAGGCCTGCCTTTAGAGCTATAGATAAGTCACTTTATACCGCGGTAAAACAGCGTATTCCCACAGTAATCCTTAACATTTAGCAGTGCATTTGGAGCCATAATATAAGTCACTTTATACCGCGGTATAATACCGTATTTTCACTGGAACACTCACCATTGAGCAGTAAATATTTGGGGCCATAATACAAGTGACATTATACCGTGGTAAAAATCAAAATTTTCCTCGGGAATCCTTACCATTAGGCAATGCATATATGGAGTCATCATAAGTCACTTCATACTACAGCAATACG
This sequence comes from Carpatolechia fugitivella, assembly GCA_951230895.1. Classification (NCBI taxonomy): domain Eukaryota; kingdom Metazoa; phylum Arthropoda; class Insecta; order Lepidoptera; family Gelechiidae; genus Carpatolechia; species Carpatolechia fugitivella. The sequence goes on along the minus strand of OX579670.1, from coordinate 10,802,565 downwards.
TCATTTTCCCTCGGGAAAACCCGTTGAGCAGTACGTGTTCGATGTCGTTAGCCGTATGTTCGTCGACACCATTCAGTTGTAACACAGCGTTGGGTATGAGGAATGTGGATTGTATTTAATAAGCCCACCTTTAGAGCTATAGATAAGTGACTTTATACCGCGGTAAAACGTCGCCATCCTTTAGAAATCCTCAGCAATGAGCAGTGCATATTTGGTGCCATAATATAAGTCACTTTATACCGCAGTAAAATGCCCTATTCCCTCGGGGAATAATGACTGTATTTCGTGCGCCCGCAACCTGAACTATATACAGTAGTAAAACTCCATTTTCCCTCAGGAAAACTCACCATTGAGCAGTACGTGTTCGATGTCGTTAGCCGTATGTTCGTCGACGCCATTCAGTTGTAACACGGCGTTGGGTATGAGGAATGTTGACTGTATTTCATAAGCCCACCGTCTGAGGGTCTGTATCGTGACTCCTTGCGCATTGCGGTAACCGTCCGTTATGATCAGCAGGAGGTTGGCACAGGCACATCTGTGGGTCAAGGTTTGATGAAATTAAGATGGGTAAGGAAAACATATTATTATATCTATATTTATTGAAACATCGAACAATATGCACAGCACAGTCTTGATTTATGATATGAAGGAGTGCTACTCTTTGACAATACTGTTATAAGTGGTGGTATATTTAAAGGTTATAGGCTCGGACCAACCACCCACTGGACACCACATCCTGTAGAATTTACTAACAAACTAATTACGAAAAAGTTGCGGTGCGGGGGCGCGGGGAACGCGTCGTGATTGGTTCATCTCGCTTACGCAACGTATTGACAGGTCTCATAATTGGTCGAAACTGAAGTGAGCCGCGAGGTATTGGCCGCCCAGAGATATTTATATGTGCAATGGGTGGTTACTCCGAGGTTATAGGCATAGAAGAACCTCTTTAGATATCAAAAAACAATAACTTAACTCAAAGGTTGACATTTCATGCAAAGACGACACAAATCAGCCAGTTTTGATACAAAAAAGAAATTGGTAAATATTGAAATACTTTTGATAACTAACAAAATAATAAGTAATGATTTGATGGGTTTCGAGTGTACAAATATTACTTTCGAATAGCTACTTTAATTTGGCAAAAACAAATGAATAAATCATCATCATCGTCGTGTGGGTCGTAAGGTCGACAACCGACCTCACAAACCCTGGGGTCAGTGTTATAGAGCCGCCAAAAGCCACTGACTTGAATCGTGGAACGACTAGATAGTAGCCGGGACTAACGGCTTAACGTGCCTTCCGAAGCACGGAATCATCTTTCTTTTCGGACAATCAGGTGATTCAGCCTGCAATGTCCTAACCTAACTGGGGAAAGTCTCACAAAGAGATTTTTGCTTGACAATGTCCCCACCGGGAATCGAACCCGGAACCTCCGTAATGGGCGTCGAAATCTCAACCACTCGGCCACGGAGGCTGATTAACCACCACAAGTAAACCATTCATAATATACCACTCGTACCTTCTCTCCCCTAGCAGCCAGTTGAGCAGCACTGCGGTCCTCGCCTTGGAGTCGCGCACCGAGCGAAGGTTCGAGAACAATCCAGAGTATGTGGAGTTGTCCTGGAAACAATCACAGCATCAAATATACCCAATCATGTTATATATAAAGAAAGTGAGGTAGATGCCGCACGCACTAGCGCGCAGAAATTGAATAGTTTTTATGTGTTTTGATTTAAGAAAAAACAAAAAACAGTCGCGTAGTAGCAGCAAATTCCTGCCTGCCAGCATTAAATAGGAATCAAAATTGAATACCGAACAGTATGAATATGTCACCTTTACTAAAATATCATTGAATTATACCTCGAGTTTTTTTAAGGTACCTTTTGTTAATGTAAATAAAGATCTTGTATTGTATCACTTACTATTATATTGAAATTCTGTTATAAGTGCCTGTTAATCTTTTTAAACAAATTCTAGCCATACCTAATCTAATAAACATGCATAATAGCTTGTACAAATTAAGAGACTATCTTTTTACTAATTTATTATCATTATTGGTACTGGTTGTTAATAGTACATTACGATACAAGGATCGTAGGTGGCTTATTACAAACGAGGTGACTTTTGTAAGCCCGAGCCGCAGGCGAGGGTTTATAATGTCACGAGTTTGTTATAAAACCTAAGATCCGTGTGTTGTACGACGTTTTTCAATACACTTGTCAGAAAACTGATAGTAAATAATTAAATTGAAATTGTTAAGAAGGTACCCCTACAAAAGCTATGATACTACAGGTAAAATTGATCATGTAGAAGTTGTAAAAACTAACCTTTATTATATCGTGCGCAGTTTGAGCATCCTGACTATTCACATTTATCACTAAATATCAACACTTAATCACTTATAAAACAACATTCAATGTAAAACAATTTAATGAAAATTTCACAAAATTGGCGCCAACCACAAATCGATATTATGTTTCTTTTTTATAAGCATAATTACGGAGAAAAGGCTCTGGCGGACATTCAGCCTCTGCGAATAGATTATATGTTAAATCGAGATAATTTTATTTTTATAATTAAAAAATTACTGGCTGATAATAATTTTGATACAATATGTTGAAATAAAAAAATATAAAATACTTTTCTCTTTGTATGAATCGATTTAAATATTTTTTAGTGTTAAAATGATCTTGACTGAATAATAATTTTGAAGACCGTAGAAATTAAAAAAAAAAAAAACGCACTAGTGCGGTAAAACGCATTTACCGCACAGTTTACTGCCTTCGTAAGTTAAATTTTCGAGCAAGGTATATTGAAAAATAATACTTACGGAAGCAGGCGAATCGTCTTCCTCCATAGATATAATAGCTCTTTGGGGATCCGCGCATGGCTGAAATAACAAAATTAATATAACAAAATTAATAAAACAATCCTATGTTATTCCTGTGTGTTGTTCCCATTCATTGTATTCACTTGTGTTGTGTTCCAAATGCTACACGCAAACAAAATACGTATCTAACAGATGTAACATAATTAATTTTTAACCTTTGTCCCACATTTTCTATTCTCATTTGTTTTGAACCTACCTTTCCTTTTTAATCTTATGTAAAGTGTTTCTGATTTATGTGTTTTTACCAGTTTTATGTGTTTTGATTTCCACGTATGTTTAGGTATTTTAATGTGTTTTTATCTTACTATATTGTAATGTGTTTTTATCTTACTGTATTCTTAAGTGTTGTATTCCTGTGTTTTATTCTTATGTTGTCTGATGTGTTCCTTTGTTATTTTCTCATTATGTGTTCCTAATTATGGTGTGTTATATCCCAGTAAGGGAAACGTAGTGTGGGACACCCCCCTGCCAGGTGGACTGATGACCTGAGGAAGGTCGCTGGTGGTGGCTGGATGAGGAAAGCGGGTGATCGTGCGCTTTGGCGTGCCCTTGGGGAGGCACACGTCCAGCAGTGGACTGCAATAGGCTGATTGATTGATTGATATCCCAATATTTTATTTCTACGTGCTGTGTCCTATTATTGTTTTCCTACGTACTGTTTTGAAATATGCTTACCTGTGTGTTGTGCGCATACGGCGGCGGCGGCGTGCCGGGCGGCGGCGTGCCTCGCGACCACGCCTCCTTCTCCAGAGCGCCTGCTGGAATCATGCACGGATACTTATAATGTACTTTTGAACCAACTGGATCATGACCCACTTTACGTTTCTAACCGTCCAAACAATAAGGCGTCAAACTGTTAATCTTGATCTAATTATATTAGTTTTTTTCATAGTTCATCTGAAAGTACTGAAATCAAAACAGAATCGAAATTGATAGAAAAACAAACTATATACAACATTATTATATATCCCTCTTACGAAAACAAAATTTTCTATGGCGGATGTATGGCCCGCGTGACATATGACGTCACATGTTACATCGGACCTCTCTGTCTAACCATCAACTTAGAAGCCTTATAACAGCTTTGTTTCTGAGCAAGATATTAGAAAAAATATTTTTGATGTGTTTATCTGGAACTTGAAATATTTCAATTAATGTATTTAAAAAAATTGTGCATATTCCCTATTGTATTTGAATGACAGGAGGAAAATGATCTTACGGTGGGTCCTGACATCGGTAGTATGTCCCTACCGTGGAGCTCGAGCCTACCTTGGATTGAGGCATTCAGACTACGCGAACTCGTAGTGGATTAACCGGACTTTACACACCTTTGAATTTATTTGCAGACGTGTGAAGGTTTTCATGCATATTTTTACTTCACATTAAAAAAAAACGAAGAAACTTCGAAAACTATAGAATATAATATGTAAAACTGCACCAGGGCCAATAGACTGAAGCCTTATCGCTCTAACTTACTGCAAGCTCAAACCATTCGGTGAAAAAGTAAGTATACAATGTGTTTTTAAAAGTGGTTGCCTATTATGGTGACGTCATAATTTCATAGAAAACAAGCAAGAAATAAATGAAAGTACTCACGCCTAGCGATCTCGTGGTCCAAATGTTCGGGCGAAGACTGGCTGCGGATGTGCAGCACAGGGACATTCCCTCGGTTGTCCTGCTGCAATTATAACGTCATATTGAGTGCACTTGCACTTGGTCATTGAAAGCCGTTTTAAAGATTGAACGAACTGGCAACGTCGCTTCAAAAACTGAGGACAGACAGACCTAGAGTAACTGTGAAAAGGCCAAAATTGGAACTACGGCGATGGAAATGACAACTTTCAGAAATGTGATTGGTTGAAATACAATTTTGTATTACTACTAGCGCCGCCTTTCCTTTTTAAGTTGGTAGGCCTGTAAGCCGAAGGAAAAGTTATATTTGTCTCGTTTCCTAGTATTATAGCAATCTGTCTCTTACTTCAGCTTATGATATTATGTACCTATACATAAACACATCTTGTAAATTAAGAATTGAAACAAAACAAATAAAAAAATTATGTTATACATCAAAGATAAATGAAAAGGTTGTTTAATAATGAAGTCAAGTAGTAATTCTTTATTTCAAGTGTTACTTCTTTTGTTTTTTTACAAAGTACGAGCGGTGTTGCCAGATCGCGACTCACAAAAAAAATATATTTAATTTAACAAAATGTTAGCACATGTTGAATTGTTAGACCAGTTTTAACATACACTCACATATAATATTTTGCTTATAAACGTACTTCGTCATATTTAGTCAAAAATAGTATATCATATTCTATAAATGAAGGTATATATTCTAATAAGAAATCAAGGAGGTACGTAGTAAGACAGATACGAGTAATAAGACAAGAAGCGAATGCAATAAAAAGTCAATATATAAATAAAGCTACGAATGTATTAAAATACCGACACCAAAATGGAAATATATCTTTGAAAACGTGATATTTTCAAAGATGTTTCAATAAAAAGCTGAGCGATTTGATCAATTATGTTATCTTTGCTCTTTGTATTGAATCTTTAAACCAATTACAACAAAAGAAAGGGACGTGGACTTGCTGACATTCTGATCAAAATTACTCAACTTTTTAGAAGTTTTATTGCTCAGTGTATCGGAAAATGATTCGATTTTGGCATTTGTTTTCAACACTATTTATCAAAAAGGTTTCACGTGTATTTCACAAATATCAAAATCGACTTCAATAAGACATCTATTTTGCGCTCGCTAGATGACAGCACAGCTTTAGCTATCTCCAATCACAAATTAGTACTAAAAATCGCGCCATCTGATTGGTGAATCGTTCTCCCAATGCTGCCAACATACAAACACAAATTTAGCGGCCATCTTTCCGAAACACCCAAAAATACCTGCAGAGGCGGCGGCGGAACATTGACCAACGGGTAGCTCATTTGCAATGCGATCGAATTAGGTTGAGGCCCGTCCAGCTCCCCATCGAGTGAATGCGACGACCTCGTCAACTTCGCCGGGTTATCGTTATAGGACGGCATCGATTGGTGCATCGGGATCGGCTTGTCGTAACGAGGTTTGTAGTATTGATTGTGTATTGGCGACGCGGAAGTGCAAGGCTTGGGTTTCGCTAAAGGATTTAAGGGAGGAGTGAATGTAGGGCTCAACGGGTTCCGTTTTGGACGTTCGGTGGATCTAGGAGGTAAGGGAGGGGGGGTGACGTTGTCTAGACAAGTCGTAGGCACCATCGGGACGGTATTATTGTGGACATGTCCATGCCTTCTCTTACTGGTTTCATCTGAATTCTGTCTGACTAAAGGCGGTTGGTTCTCTTGCTGCTTATTCTGTCTTTGCCTTAGATTCCTTATGCTCTGTCCTGTCAAGTTGCTCAGAGATCTCGGTAATCCACTCAGAAATCCAGTGTTTGGTGGGGGCGAGGTTTTGTCGAGCGATTTGTCGAAGGATTTGTCCATCATTGTCTTTGTTCGGGAGACCAGTCTCGGAGTCATCGGCGCTGGGTGCTCCGATGCCGGCTAGAAGGTTAATCGTGAGGCAAACATTGCAGTATTTGTGATGGTGCGATGCCTTTCGGTTGTGGAGATTTTGAGGGTTGTGTAGTGTGTGTAAAAGAGATATAATAAATAGGGGTTATAATCCAAGGTAGACTCGAGCTGTTCGGTGAGGACGTATATGGGCCAACGAATTATCTATAGTTAACAAAGCCCGCTAAAACATGGCACCTAATTAATTTTGACAGACGACGACGACAGACAGGCAGATGATGTCGCTGCTGTACATTGATGTTTACTTTCGACGTTCTTACAAACCGAGTCATATAAAACATTATTGTACCTTGTATTCGAATGTGGTATGGTATAGTTTTGCTTCTTTGGTATTCATTTGGTGGGGTCAAGTTTTAAGCGTAGTTACTGACTATAGATAATTCGTTAATATGAGCTAATGACAGCCTGCTGGGTTTCCTGGAGGAGTTGGGTTGGCTCGAATGACACTGCATTCCCACCCACACGCAAAATAGGCGCATTAGACGTCGGGTTGCGGAAACCAGCCCGTTTGACAATTGAGCTAATAACAAGGGATATAACTGTCATGTTTGTTTTTATATCAATTTGTGAACTGACTATCAAGAACAAAAACCAACAAAATCAAAACCTATTTACAAACATGTTTTTTCTTCAGTTTGTTGGTAGAAATAAAGTGGATTTTGAGAATGGCAAGTAATTTTCACAGTTCTAACGACATAATTGTATACAAGGGTGGATGAGTGTATGTGATGATCCCATAACTAAATGCTTTAACTAGTAGTCTTAATGTCACCTTTAGGGAAATTTACTTCTGCTTACTATTTACTATGTAACTTTGCTATGTTTACAAAAATCTCCACTAACTTCAGGCGTAGTGCGCAGGTTATAATATTTAGTATAATTTAGTAAATATTGCAATGTTCTGTACAGTTACACCGAACCCACCAAATGAGACGAAAAGTGAGTAATTTAATTGATTTTATTTATTTTTAATATTATATTTTATTAACACTATGCGCGCCGCTTCTTGCCTTTGTGAAAAAATCTATTAGTCGTGTTTACGTTTTACGATAATAATTATAAAACATTGTAAACAAATGCTTCGAAATTATTACAAATCTTAAGTCACTAAAATTTATTAGTAATTAAAAACTATGAGCTACATATTCTCGTATTATAATCTGTTTATTTGGTCTGGTTGTTCTTCGAGTACAGTTGACAGCAGAAAAAATATTGTTTCAGTACCTTGTAATATTTCGCGATTAATACAGTAATACGGGCATAGCGCATGTCTGAGAAGGTTACTCAATGACTGCAGTATTTAGATCGATTTCTTGACGCGCACTTTACTGTACCTAAAAATCACTGACACCTATTATTATTTTTACGAAATCTTCACATAAAAGATGCGACGCCAATCAGGTTACTTAGATCCCAAAAGCCCAAGTTAATCACAAGTTTGGTAATATCCAGTCACAATTGGACATGCACAGAAGCGACGCACACAGATAGCCTTATTTCAATACGGTTGGAATCTAATCGAACTTAAAAAATATACAAATATGCACGTCCATCTAGAAAGAGAACATTCGGGGAATCGACGTTCAAGGAAATAGACCTAACGAAATTGGAGTTAAGGTTAAACATCAGCTGCAATAGCGCCACCTATTGAAATAAATCATTTACTTATTGTCAGTGACTTCGATCGAAATTATTATGTGTTTAACGACAAAAGAAGGGTTATAAATATATTTTAGTTACTGTTTTATAGTCCTAAATATAATCAATAAGTTATGTGAGCCGTAACTGTCAAAAGTGGCCGCTTTTAACAATAAAATATATTTGTTACCCTTCTATTGTTAACACATAATAATTTCGATCGAAGTCACTGACAATAAGTAAATGATTTATTTCAATTGGTAGCGCCACTGCACTGCAGCTGATGTCTAACATTAACGCACCGACAGTTATCTTACCTCTCGCTACAGTAGGTACTAGGCGATAAATATTGAACGTCGGGTGTTCGCTTTTGTAGAGCGTTGTCTCTCTCGCACGTAGCACTTACAGATTACTCTCTTTCCAATGCCCAATGAGCAATATTTGTCGCCTATACTTGGGTTACTATAGGATGAGCTCTGACAGATTAAAATTTTAAAAACTTATTAATATTATTTCGTTTATTTATTTATTTATTAAGTAAAATTACATACTGTTTAATGATAAAATAAGAGGTGAAGTTACTTTTTTTAACATTTTAGCTAGGTATTATGGTTTTTAAACTGAATATTATTTTAAAAAGTTGTTAACGTCGTATGAAAATTTTTGAAGCTGTCAGAACCCATCCTATAATAACCCAACTATAGTACAGTAGATTGTACGACAAAGGAGCATAGTCTAGTCTCAGTGCAACTCTGGAAAATATACATAGCGTAAAAATACTTTGCTCGCATGCCATACAATATACTATTGAATAATACGAGGAGGGATCAAAAAGTAGTGAAAACGACATACTCCTTGGTAAGAAAAAAAAATACTGGCAGGCATAGCTCAGATACATATTTGTAATATTAATAAAGAAAAAAAAAACTTCGATTCTCTTTTGTTTTTTTTCTGAATGTAGTCATTTGTTTGCTTCGTGTCGGAACGTGTTCTCGAAAATGGAGAAAAACGAAGTGCGAGCCGTTATTAAATACCTCTGTTTAAAAGTTAACGACTCAAGAGATTCATTGCGATTTGGAGGCAACATTAGGAGAGTCTGCTCCGCCGTATTCTACTGTCGCAAGGTAGGCTTCTCAATTTCGAGTAGGGAGAACGAGCACGGAAGACGAACATCGTTGCGGCCGTACATCGACGTCAGTCACCCAAGAAAATGTTGCGAAAGTCGAGAAAATTGTATTGAGCGATCGAAGAGTTACCATCCGATACTTAATTCAAGAAACAGGCATTTCATATGGAAGTATTCAATCCATATTGAAACAATCTTTGAATATGAGAAAAGTTTCCGCAAGATGGGTGCCGAGAATGTTAACCGATAGTCAGAAACAAAATCGACTTGACACTTCGAAGATATTGTTGGACAAGTTTCAAGAAGATTCTGAGAACTTTTTGTCTCGTTTCGTAACAATGGACGAAACATGGGTCCATCATTTTGATCCTGAGACAAAACAGCAATCTTCGCAATGGAAACGGCCATCATCACCGACCCCGAAGAAGTTTCGTGCCGTGGCATCGGCTGGCAAGGTTATGGCCTCAATATTTTGGGACTCGAGAAGGGATATTGTTGATTGATTACCTGGCGCGTGGAACCACTATTACAGGCCAATATTATGCGGCTTTAATTCCCAAGTTGAGGAATGCCATCAAAGAGAAAAGGAGAGGGAAACTTCGAAGGGGCGTGCTGTTTCATCACGACAACGCACCCGCGCACAGGTCGGCAGTTGCGATGGCTGCCATTCAGCAAGCTGGCTTCGAATTGGTTGACCACCCCCCTTATTTACCAGATCTGGCGCCTAGCGATTTTTATCTGTTCCCCAAATTGTAAGAATACTTAAGGGGAAACAGGTACGAAGACGATAACGAGGTGATGGATGCCGCGGAGAGCTTTTTGCAGGACCAAGACAAAACTTTTTTTTTAAAGGGATAGAAGCCTTGGAAAAGCGCTGGACTCGGTGTGTAGAGAGACTCGGAGACTATGTAGAAAAATAAATTATTAAGTTATCAATAGTCATTATATTCTATTTCATTCTCACTACTTTTTGATCCCTCCTCGTACAATCAGAAGTAACTGAACCGCCTTTGTTTCACAATTAAAAAAAACAGGCCAAGTGAATTTTCATACAAACCGACTCGATGAACTGATCAGTTTGTATAAAAGTTTCAACTGTTTTCCTTTTTTTGAGATTTTATTAAAAGTTTCAGGACAAAAGTTGTTCAGTTTCCAAGACTGAACAACCACACGAGAGATTTTTCGTTATTGAGTTAAAACGATTGAGCTCGATTGGATTCCGTTTCGAAATAAGGAGTTTCCCGCGATTTCGGTTAGATTACCACATGACCAATGGTCGGTGATGATAATGGTATGCAGTTACTCGTTTTCGCCTCTCATCACCATACATATGCGGCCCGAAAAATATCGGCTATTTATTTTAAAAAAAGAACGAATTTCTCAGACATCCCACTTCTGATGTCAGAATGGATAACACAAATTCGAGCCACAAACGTATGTTAACAAATTCTAACATCAAAAATATGCAAAAAAAAAAGTATTTAAGTACTCAAGAGAAAAAATTGTGTGAAACTAGAACTCTATTGTAATTTGGCTGCAACATAGTAGTAATGGCAAGTGACAAACACTGTGTACTATTTAACATTGATACTAAAGGGATATAAGATTAAATATTTAAACAGATCATACAAAGATGGAAATGATCAAAGAAAATGCATTCTTCGAAGTTCAAAATTCAAACCGTTTGCATAGAACAAAATAGAAAGCTATGGAAGTAACTTTGCTGCCAAAAGAATCCACGAAGAATATGGCCCCAAATTTCACTAACCAAGTTATAAAGGTTTGAAATTTAAGATTAGACAAAGACAAAGATGATGTCACTAGGAAGAAGCGTCATTCATTCTCTATACAGAAAAGCGTTTTAGAAAGAGACGGAAATATTGAAACTTGAATAAATCACTATAAATTGTGTTTTAAATTGATTCTGTTTTTATTCATCGATTAGTCTGCTACTAATCCATATTTTTCATATGAATTCATAAAATAATGGTTAATAAGAAATATGCATAAAAAAAATAGTTTTTTTCATAGTCATCTGAAAGTATACAAAAATAGAATACTGACAGTCAAAACAGACTCGAAATTGATCGAAAAACAAACTAGATACAACATTATTAAACAAATATATCTGTCCCTCTCTTTCTATGGCGGATATATGCCCCGCGTGACCAATGACGTCAATGGTCATGTCGGACCTGTCTAACCATCAACTTTGAAGCTTTATAACTTTGTTTCTGAGCAAGATATTTGAAAAAATATTATCTGGAATTAGAAATATTTCAATTAATGAATTTTTTAAAAATGTGCATATTATATTTAAAGAAAAGTAAAATACGACGCTACGGGTTGTCGTTTTTACTAGGTTATTCCCGTGGAGCCATTTTGTATTGTATTACGTGTTCCATAGCTTCTATATTCGTTGCACGTTTCGTTGCGTTTATATCCCCCCCACTTACTATGGTAGCCATGATGGAATCAATCTCTTGCTGTAGCGTCGAGCAGCGCTGTTCGGCGGACTCGAGTTGGGCTTGCTTGCGAACATCCGGGACTTTTGATAGCTCGTCTGGAAAGTCGAGAAAAATGCCGTTGTTTAGTTATTGGGAAATTTTATGAGTTATTTAAAAAAACTAAAATAATGTACTTGTGTTTGCCTTGTGTCTGGTTGTTGTTTATCTATATATGTATTAATTTATTTATTTATGTAATGTATATCAGCTGTCTGGTACCCATAGTACAAGCTCTGCTTAGTTTGGGATCAAAGTCAAAGTCAAAATCATTTATTTCCATAGGATGTTATTACATCACTTAGATCCGTCATTACATTTTTTTGGGTGAGTTCACTAACGCAATGGCGGAATCTGTGGAGAAGAGCTCACCGAAGAAACTCCACCAGATGGCCGTGTGGGAATATGTCCCCACATATATTTTTTTTATCAAATTTAATACACGATACGCCATATATCCAAATCTGTTCAGGCATTTAGAATTTATGGAGGAATAAAGAAACTCACATACATACATAATACATGAACCCTAAACACATTACACTAGATAGAGAAACACGACTCACACGACAATAAACTAAATATATGGGGGAAACTGTTAAAAGAAAGCAGTGGGCAATAAGATTTAGCGCCAAAACAGGCAATCAGGTGAATCAGCCTGCAATGACCTAACCAAACTAAGAACACAGTTTCCCCACCGGGATTCGAACCCGGAACCTCCGTCATGAGAACCGAACGCTCGGCCACGGAGACTGTTGCATCATCAACAGCTCATATGCGTCCCCACTGAGGGGCTCGAGCCTACCCTGGTGTAGGGCGATCAGGTTTTATTCGACCACGCTGGCCCAGTTCGAGTTGGTCGACTTCACACACAACCTTTGAATTTCTTCACAGGAGTGTGCAGGTTTCATCAAGATTTTTTCCTTCACTGTAAGAGCGTCGAATAAACATACATACGAATTCGAAATCACATTGGTACGTGGTGGGGATCGGAACCGTGTCTCCCGGACGGAAGACAGCGGTCCTGGCCACTACACCACCCACGCTCTCGACTACATCCACCTGATCTATCTCTATTGTATCTACTACAACTAATAAACATCACCTGATATGCCTTCCTGCTTCATCAACTCCCAAAACATCTTTTCACTGTATTTGTATATCCGTTTTTTCTTCATCTTTAAACTAGACAATTTTCTTTTATTCGAATCATTTCCCAGAAACACTAATAAACACGTTTCATTTTTCACTTCCATTTCACTGAATCGTAGTGTATGATCGCATGGTTTCATTACAAAACTGAATGAGTTCTCATATTTGAAGGAAGTGTCAATATAAACACTCAAAATATTTGTTTACGTAAAAAAGAAAGAATTGAGGAATTGTTGTGACAATATTTGAAAAACAAATTATTCGATTGTGACTTTTTCTTGTTTGTGAATTTTGTGTAATTATAACAGAATGAACAATGAAACTCTTAATATCATTCTTATTCGAAATATCTAGTCAACTGATTAGTCAATTATTATATTTAAAAACTATTGATTGCCCAGATCTGCTTTCCAAAAAAATATAAATAAATTATTTTCTTTCTTTCTTTTCAAATTTTTTGTCCGAACCCCCAGATTGACCTCGCGTAACAGCGCTCCCATCCATCTTCCCTCAGTGTGTACGAACTACCGTCAAAGTTCATTTCTTTTGCGTGTAAGCAGCAATTTTAATAAATTGTGCCATGAATTTGACCTGGACCTGTTTAATACTGGTTCCGATTCGGCGAGACGTTTGCTAAATAGACAATTTTTTTTCTTAACTGGACAATCTGTTTGCGAGTTATAGCACTCATGGCTGGTTTACACGTATTAAGTTGTTAAGTAGCAACTAAATTTTAAGTAAGTGTTTACACGTCATTTTAGTAGTTAAGCTCTTTAGTTAGCCCAAGATGGACGATAAACAGCGAATTCAAATATTTAATAAATATAATAAATAAAATAATAAAGTATAATAAAATATCTATTTTTATATAATTAATATTATATTTTTATTTTTTTATATTATATTATTTTTATTTTTAATGATTAATATTTAGTATTAATAATATATTAATCATTAATATTTCTATATATACCTATATAATAATATATATTAAAATATTTCCAAAAAATAAACATAAAACACTCGCACTTAACTTCGCACTTCGCATTTAACTTAAAATTATCTAAATCGCGCCTTTCCAAACGTGTCAAGTGACAGGCCACGCCCACCAACTTATCCGAAAAATAGAAAAAGTTGTAATCTACTTGTTTACTTGCACACTAAATTTTAACTTGCAACTTACTACTAAATTCGCTCTTTACACGCACTAAGTAGCTTAAAATTAAGTTAAAATTTAGTTAACTACTAAACATTTGAACATATTGAACTGTCCTCTGTTGAGTTGGAAAAACATATTATAGTTTGCGTTTACAGACCCCCTTATGACCAGAACTTTCAAAATTTTGAGTTAATTATGGAAGATGTATTAAAATTAATAGTAAAGTCTAATAATAAATCTCACATAGTCTGCGGAGATTTTAATGTAGATTTGTTAGTAAATTCAACCTATAAAAGCAGGCTACTTGGTTTATTTAAATCATTTAATTTGGTTAACATTTTCCTAGAGCCAACAAGAATCACAGCGACTTCGGCTACTTGTCTCGATAATTTTTACTGTGATTGTAATTATTCCAGCAAACAAATAATAAACGCTCTTCAATCAGATCACAATGGACAAGCAGTGACTTTTCCTATTAGTCCAAAAAAAGAGAGTATTTCAATAAAGAAAAGATCTGTAACCGCGAGTAAAATTGAAAAATACAATAAAGCATTATGCGATAAACTGCCTGTTCCAAATTATGATTTGAATGATCCAAATTGTTTTTATAAAGAGTTCTTTTCTTTATTACATTGTGAGTTTGAGGATATATTTAAAGTTAAGACAATTAACATTAAGCCTAGATTCAGATTTAGTGACTGGGCTACTAGGGGCATTCGCATTAGTAGAGATAGGTTATTCGAATTATATGCTGAAAAGGCGTATAACCATAGTGAAATCTTCATTGAATATGTTAGAACTTTTTCAAAAACTTTTAAAAAGGTTTGTGCATTAGCAAAGGCCAACTATATTAAAAACAAAATAGTTTCGGCTGATAATGTTGTAAAGACGATTTGGAAGGTGATAAACTGCGAAACGGGAAAAGCTAAACTATACGACAACAGACATTCATTAAATACTGTTAGTGGTATCATTACTGCAGATGAAGATATTGCTCAAGAATTTGAAACATTTTTCACAAACATTCCATTAAAAACTACAGAGCCGCTTAATTCCTCACCTTCTTCTGCTCGCGATCTGCTGAATGCTAATGTTCAAAGGTGCCCAACTGTGTTTGAGTTTAGGCATATAAACCCGCAGGTAGTGATTAAAACTTTTAAGGAATTAAAGCTAAAAGATACTGAAGACTTATTTGGTATGTCGGTTAAGTTGTGTAGTTCTATAATCGAAACTCTGGCACCTTACCTAGCATTTTTATTCAATTCTTGTGTTGATCAGGGTGTATTTCCAGATTTAATGAAACATAGTAAAATAATACCTTTATTTAAGTCAGGAGATAAAAAGGATCCCGGTAACTTTAGGCCAGTGTCTATACTTCCGGTACTCAGTAAAATTTTTGAAAGGATAATACTTAATCAAATGCTGTCTCATTTTAATCTGAACCATCTACTCCATAATCAACAGTTCGGATTTACTAAGGGGCGTTCGACCACCGACGCTGCAGTTGCTCTCCTACATCACGTGTACGGGGCTTGGGAGGAGTCGCAGGATGCTATTGGGGTGTTCTGTGACCTATCTAAAGCTTTCGACTGCGTCGATCACGAGACGCTGCTAATAAAGCTGGAACATTATGGAGTTAGAGACGGAGCCCTAAATTTGATCAGTTCCTATCTAGAAAATAGAATTCAAAGAGTTCAAATAAACAGCACGAAGTCACTGGGATCTAAAGTCAAAATCGGCGTGCCACAGGGCTCAATTCTTGGACCGTTCCTATTCTTAGTATATATAAATGACCTGCCTTTTATGGTACAAAACCGATCTAGGATAGTGTTATTTGCTGATGATACTTCTCTAATTTTCAAAGCTAGCAGACATAATCAAGATATTGACGAAGTAAATGACGCTCTTTCCCAGATCCATGATTGGTTTACGACAAATAATTTAATGTTGAATCCCAAGAAAACAAAATGTATAAAATTTTCATTGCCTAATGTAAGGAACAACAACTTAGCTATTGTCTTGAATAACGAAAATTTGCAATATGTAAATGAAACAGTTTTCTTGGGGATCACTATCGACGCAAGGTTACAATGGGACCCTCATTTAAATGCGTTATCCGCAAGGCTCAGCTCGGCGGCATACGCAGTCAGAAAGATTCGTCAACTGACTGACGTTGCTACTGCCAGACTTGTATATTTCAGCTATTTTCACAGCATTATGTCCTACGGAATTTTATTGTGGGGTCAAGCTGCTAACATAAATAATATCTTTGTGTTACAGAAGAGGGCGATACGTTCCATATATGAATTGCGTGGTCGTGATTCCCTAAGGGAATTGTTTAAAGAAATTGATATCCTCACAGTATCCTCACAGTACATATTTGAAAACATCTTGTATGTCCGGAAGAACACAATGCTATTTCCTAAGAATTCTGATATACATAATATAAATACTAGAAATAAAAATAAAATAGCGCACCCAAAGTTTAGACTGTGCACAGTTAATAATTCATTCATGGGGAACTGTATTCGCTTCTATAATAAAATACCAGATGATATTGTAAATCTGTCCGATAGCCAATTTAAAGCTAAAATTAAAACTATTTTATGTTCTAAGGCCTATTATACGATAAATGATTACTTAGATGATAAAAACGTCTGGTCAACTGTTGTTCCAAATCAACGGAGTAGATTGTAATTATGACTCATGTATGATTCTTTATATATTTAAAAGAAAAGTACAAAAGATACAATTCCTGTGGAGTTTCTTCTGGCCGTTCTTCTCCACAGAGGGCGTACACTGGTAGTGAACGTGCCATCCATGATAGCTTTGACGTCGAAAAATGATTTGTAAAAATCTTAATTCGAATAAAAAATTTTTACTTTACTTACTTTACTTTACTTTGAACAACTTAATACGTGTAAAGCAGCCATTAGGCCTATGAGTGCATGAGCATGACCTTATGTTTTTTTATGTTCTGGTACCTACATGTGGAGACCTGTAAATGGCTTTTTGGTATTACTGTATTTACTATTAAGTTAACTTTAGCTGTTGGTCTTCCTATTATTAATAAATAAATAAATAAATAGTAAAACAACTGGTAAAATTAGCATTGTTGTAGTACGTTATGTGTTTCAGCGTATGACGCACCTTGCCCACTATATGAGGCGCTGAGAATATAAGTGGGCCAACCCACAAAAATTTAATACTTACATTATTTGATTAAAGGTTTACTTTCAAAGAAAAGTGCTCGGTTTTATAATGGTTTTTATTACACAAGATTAGCGAAACTAGCGTTTTTTCATTTCTTCTTGAGGAGAGCGTTGCGGATTGCTCCTAATGCGCGCGCGTCTCGATCGGAACTGGTTCGCGAAGGAGACAACGAAAGGATGCGGAAGGAAGAATGAATGTTTTATTGAGTAAATGAGTAATGAATGTGTAGTGAGTGTAGCAATACTCAAATATAATGGGCGCATTCCGAATCAGACTTACCAATTTAATTTGTCTGATACACATAGACATGCCTGCCTAGTTTGGGTTCATATTATGGTCTTATTGTGTGAAACGTCCATTAAAATTCCGTTTTATTCTATACATTTATTTTACGTATTATTTACCCCATATGTCCAATAATGTCCATCCAATTAAAACCCTGACTTGAAAGACTTACTCCTCAAATCCCTGATGTACTTCTGTTCCTGCTCCAGCATCAGACGCATAGTGTGGATCTTGGACACTTCCAACTGCCTCTGCTTCTCCGGCTGTAAACAAAATAAAGGTAAATTGTTTCAGTAAGTACACAATACACAGGTAATATTATGTAAACAGAGTGTTATTTATTTCCATTCAACTGAACAACTTTTACTAAGGAATAAACTGGCAGACAACAAAGATGGCCCTTTTATGCAAAACTGCGCGATCCGCTAATCTATTTACCCCGTTTTTTTTTTACATCTGACAACTATGTTCCTAATAATATTATGCACAATAGGTTTACATTTGCAAAAAAAATAATGTTTTTGTAAGAACAAATTCACGGCTTTACTTGTGCAGTAAGAGCTAATCTCGCTTCTAGCCAAATTTCATGATTCTATGTCAAGTAAGTGAGTATTGAAATTTATATCATCATCAACACCTCATGTAAGTCCTCACCAAGGGGCTACGCTGGCCCAATTCTAGTTGGTCGACTTCACACACAACCTTTGAATTTCTTCGCAGGAGTGTGCACGTTTCCTCACGATGTTTTCCTTCTGAATAGACGTACATATAAATTCGAAAACACATTGTTACAAGGTGGGGATCGAACCCGCGTCTCCCGAACGGCAGACAACAGCCCTAACCACTACATTACCGACGCTACAAGACCCAAGTATTTGGTATTAATTTAAACTTGATACTTTCACACGTTCCTGAGAAAAAGGGTCTCGACATACAGACAGACGGACAACGAATTGATCCTATAAGAGTTACTGTTTCCTTTGGAGGTACGGAACCCTAAAAATCCAAAGAGAATTGTTAAAGAGAAAGCTAAAGAAAGCATAGCATGCAATGATAATCCGAAATAAAATTCTGGTCTACAACGAGAATTGTAATCCTCACAATACGCCCGGAATTACATAATTCAGCCTATTCAAAAAAATTACTACAATCAATTTGTGGTTAAATAGTATAATTGACACTGTCGCACGTTTTGCCATATCTTTCAGCCGGGAATCGACCTTGCATCTGCGTAACAGCTGTGCACATAATACTCGACTACACTATTTACAGTGACAAATTATAAAACTTGACAACCAAAACATTCTCCACCATTATTATGCACTATTACTATTTTTTTTTCATGCCGCCCGCCCGCGGCATTGCTCGCATATTTCTCGGATATAAGATACCGCGAAAGTTCTCTAATAGATGGCACATCAACTCACATAGTGACGAAATTTTTTTTTTTTATATACTCACCGGCACATCTAACCGCCCACCCTTGTATTTCGGGTTAATTTTAAACTACGCTTATTGTTACACATTACAATTGATTTATTGATAATTTTACGATAAATTAAACGCACTTAAATAAACGTTAAATTAATAACTTTTTAACTAACATCACCTATAACTAATAGAATTATAAAGAATCACGAGTATTCCCTGAAATGAAGGGTAGGCGGTTGAATGTGCCGGTGAGTATATTTACTATGAAAAAATTTAGTACAAAATCCGGATGTTCCACGAGCAAAGCTCGGTCGTTCAGGTACTAACATATTATTCTCCAAGTCATGCCGTTTAATGCATCATACAAGTAAACAATTAACATATGAATTTACTAACTATTGTCCGTATCGTATATTGTAAGCCGCAACGCAAGGCAGAGCAAGGACGCAGCATTGTCTTAGGTTACTATTTATTACCCACTTATAAATAATTATAGTTGGCGGCATGTACTTGATGTAACGTAAAATATACGTAAATCTAAAAACTTGAGATTTAGATTTAGCCTGTAATGTCACACTGTACGGCAAAGGCCCACCGGGAATCGAACCCGGAACCTCCGTAATGGGCGTCGAAATCTCGACCACTCGGCCACGGAGGCTGTTTAGACGTCTAATACACCGCGCCATGTCCTCCGTCGAAGGCAGCGACTTAAAAACCTTTGCCATGGGGTTCTTCAAAACGCGAGTATACAGGGCCCTCAAAGGCTGGCAACTCCCCTGGTGATGCGAATGCCCATGGGCGACGATGACCACTTACCACCACTGTGGCTTGTCCGCTCGTTTGCCTGCTTAATTAATATAAAAAAAAACTTTATTCGCAGTCAGCAATCGAGCAGATGCCTTATGAGTCTGATGAATTTCTCATAGACCTCATTGTCAGATCTTGTCCCAAATGCGAGCAGAACACCCCTGAGGTACACCCTCGGGGTACACCTTTCTAACAAAAGGAATAAATAAAAACAGATAGCGCGGTAAAGATTATCGTTGAGCATACGTGAACATCAGAACTAATCAACTTAAATCAAGGTCAGTGCAGGGAGGCAAGGGGGGGGGGGGAAGGAGAGGCTTTTGTCCAAAAGTAGGATGTTATGTCTATTTAAAAAAAATCTTCAGACCGTGTTTTTATGTTTGGTACAAGGCTGACAATTTCACCCTAGAACGGACATATTCTACTTTTCCTTCTAAAAGGGAAAAAACACAAACGAGAGAACAATATATGAAAAAGCTTGTGGAAATAAAGTTGTTCTTACATTGACAGGTACGGGTGCAGTGATTGGTGTTTTATGTCGCGACGTGTTCTGTTGTACTGTTAACACTGTCTTGGGATTGGCTGGAAAAAAAAGAAAAAAATTAATAGACAAAGAACAAACACAGATTTAGAAAAATTAATAACATTGTTCACTGAATTATCACCTATGATATGCTATGCTCTTTCCTACCTTTACACCTACTTTTGTCATGTCATGGGCTCGTAAATTCTCTGTATTTAATAATGCTACCCAAGCTCGCTTTCTGCGTGACGTCCATGAGCTCCTCAAGCGTGCAGTAATTAGGAAATGCAGAACATGACATATGATAGGATGTAAAGTAATCAATATTCAATACTTCGATCCGACACTCGGGCCAAAAGTCTGCCCCATCTGAGAAACCTTACCCTACACTGTTTCCTTTGCTCCGATCTTTCGTTCCCTTCATATATATCATCTGTTACCTGAAGATGTCTCACCTCTGATCATATGCACCACTTGCTGGTGCGTGTGATGCAGCACCGGCACGCAACCGACCTTCAGGATGCGGTCTCCGGCGCGAAGACCAGCGAGCCAAGCCGCGCCATGCTCTTTTACTGACTGCACGTAGACTGGGTTGTCGCCTGTAACGTGATGATGAAGAATCTTTAGTTTGATTTGAAGAAGAAGGATATCTATGGCAAGTGTTGTCAGCTCATATAAATCCCAATCAAGGGGCTCGAATTTACCCTTGATTATCAGACTTTGGTCGATCACACTGCAGTGTGCACTGGCGCGGGTTGGCAGCGGGTTGCATTGCTTTCCAAGTGTGTGCAGGTTTCATTCACTACACCATCGAGGCTTACTCAAATATCTGATCGGCCGGGCATCGAACTCCGAACCTCTACCATCATATCGTTAGTTAACATCTGAGGAATATCTACATGTACGACCAGTACCAATAGGCGGAGATTTTGGCAGCTACGATGGAGATGACGAAAAGCGTTTGACTCATTTGGGGTACTTGGACGAAACTCAGAGCAGAAAGCGAAGATAAAATCTTATCTAAAAATTAAAAACACGACTGCGTCGACAAAAAATATATAGCCAGTGTCACACGGGCTGATGTAAGGATTCTAACAATAGCCCACTCATCCAAATCTGTTCAGGCATTTAAAAGTTATGGTGGTACAAGGTTACATACTTACATACATACATGAACCCCAAACACATTACACTCCATTTATTGGGCAGTCGTGTAAAAAAGGGAAGCTTTCGCATAGCAGCAAACATTCCAATAAGAAGGATTAGATCTACGATTTAGACATTTTCAAAGCAGTTCCCAATACTCACCGGAGACTTTCATCCCGTAGCCGTGCTCATCGCGCTGGATGGTGACGGTGAGGAGCTCGTCGCCCCCCGCACCGCCCGCGCCCCCCAACATGCCTGCGACAATACAGAAGCACACGTTAGATAGGGAATACTGGTGCACGTGACAATACAGAAACATACGTTATTGGAATATAGAGCGTCAAAGACGTCGAAAACACTATATTATACGTAATAACCCGGTAGATAATGTGTGTTATTTATATTATACGTTTTTTTTACCACGAAAAATAATTCATTCGTGTCTTTTAAATAATATCGTATCCCGTATTACTTATCCTATGCTTGTACACAAAAAATGTTCTACTTACAGACTTCACTAACATAAATATTATAAACGCTTAAAGACATGTATAGACACCATGCACACAGAGTGTTTAACGTACCTGCCTATTTCAAACGTAAAGCAGTAAACTGCAGACTACTACACTATAAACGAGCACGTTTATTGCGAACTAGCAAGGACGATATTCACAAAGCAAGTATGGATATGGACTAACATTACACGTAGGAAAACGTTACCGAAATACATCTGCATTACTGCACTGTAAACAGGAAGCGAAAGCTACGCACTGCGGCAGTTGTCTAAATATCTGTTTGTTGGACGCATTGAACAGCTTTCTTTTCAATATGTTCCCGTGTGGTTCCTTTCCCGGATTATTGAGAAAAGAACCACCCCATATCTTTACATAGCTGTCTATATACACATTTAAGATACGGCGTTATATTTTGGGGCAATTCTACGGATAGGGAATTAGCATTCAGAGCACAAAAAAGATGCATAAGGGCAATGTTTAATTTAAAACGATACGATAGTTGTCGACCATATTTCAGGAAATATAATATATTGACACTGCCTTCTTTATATATGTTGGAAATTGCTCTATTTGTAAAAAATAACAGAAATATTTTTATGAGACAATCAGACAGAGTAGTACACGTAACCGACGAGACGATGACATAGTCACCAGGGCTCGGTACAAAACTGCTCTTCTGAAAAAAAGCGTTATCTGCATGGCACCACTAATATATAATAAAATACCAAAGGAAATTAGGAAAAATAATATTAATATGTTTAAAAAACAATTTAAGACTTACCTGCTTGAAAAATATTATTATAGTGTAAACGAACTTTAAGAACTAGGACATAATAATTGTATTCTATACCTACTAACTTAGTAATAAGATGTTGTGACTAATTGAATATTTGTATACCTACTAAGTGGGTTGGACATAGCGAACAAATGAAACTTCATCACCTGTAAAATGTACCTAACCTATGTTCACAAATAAAGATTTATTATTATTATACGGAAACTTCTTCAGTTCACCTATTATTATTATTATTATTATAGGTACTGTAGCATCGGGAGTGTCACTGAGGGAAAAGTTTAAAGAAATCAATATTCTGACATTTGTGTCTCAATATATCTATGACAATCTTGTGTATGTAAAACGAAATATGAGTAATTTTCAGAAGTACAGTGATATACACAATTTTAATACTAGAAATAAAGACAAGTTGGTTGCTTATGTCAGCCGACTACATAAAATTAGTAATTCTTTTAAAGGCAATTGTATACGCTATTACAATAAGGTCCCTACTGATATTAAAAACTTGCCTTTAGACAAGTTTAAAATAATTATAAAACAGAAATTGTATAAAAAAGGTTACTATAGGATATCTGATTACTTAGAGGACAGATGTCCATGGGAATAGATTGCTTGAGTGGCAGGCCTTTTCGATATTTAATTAGCATTAATTTTGTAATATTTTAATTTTTTATTTAAAAAAGGAAACGCAAAAGATGCGACGACTGTGGAGTTTCTTCGGTGAGCTCTTCTCCACAGATTCCGCCATTGTGTTAGTGAACTCACACAAAAAAATGTAATGACGGATCTAAGTGATGTAATAACATCCTATGGAAATAAATTAATTTGACTTTGACTTTGACTTTGGGCCTCGTTGGCCTATGTGCCATATAGTTTGGTGCTGGCGATGTGATTATTTCTGAGCGTTGGAGCAGACGGGTTCTCAAATGGAGACCGCGTCTCGGGAAACGTAGTGTGGGACGCCCCCCTGCCAGGTGGACTGATGACCTGAGGAAGGTCGCAGGTGGTGGCTGGATGAGGAAAGCGGGCGATCGTGCGCTTTGGCGTGCCCTTGGGGAGGCCTACGTCCAGCAGTGGACTGCAATAGGCTGATTGATGTGATTCTTTTTAGAATACTTATATATTCTCTTTTTAACTACCTGGTTTAGAAAGAGAGCGATAGAAACTTCATACGAGCTTGGCCGGGGTGTTTTGACGGGCTTTCCTGTCGTCCGCCGTCGTGTGCGGACGATAGTATTATTTCCCAGTGCAAAAGTTGTAAAAACGATTATAGTAGAAGTATTTATAAACAGTGTGTTTTATTAAGTAGCGAGCCGTAGCTAAAGTGGCTACAGCTGCTAACTTTAATGAAATCTTTCAAAGTTAACTTTTCTAGACATCTAACTGACCACAAGAGCGATTCTTGAAAAAGCTTTTCTATTCCATACATTTTAATTTGCTGATGTCTTCTGAAATTAAATGTAGGATATTTAGTGACTTGGGTTTTGCCCCAAAGAATATAGGTTACCTATGCGTTAAGAAACATAAACATGCTCGTTGCAACTTTAGTTTTGTTAGATTTATGTTATTTTGATTTTGTTTTTGTTGTGTTGTACTGCGATTTTTGGCAAATAAATAATATCTAATACGGTGTGTTATAGACACCAAAGATGTTTCACAAATCAGGTACATAAATTAAATCTAGTTTCAAGTAGTACAAAACATCAGAACGGAAGAAATAAATTTTGTGTAAAATACGAAAGAATGGGACGTCGGCGACCGACCGTCATGTACAATAAATTATCAGCTATTTAACGAGGTCGACCGTACCGATCTAGGCATGGAGAGGAAACAATGTATTATTTTAATATTGTCACTATTGTAATGAATTTAATTTAAAAATATATATTTGTATAGTTATTTGCTTTCAAGGTTTTCAAATCAGGGTTTTTAATTATGCCTTGTCATTGTCTCGTCCCTACCGAAGGGCTCCAGCTTACTCTAAACTAGGGCGAAGAAGCCACATTCGACCATGATGCTGGCGAAATGAATTTCTTCGCAGGAGTGTGCAGGTTTCCTCACTGTTTTGCGTCACCTTGCGAGCGTCCAATAAAAATAATATTCAAAAACACATAATACGTGGTGGAGTTAGAACCCGCATCTCCCGAACGGGAGGCAGAAGCCTTAGCCACTACACTAACGACGCTCTACAGATTTGAATTTACGCTCGATTTAAACAGGACAGAGGTGATACTTCGGCTACTTCTTTGAACTCCTACACAATCTTAAGATCTTGAACTTTGTAAGCAGATCCAGGAATTAAAGCTAGTCGATGATCAAAATAGCATTTATTCCCTCCCAAGGTCGGGACATAAAACAATTTGCGAGCACACGGCGGGCAGACAATCGTTTCCGAGGCTCGTAAATCGAACACAAAACATGTGCACGCGCAGCGTTACCTCCTCCGGTCATTTGGCGACGTCAAAACGTATTTTTCGATTTCATTCACGGTTTTGTTTGTTTTATTTGACAGTTTGTTCTTGTTGCTTTTTTGAGTAAGATTGTTGTGAACTATGTTGATTTCCACCGAAGGAGGGCTCGAGCCTAACCTAATTTAGAACGAACAGGACCGCATTCGAAGTACATTTAAATATTTGTTTTATTGAAATTGCTTTCTCTTACAATCTTGATGCCGTAGGATATAGTGCATTCGGACCGTATTGCATCACGACAATGCACAATAAAAATGCATTTACTTTTTCAATAGGAAGAAAATACTAATTAACTCACAATCACGATGTAGGTGAGAAAAGACGTAATGGCGACAAAGTCACGCACCACGCAACAACTGATCGAATAACAGCTGTCTAAACGGTATTTTCAGAGCGGCAAAAGCATACGTAGGAAATATTAACCGCCGCATATATTACAAGATCCTTAACACCGCCTAATCCAAGCGCTACCAAACACGGCGTAAGTATTTATGTCAACGACACCACACGCCACAACGCACCCGCATACTAACAGAAGCAACCATTGTGTAAAGAAATGGGGGCTATTTGGAAGAAAAGGAAACTAGAGGTAACGTTATCAGCTTATTTAGCCACGGGAATACCAAAGCAAATAACCTCTAACTCGGCACAGAGTTGATCTAGTGTCTTTTAACAAATTCAATCAAACAAATGAGTCTTTGGCGACTAAATAACTCTGACATAGGGTTTGTGTGTATATCACCACACGAACATCGCACTAAGAAGAACGGTGTTTCCGACCTAATATCGCTAATCAACATCAACGGCCCGTTACAGTCCACTGCTGGACTATGAGCCTCCTCCACTTCGTGGAGGGTTTTGCCATAATCTCCACGCTTGGCAGGCGGGTTGGAGATCGCAGATTAAAAGGTTACTGCATCAGAGAGCGCTGCTGCCCGTTCCCTGTTCAATGTGTAGTCCCTAAGTCGTTTCTTACGACACCCACGGGAAGAGTAGGGATTGGTGACAAATGTATTCTATTCTGCCGTCACCACACGACGGCATATCGCCAATATCAATTTCATAACTTGTTAAGTAAGTCTCTTCTACTTTGGGTTTTATTTCGTCCGTTCTTTTGTTAGTTCACCTGTCAGCCATGTTGTTTTGAACTGGATGACGTCATAATTCCCTTGGACTTGCCAAACGCTCTTCCGCGAGCTATTTGCTAGCTAAGACGGTAGATAGTCCGCGATTCCGGTAAATAAAAACCAAAATATTCGAAATTGCCTATCTCTTCTAGAACTGTTTCTTTCAAATATATAAGGAGCGCACCAAAGTACTGTTTTGTTTTGTAATATTAAACAATGATCATTATGTACTATGTTTACTACTAGTAACAGGATTGTACTACTAGTAGTAGTTAGTTGTGTACAATAAATGATTAAATAAATAATAACATAAAAAAATAATGGAAAAATACTCCCAGCTGAACTTAGTTGTGATAGGATAAACGGTAACTGATGACGGGTAAAACAGAATTCAATAAAATGAGTAAAAGTTGGAAAGAACAATTTTATCAATTTTGGTAAATAACTAAAATATTCCGTGGCCGAGAGATAAAGCGTTCGGTTTTCATTACGGAAGTTTCAAGTTCGAATAACTTTGTAGGACTGTCGCAAGTTTGATTAAGACACTGCAGGCTGAGTCACCTATTTTTCGACGATTTTAGACGATTCCGTGTTTCCGAAGAAACGGCCGTTGGTCCCGACTATTCAGTCTGACCCAATGTGTGTACAAATAAACGATTTATCTATCTATCTATCTATCTATCTGTGTAAAGGCCTCCCTCGTCTTCCACTTCTCCCTATCCTCAGACTAACTGCCCGAATATGAGTCCTGTCATCTCCTACGACGCCGTCCACGTCTCAGCCTATCTGTCCCGGCTATTGTGAATTGTTATTTATTAATATTTTGTATCTTTGGTGTTATTTTAATTTTATAATACGAGTATTTGTGCTATTAGTAAAGTTTTTGTCTATCTATCTATTTGGACAGGAAACGGTCGATAATTGAGCCATGTCAGGATCCTTCGGCGCGGCGGCGGCTAGGAGCCTGGCTCTGACACCAGGGTTTGTGTGGTCGGATTTCGAACTAAAAGACTAGTTTAATTTAAATTTAGAACGTGCTCTCCAGAATCGAGTTCGCTGTCAAATTATTTAATACACCAGCGGCCTTGGACGAACATTCGCATATGAAAAGTGTGACACCGAAACGTGTCTGCATTTAGACTGTGTTAGTGTAGTGTAACTGTCGCCTTATTTCACAAATTTAATGGTTTTGGAATATCTAGCGTTACTTCCGCGACGTATTTCATGGAAGCTACAAATAGTTGACTCTTCTTCAGAAGAAGAGTGAAGAAGTTCTTCATCATCTTGTGGGTTTTAAGGTCGACAAGTGACCTCACAAACCCTGGTGTCAGTTTTATGGACCCGCCACCAAAGGCCACTGACACGGCTCGTGTTTCAACTGCTTCCGTGGATAGGCAGCGAAGACGTGCCTTCCAAAGCACGGAATCATCTTGCTCTTCCAACAATCAAGTCTCAGGTGATTCACCCTGCAATGCCCTAACCGAACTGGGGACAGTCTGACAAAGTGATTTTTGTTTTTGGAACCGTACACTACGTTCGGCCACGAAGCTTTTTCTCTCGAACTGTGAAATTAAATGAACTGAAAGCTGTAAAAACTGGATCAGTTTAAAAATGGGTCACGTTGCACGATCACATTGGAATATATTTCACCGCATCCCCGCCTGTCAGTCATTAATGTGTCTCTGTTGTACAGTAGCCAGCACGTGATGCTGGACACTTATGCTTTACGAATATTGCACATGGCACATCTTTCTTTATGGACTTTCTGGATGTGATTCAGTCTGCAATTTATTCAAACTGGGGAAAATCTCACAAATTTCTTTTTTGTGTTGCAGTGTCCCCACTGAACCGGGATTCGCCTTTAAAAGATCAAAAAGGGATAGGAAATGGACATTGGACATCTTAATTTTAAAGCTGACAAACATCTAATTTGGACCTTATGGACGCGTCAATTGTATAATTTTAGTAAGGGGTACGAGCCTTCTGCTCCCCCGCAAGTCCGCGCCCACTATATTACCACTCTGGTATAAATAGTGATTAGGTCCGTCAAAAAAAAAAAGTATAATTTTAGAGC
The DNA here is from genome assembly GCA_951230895.1 of Carpatolechia fugitivella. NCBI lineage: Eukaryota > Metazoa > Arthropoda > Insecta > Lepidoptera > Gelechiidae > Carpatolechia > Carpatolechia fugitivella. The sequence continues at coordinate 10,774,138 of OX579670.1, read as the reverse complement.
ACTGCTCAAAAAGACATCTATATATCTTTCATTAGTGATAAAAACGAAAAGGATAGCAGGATTTTGAAATTACTAATAAAACATGTCTTCCCGAATCGGATGGTACGCCAAATTTTTCGTTTCTTAGTGAATTCTAGTTTGTTTTAATTGAGGATGCAATAACTTGCTGTGTTCATTCACGAAGAAGACCAGTAATAATGAAGTGAAGTTTAAAAAGTTGACGGCAAAGGCGCTCAGACTTAGCGACGCCTGCGCCGGGCGTGTTGCGACTACACTGAATGTTATCAACTACAGATATGAGAATAAGGGTGCATCCATTAATTTCGTGAGGTGATTGTACTTGTATTGTATGGGATTTTGGGGTTCGCATAACCGCGATAGATATTAATGTTTAGAATTTAGCCATATTTTAATCTTAACTGGGCTTTCCTTGCGGGAAAAAACTACTTGGTATTTGCCGAAATCTGTTAAACAGATTATGTATTCGCCAAAGCAGGTTTATTTTTCTCAATCACAAGGTTGCAAATTTAATAACAGAGCAAACCATTCAGCTCTAGTGGCTCTTGTTGTTGAGCTCTAGCCCTGTTTATCTTCTGTTATTTTTTAATGAAGATAACAATGATAATCCGTTTAATACAGCCCCTTTGTCTTGGCGCAGTGGCAATTCAATATAAACACATCACACTACTATAATTAACGTTAATCTCACCCTTTAAATAAAGATCTTATCTGGTTTTTATACCGTAATTTATATCCATTGTTGGCTTCACAGTGCTTTGTTTACAACGTGCCGGGTGTATATTTTATAAAAGGGCTTTTTAGACCCTTTATTAAACTTGTTACAGGCTAGGTTAGCATTTATAATGAACTTAAATGAAAATTTTCATGGATTCGTTAATTTTAAAAGAATTTTATTATTCACTAGCTGTACGCCCGCGGCTACGCTTCCGTTGTGTAAGATTTTTCCCGTAAAAAGTATCCTATCTATGTGTTAATCTAGGTTACAAACTATCTCCATTCCCAAATTCCATTGAGTACTTTAAGCGTTAAGGCGGAACGGATCAAACATCCAAACAACCAATTATATTTTCACATTTATAATAATAATCAATTAGGAAAGATTAGACTATCAATGTTTTAACAACGACATCTAGTTTGAAATAAGTCCAAGTAGAGGTTTGCGCATTGTGTGTGTTATATGGATAACAAAACAAAGTAGGTAAAGAATGAACTGAAGTTAATGAAGGCTTTTGTCTCAATATCGTGACCTTACTTACGCCAGGTTATAGTTTCCCTTTGTTTCTGACAAGGTCTGTACGCGGAGGAGTAAAAAAATTAGAGCCCTTACCGACGTAGACACCGCTAGACTAGTCTACTTCAGTTACTTTCATAGTCTAATGACCTATGGTGTTCTATTGTGGGGTCACGCTGCGAATGCTAATAGTATATTTATTTTGCAGAAACGGGCTGTTCGTGCAATTTATAGATTAGGGCCTAGAGTGTCACTGAGGGAAAAATTTAAAGAAATCAATATTCTGACATTTGTGTCTCAATATATCTATGACAATCTTGTGTATATAAAACGAAATATAAGTAATTTTCAGAAGCACAGTGATATACACAATTTTAATACTAGAAATAAAGACAAGTTGGTTGCTTATGTCAGCCGACTACATAAAATTAGTAATTCTTTTAAAGGCAATTGTATACGCTATTACAATAAGGTCCCTACTGATATTAAAAACTTGCCTTTAGACAAGTTCAAAATAATTATAAAACAGAAATTGTATAAAAAAGGTTACTATAGGATATCTGATTACTTAGAAGATAGGTGTCCATGGGAATAGATTGTTTGAGTAGCAGGCTTTTTCGATATGTAATAAGCATTAATTTTGTAATTGACAATATTTTATTTAAAAAAGGAAACGCAAAAGATGCGACGACTGTGGAGTTTCTTCGGTGAGCTCTTCTCCACAGATTCCGCCATTGTGTTAGTGAACTCACCCAAAAAAAATGTAATGACGGATCTAAGTGATGTAATAACATCCTATGGAAATAAATTATTTTGACTTTGACTTTGACTTTAGTAATAATACAAATCAGAAGACGTATATCGTTTACTTAATCGCTGTTTTCAAGTCGCATGAGCACAAATTTCTAGTGTATGAAAGTTGCTGACATTTAACTTCTGGTATTTTTCCTGGTACTTAAAAATCGATTGAAAAATTTAAATAGCGTATTTATTCCATGAAACTGAACATCGTTCCTTTTTGTTTCGCTTCATACTTGTACAACAGAAGAATCAACTTTTTAAATCTGATTCATCATCAACAGCTCATATACGTCCCCACCGAGGGGCTCGAGCCTACGCTGAATTAGGGCGATTAGGCCTTAGTCGACCATGCTGGCCCAGTGCGGGTTGATCGACTTCACACACAACCTTCAAATTTCTTCGCAGGAGTGTGCAGGTTTCATCTCGATGATGTTTTCCTTCACTGTAAGAGCTTCGAATAAACGTACATATTATGAAATTCGAAATTTGAAAACACATTGGTGGTTGGTTGGTGTCTGGGAGACACGGGTTCGATCTCTATTATGTATGTGTTTTTGAATTTCCTAATCTATTGTACCATAGTTTTTGGAAAATATTATATCATGTCATTAATGATGATAATAATGATTCAAGACTGAGATTAACAAAAAATCCATCATATTATTCACACCAGAATATCTCAAAAGTAACCATACAACTGTACTCGAGTACCACACGCATGTGAAAATTAATCACAGTGTGTGTGGCCGGTCCAAACCAGTCTGATGACGACCACCGTTATAAATGCACTTATACGGTATTTCGCCTGGCGAATATAGCTACACTATGCTTGAAGCTTTGAAGGATGACTGAGGTTAGACAACTACAACTTTAGAGCGAGAAGACACACAGACATCGAAGATACTGCTTCTCAAAAAGGATTAATGTAAGTTCGGCTATCTTTTCGCATTTTAATGATTAAAAAAGGACAGGAGATGAATATCTTAACATTAGAGATGTCAAACAGCGAATTAAGAGTTTACGGACGCGTCGATTATACAAACTTAAGAGCGCATTCAACGGCCCGTTACAGTCCACTGCTGGACTATGAGCCTCCTCCACTTAAGTGTTTGGTTTTGCCATAATCTCCACGCTTGGCAGGCGGGTTGGAGATAGCAGATTAAAAGATTACTGTATCAGAGAGCGCTGCTGCCCGTTCCCTGTTCAATGTGTAGTCCCTAAGTCGCCTCTTACGACACCCACGGGAAGAGTAGGGGTTGGTGACAAATGTATTCTACTCTGCCGTCACCACACGGCTATCATTAATTCAAAACAATATAATTCGTTCATTTGATACATCTCCCCTTTCATAGGTCATAAATGCTAAAAGGTTATCTGGAATTTAGAATTAGGATCAGAGTGCGATATCGAGATTAATCCCCAATATATCTTAAAGGACTGTGACCTCTTGTTGCCAACAAATCATATACAGATAAGTAGTCAACCAAAATAGCTATACCATCTTGACATATCTTTACTCGAAACATTCAATTCTAAAATAAGTTTTAGCTAAGATAACACAATGAAATAATAAATTTACTTTTTTTATTAACAATTATTACCTAGTTATTTTATAAATGTTCAATAAAAAGCAGTAAGAATCGAGATTATTATCAACCTAAATAGATGGACTATCGCAACGTGAGTAAGTTTGCGTAAACAGTAACAGAACGTTTTTTTTTTCAGTGAAATAGGAAATGGACAATGCATAAAAAATATCAATAATTATTTCATTCTATAGAATTTTTACAGTATGACATCAACGTTCTGTATTCAAAATCTTTATTGAATACACAAAGAAATAACTACAATAACTTCTATAAATGCTACTTAGACTATCGACTAAGGTTTTTTTTTTGAACGGACTAATCGCTATTTCTACCAGAGTGGTAATATAGTGGGCGCGGACTTGCGGGGGAGCGGAAGGCTCGTACCCCTTAGAAATTTATGACAACGCATCTGGGGGCGCCCTCCGACGGGCTCGGACCGCGGCCCAGAACGTTGCCAGGGCGAGAAAGGAAAAGCAAAAGATGCGACGACTGTGGAGTTACTTCGGTGAGCTCTTTTCCACAGATTCCGCCATTGTGTTAGTGAACTCACCCAAAAAATGTAATGACGGATCTAAGTGATGTAATAACATCCCATGGAAAATGGAAATAAATAATTTTTGTTTCGATTTTGAGAAGCGCGTTGGAGAAGAATGACCCCTACCGGGCCTTACTGAATTACCGATAGACTAAGGGAAATCATCAATAGTTTATAGAGCCCCCCTCCGAGGGGCTCTAGTCTATTCTGAGGGAGATCGAGCTATAGGCGGTTACGCTGGCCTAGTGCGGGTTGGTCAAATTCACACACACCTTTTCCTTCACCGTAAGAGCGTCTAATAAACGTACGTACAAATTAATTCGAAATTCGAAAACACCAATGTGTACGTGGAGCGGGATTCGAACCCGCGTCGTTCGGATGAGAGGCAGCGGCCCTAGCCACTACACCACCGACGCTCTTATAAGTGTGGTTAGTAGTATGTATAGTTGTATACGCAGAATAGTGAATTTTCGTTCATTTTTTATATTGATTGTTCTCATTGAAGAAAAAAAGAAAGAAAAACATTTATATAGCGCAAATACAACAGACCAACAAGTATAACTACCAAACTAATTATCGAAGTAGAACATAAACAAATAGTGCCGAGGTGCATCCTCATAACTAGAAGCCACCACGTGTATTTACGAAACTACAAGATAAACAGAGGTGCAGTTGTATGCAACAGATGCACCATCATCGCCCAGAACCTACAGTGTATTTTTAAGAGAGTCACCTGTTTTTTTCGTTTTCTTGAGGAACGAAAGGGATAGAATATGAATACACGTTATTATTAAAGGCGTAGTTGTAAATTATCGATCTTTCAAGTAGATGTATTTACATCCCCTCCGAAACTGCAATATTCGACAGCTCTTAAAATCAGATATCTCCTAACTCATTGTCTTAATCGTCCCCTTTTTTTATTTAATAGGGAAAGAGAACAGGACGATCTGAAAAAATAAGACTATCTTTGTAAACACAACACAGGCGTGGCAAACAAGCAAACTACTCTTACAAATTTTGCCATACAAGTAATGCATGTTCTTGTATATTTAAAAAGGCTAGAAGAATCCTAGCGTTGAACAGTAAACTGCAGGATTAATTGTGTAGCCACACCTAGAGTTAATATTTTACAAGAGTTCACGCGAACCGTGCTATAATATTGTGCATTCCCGTAGGTGCAGTCTATGTATACGCTGTACTGTAGACAGTGAGTCTACTGCATTGCGCATTGCAGGGGCGAGGGGGCAATAAAATATAAAAGCTAACACTAGCTTGAAGATACTGCTTGTTTCTGCTCTGTGTTTATATATCTAGTGTTGTTATCGTTGCTTTATAACTTTGATTAAATAGGGGATCGGACTGTTCCTAAACTTATTTACTTACTTACTACTTATGAATTATTATTAAAATATAGATTAGTAGCAGACGATTCGCGAAGAAAAGAACAGAATCGGTTGAAAAACGAATTAACAGTGATTTTTTAAAGTTTCATTACGTCTGACTCTTTCAAAAACGATTTTTTTGTATGGAGATTATATGGCGTTACTAACAAATGACGTCACAAGTGGGTATGTGCCTCTCTGTCTAATCTTGAATTTCAATCCCTTATAACTCGGTCAATTTTAAAGATAGTTATTTTAGTATTCGATAGCAGAAACTAAGAAGTTTGGATTTATAAAATAATTATTTATATTATTTTATAGTTGATAAGTTTCATTGCCTATTACAGCGCTCTTACTTACAGGAGTTCCATTACATATGCGTAGATATTTACTTTGATTTAATTATTAAAATGAATCTATAAAATGTTTTGAAATTATCAGTCAGAGGGCACAAAAGAACGATTTGCATTTTCCAGTTGTTTCAGACTACATTTGACATACGTACCTACAGAAAATCACCAAACATCAAATTATAGGTAGTCTGCAAACATTGTATGGGAGAGGTTTTTTATAAATAAAGTTATTTTAAATCTAAACATAATTTGTAGACGCGCCCACGCTTACATTTAGAAAATCGAGTCATCGCTAATTTACTTAGTACAGTGTAACTTAATCAGCTCATCTCAATAAAGCTACTGATGGGTGAAGAGGTGAAATCATAGCGAATCAATTTGGAAATTAGAAATTATTTGTATTTGAAACTAGCTATCCGGCCACGGCTTCACCGGGTCCGGCCGTTGTTTGAGTTATTCTTATAGGAATAAAAAAAACACGCAGTAAAATGTAGTCTATATAAATACAGAAACAGATCTAACTTCAAATCCGTTCAGCCGTTTAGGCTTCAAAAAGGAACAAAATAAACATGCATATTTTTGTTTTTATGTTTAGTGCGATGAGATTCACGACATAATATAGAAGAACAGTGATATAAAAATGTCTCGCTAAAACTCGAGAATAGCTGGACCGATTTGATCTTGAAATATTTGTAGAAGTTCAGGGAAGGTTTAATTTAAACGGTGAGAAAACATAAATAATAAGTAACAGAAAAAAACAAACGAGTTAGTTTTCCAATACAAAATGGTCAAGGGTAGGTGTAGGGTAGGTGTAGGGTAGATGTTGGGAAAAATGTCGGAAAACGTCTGCCGGGTCAGATAGTAATAGTAATGAAGGTTTTGTTAATTTAGTGGCCAATCTAGTCAAGGTTTTCAAAAAGCCAAACAAAATAGACTCATCCCCCTCTTCTTATCTTGTGGTTTGTATGTAAGATCTACAACCAACCTCACAAACACGGGTAACAGAGTTATGAAGCCGCTGAATGCCTTAAGAATTCAAACTTGAAAGCTTGCTATGTGATACAAACAAAAACAAATCACTTTTACATCCCCCCACATACCCACACAAGTGGGTAGAGAGGCACATACCCACACAAGTGGGTATGTGCCTCTCTGTCTAATCTTGAATTTCAAACCTTTATAACTAGGTCAATTTTAAAGATAGAACAAAAATTATTTTAGTGTTCGATAGCAGAAACTAAGAAGTTTGCATTTATAAAATAAAAATAAAGTAGTGCGTTCCCCTATTGAATGTAAAACCTAATAAAACATGAAAGACCGAGCACTAAATGCGAATAGCGCCATAAACCCGACTATTAAAGATGTAGTGCGGATTCTATTAGGATGTCGAGTCGTGATTCGGTATGAATTATGATTTACAGCAGCAGCTAGACGTGGAATTACGGGCGGTGATGTCAGTGCGCAGGGCCAATGTCATTGCAGATGCTTTTGTAATAAGATCATATTAAATGGTGCATCGCTGTATTATAGTCGTAAGGTGATTTTCGTTGGGGGAATCAACTGCTGTACACAAATTCATTTTACAAGAAAAAATAACCGCTTTTAAAACGTTTTCTTCCACCTACGTACGTCTAGATCATTGCGACTACAGCTCATATCATATATAAGTTCCGAGTAGCTCGGGCCAACCCTGAAGTAAGGTGATCAGGGCCCTGTTTTACGAAGCGACAATTTATTAGTAACAAGTTACAATTTTATAGTCATTGCGTAGCCAATTCGACGAACGGATTTCCATACTTTGCGCGCGTTTTGTATAGGCAAACCGTCGAACAGTGTGGCCTGACCCTTAGTCACATTCCGGGGGTGTATGTATAGACAGAGTTAGTCACATTTTAATCTCATATTGCGTTATCATATCAAAACATTGTTATTTTATACGTGGAAATTGCCCATAATACATACACCCCCAGAATGAATCACAGTCGGATTGAGACGCGGCGTCGTCGTCGTCGTCTGCGCGCGCGCATATAAATACGTGCTTTCTTCCAGCTCTGTGAAGATCTAGTACATTGCGTCAACTATCTATCTATCACGTCGTAAAATGTCCGATTGTTAAGTAATTTATTTATAAATAATTATATAATTTAAATAACTCGTAAATTATTAATTATATGCACATAAAACGCACAAGCCAGATCGCTCTTTGCGCATGAAAAGATAGTTTTCATGTTAAGAAGTTTTTAGCGTCAACCAAGCCGATCAAACCAGCTTTTAAATTATAATGCTATGAGGGGAAACATATACTTTCATACAATTTACCTACAAAGCTAGTAAACAGCAGTGTATAGTAGGTGACACAGTAAGTGTCCCAACTCATCATCTTATGAATTAACTTATGAACTATATCATCAGACATTGTGTGGGTTGTAAGATCAAGGACCGACCCCCCAAACCCTGGTACCTATATTAACACCATAGATAATTGAACACTGATAAAACGATATCTTTAATTACACCCTTTACCCAATATTAGAGAAAACATAGCCAAAACAGCGATTAAAAAAAATCACATTGTCAATTCCCACCAAAAAAATCCAAATTCGGACGAATCGTGCGATTCTTGCAGACAGTAATCAGAATCAGAAATGGAGCGCGAACTCGGGCGCATTCCCACGGTCAAGGCTAAACGCGCATAACAATAACACAACAAAAGGATTGATACGACGAAAAAACGCAGCATAACGGTGTGTAATGTGTAATTTGCCGACTGACTGGCATACAGGCGGAGCGGTGTTAACACACTGGGCAACGCGGAATCGTCAAGCTGTAAACTAATTTAATTCGAGACGAAAATTCTACCTAAATGGCGACAGAATAGGGATGATGCAGGTAAAAACGAAGTTCTGTTTTGTCCGTCAGTCGGGTAATACAAGAATATTAAATACACGTATTTTTTATTTCATCAAATTAACAAGTTTTTATTTGATTTTCGTTTTAAACCGTATCAAAGTTGAAGAGTGGAGGCTAACTACGTCACAGCTAAGTCTAAAATGGACTCAAGTGTGACGTCATACGCTATTTCTACTCTATCATAGTAGAAAGAGTATTGAGTAAAAGAAAAATACTGTGTATGTTTGTGTCTATTTAATAACTAACTGATACAAAAAAAAAGATGTTATCATACCCATCGTTCGCATCGCCTTGGTTGGCAAAACTTTTCGTCGTTTTCGTCCTTGATTTAGCTAGATTGTACACACAGCAGCGCAAAGAAAATTTACGAGCCATATCGACGCGACGGAAGAAGCTAGCTTTAACGTTGAAGAAATATTTTGTGAAATGTACTTACTTCGAATAAAGTTTATTTTATTTTATTTGCATCTTGGAACAGAGTGATTTTTTACGCTCTCTTTTTTACATTGATTGATTTCAGTCTAGCTTAGTGCGATCCCGTGTCTTTAAGTATGGGATGACCCTTTGATAGTAGACAGTTATAATCACAAACAGGTAAAACTTCTGCAAGAATAATTTTTGGATTGGATTTTATGTTGTTTCATTTTAACATCGGACAGAAATTAATATAATTATTGAACATTTAGCCGTTGGAAACGGATACTAATAAAATAGTAGTGGCGGCGGCGGTTCAGTCATTTCGGATAACATTAGGCGGCGTTAAAGTTCAGACAAAAGTAATGCACTCGGAGCATTTGCCTGATCACCCTGATCCAGGGTAGGCTCTGCCACCGGAGTACGCGGCGCCGGGGTTCCCACCCTCACGTGGTTGTATTTACCGTAGTCCGCACTAAACGTTTTGCGTAGTCTTTTTTGGTGCGTACAGCACGAAGGTGAAGGTTTCCATCAGGTGAGACTGTGGTCAAACGCGAACCTATTTTACATCAAAAATAGCCCCTCGATGAGGACGTATATAGGTAATGCTACTGACAACAAGTACCATCTGAAACTCCACTAAATAAGTATGAGATGGGACAAGTCTGACCTTGTGGCACTGTAAACGCGGCTTTCAAAATTCAGACAAAAGCAAGGCTCTGAACATTTGCCTGATCATCCTAATCTAGGTAGAGCCCCTCGGCGAGCTGACGATGAATGCCATCTCAAGCTAAGTGAGTAAAAGAGAGAGATATAGGGCCAAAATGTCCGTAAAAAGCCTTGATCGTATCATATCACTATGAAATCAAGCACAAAGCGATTGCATTGAAAAACTTCATCTCAAGTTACACACGTCACTGCTGCACGCTACAGATCATGACCCAATTAACTCGGTGTATTTCATACGGCGACAACTTTTATAACCATCGCTGTCTCACTTCAACTATAATAGGATATTTGCTGTACTCAAATGAGCCTATTTTTATGTCAAAACTTTTGTGGAAAATTTGAAGTATGAGATATGAGTAATTAGTGGTTGCTTATCTTTCTTTGTGACACAACCCTATTTTAGTTAGAATATTGCAGGCAAAAAATAATGAAAGAAAGACGATTCCGTGCTGTGGAAGACACGTTAAGCCGTGGGTCTTAGCTGCTTTCTTAGCAGTAGTTACACGAATCATGTCAGTGGCATTTGGCGGCTCTATAACACTGACACAAGGGTTTGTGAAATCGGTTGTCGACCTTACAACCCACACGATGAAGAAAAATAATCACTGTGAGTCTAGCCAGAATTTGTATAGAATATTTCAGGCTGAATCATAGGATGTCCGAAAAGTAAGTTAATATCGAGTTTTCCTTCTAACAACGGAATTCGTAGGGAAAGATCTCTAGAGTGATTGACTCAATAACACTTCCACTCAAAGATTTCTAAAGCGTGTCGCTTCTATCTTTGTTTCCACCAGAGTTTGTAAGATCGGTCGTCGACCTTTTAACCCTCACGATATGAATGAATGAACACCAACAAAGCCACCTATGTGCCAAGTGCTTTACAAGCAGCAATGTAAATCAGTCCCCACTTAGCCGCCTCAGCTAGGATGGCGCCCAGCTAAATGGACGCGAGGTCACTCCAATTGACTCCAGAGCAGCTGATAGCCAGGAACTTTCACGAACTAGCCGGGAAATTGTACTTTACGGTCTTGTTAGTCGGTAATAATACGAACATACGTGTGATAAACAACGTATAACTACACGGATGGTAGCTAGATCTATGAAATTGGACAATCTACCGACCGTAAGGTCGACAACCGACCTCACAAATCCTGGTGTCAGTGTTAAAGAGCCGCCAAAGGCCACTGACATGGCTCGTGTAACGCCTAGATAGTAACTGAATAGTGCCTTTTGGAGCACGGAATCATTTTTCTTTTCGAACAATCAGGTGATTCAGCCTGCAGACTAAACTGGGGATAGTCTCACAAAGAGATTTTTGCTTAACAGTGTCTGAAAACGACGGGGGTATGGCTGAAACCTAAATACCTGCGGTATCCTGGAAAAATGTCTGCTGTTTCACTAGCTAAAGAAAAACACTGCTTTTGCACCAAAATATAATCAATAACTGACAAAAACAAAAACGTATCAAAACAGCCTTCAAAAATATCATTCCAAATACAAAATGAATAATATAAAAAGCAAAAGTAATATAAAAAAGAGGTTGTCGCCGACATGGCGCCCCCCGGTGCAGAGCACCCAACGTTAGGCAAGGCGACAGTCTAAGCGCGCAGACCTCTTGGATGCCCTACTCTAAAATAAGGGCACCACTGTGCACTTAGGCAGACCGGGTTCGCAGTCTTCTTTAGTGTCCTGCTCTAAAAGTAAGGGCACTACCTTGCGCACCGGTCTCCTCAAAAGTCCCCCAGCAGTCTTGACATCAACGACCCGAACAGCTCCATCTTTGCCGCGAAAAATCTGCGATATTCTTCCCCTAGGCCAAGATCCTCGAGGTAAGTTCCCATCAATGATAAGGACTGGATCATCTGGACGAAATTGAAGGCTGTCGACAGCTCGCCGCCGAGGAATTAGAGTCGGGAGAAACTCTTTGAGCCATCTTGCCCAAAACATCTCCGCCAACCGAAGAGCCTTCTTGTAATCTACTCGGCGAAGGAGGTCGGCGCTACTGCAACCTGGCAGAGCTTCTGTGGATGGCCCGCCAAGAATGAAATGAAAAGGAGTCAAGGCCTCTAAGGAATCTGCATCAACAGCTACATGAGTCAAAGGCCGCGAGTTAACTATGGCCTCTGCTTCTATTAATAAGGTCAAGAGAACTTCTTCTCGCGGAGCTCTTTCTTTTAGCACCACAGCCAAAGCAGTTTTTACTGAGCGAACCAGCCTCTCCCAACATCCGCCCATGAAAGGGGCTGACGGGGGCAAAAACTTCCATTTGATTGCCCTTTCCGCCGCGAAATCTGCCAACTTCCTTGCAGCTCCCACAAAAGCCGTCCCATTGTCAGAGTGAATTTCTTCTGGACAACCACGACGAGAGATGAATCGGCGCAGAGCCATGATCGCCGCATCAGTTGAAAGACTGCCAACGACTTCAAGGTGGACAGCCCTAGACGTTAAGCATGTGAATAAGGCAACCCAACGTTTCTCCCTCCTTCGACCAACAGCCACTTCAGTTGGGCCGAAGTAATCCAGTTCAACAAACGAGAAAGGCCGGCGGTGGTGAGCCAATCTTGCCTCGGGTAGATCGCCAAAGTCAGGTATTGGCGGTTTTGTCTTCCTGATTCTACAGGAACCGCAGCTCTTGCCTACTGCTCTAACGCTGGGCCTTAAGTCTAAAATATAAAACTTTGAGCGCAGAACGTTAACAACTGTTTCGACATTTCCGTGACCAAATTTTTTGTGGTAAAAACCAATTAAAAGCCGAACAATCGGATGCCGACCATCCAAAACAATTGGATTAACGTTCTGCGCTAATGCATCGCGCACAGCGCCAATTCGACCTGATAGTCGAATTAGCTTGTCTTCCCCCAAAAAAAGCACAAGATTTCTAAGCCGACCATGTTTCGGCAGGGAAAGACCAGCTAATAAACTCATATATTCATCTTTGAATGAATCGAGCTGCGAAGAAAGAAACAAATGCCTCTCTGCTTCTAAAATATTGTGAGCCGAAACAGGTGACAAATCCCCAGAAATTTTTGAAACCCGCCCAATATTACAATTCCGACTCGATTTAAAAGTTCTAAAAACCTCAGCACAGTTATGTGCTCGAGCAGAAGCCCGTAAAAGCCGAAGCCATTCACTAAAGCGAACGTGATCAGCAACCACCGGTGATGGAAAATCTAAAGTACGACCCGAAATCATAAAAACTAGCGCATGCTCTGGTTTTAATTCTTCAACCACCGGCGGGACGTTCACTTTAGGTTCTAAAGGCCAATCTTGTTCTGGGGCGAATAAAAACCCGGGGCCAGTAAACCACCTCGAATCAGACTCCAAATGACATTGAGCACGCGTAGCGTCATCCGCCACATTTAAAGCCGTGGGAACATAGCGCCAATCAGCGACACTCGTACTTTCCAAAATTTCACCAACACGATGGGCAACAAAAGGCTTAAAGCTACGAGCGTCGCTTCTAAGCCATTTAAGAACGGTCATGGAATCTGACCAAAAGTAAGTTCTAGAAACTACAAAACGGTGAGCCTCTACTATGTAAACTGCAAACCTAGCTGCCATGAGTGCCGCTTGCAATTCCAAGCGAGGAATGGACGCTGGCTTTAATGGCGCCAAACGAGCCTTACCACCGACAAATGCAAGCTTAACCGTACCATCTTCAAAAACAAAACGCCAAAAAGCAACACAAGCGTATGCCAACTCACTTGCGTCAGCTAAAACGTGGAGTTGACACTCAGGACGACTAAGCTCAATGTGATAAGGTCGAGAAATGGAAATACAAGATGAAATGACAGATAATTTAGAAAACCAAGCCCGCCAACTCAAAGCTGCAGAAAGCGGCAGTTCAGCGTCCCAATCAATGTTCATTCTCCAAGTCTGCTGAAATAAAATTCGACCCGCAATTACTGCAGGCAATAAAAAGCCAAGGGGATCATAAATGCGCATTAATTGGGACAAAACTACCCTTTTTGTTAACTTGGAAGGAGCCTCAGAAACCTTTCTAAAACTTAAACGGTCTTCAGAAACTTTCCAAGTTACCCCGAGAATTTTAATCTGATCAGGAGACGACGGACCTAGACCAACCTCGGTAGGATTGACTGCCCGGAGCTCCGGATCCAAAAGAGCTAAGGCTTTAGGGTCGTTTGACACCCAAGAACGCATCTCTAAACAAGCTGCTTTATGAACCGATACAATATCCACGGCCAGACGGGCAGCATACTCAGGACAATCAACACTACCAAGATAGTCATCCATGTAATGGTCCCTCACTATGGCTTCAGCGGCCTCAGGAAATTGAGCCTCATGTTCAAGAGCATTTTTGTTTTTTAAATAAATCGCCGTACATGGGCTGGAAGTTGCGCCAAAAATCATTGAGGACATCCTGAAAACCTTAACTGGAGATGAGGGCTCTGAGCGCCATAAAAAACGTTGGGCATCCCTATCTTGCTTCCTAATTTTTGTTTGCGGAAACATTTCTCGAATGTCCGCGTTTAAAGCCACGCGGCCTTCCCTAAATCGCATAAGAATGGCGAGCAAGGGTTGCAAAAAATCGGGCCCGGAAAGCAAAAGAGAATTGAAGCTTACTCCCTCACATCTAGCTGCGGCATCATGCACAACCCGCAGCTTACGCTTTTGGGGGTGAAACACACCGAAGTGAGGCAGGTACCAAACTACACCATTAGACTGCTCAGAGTCATCACAAGGCTCCGCGTAGCCCTTCGCGATGGTGTCTTCAACAATTTTCCTATAAGCCGCCGCGTAAACCGGATCTCTTTTAAACTTACGTTCGAGACCAAGAAGCCTTGAAAGAGCCAAATTGAAACTATCAGGAACATTTTCTACTTTAGGCCGCCAAAGCAAACCAACTTCAAACCTACCCGAAGGCAAACGGCGCGATGTGTCATTTAAGATCTTCAGAGCTTCCTGGTCATTCACGCTTTGAACGTCTTTCTTGGAGATACCGATCGAGTCTAAACTATAATGTTCCTTGACCAGTGACTCAAGGTCTGACATACACGCATGGTGAATACGCTGATGAATTGGGCCACCCGGAAGCTTACCATAAATAACCCAGCCTAGCAAAGTTTCAATGGCAACTGGCTGATCACTAGAGCCTCTGCGGACGTCTTGCGGCAAGGTTAACTGCCAATTGTCGGCACCAATTAGAAGCATAGGCTTAGCTTCCTCGTAGCTGAGCTCCGTAACCAGGTCAGCTAAATAAGTCAACTTCTCAATTTCGGATACCTTAGCCGACTGGCAAGTTACGCCCAGGCCAGGTATAGAACCAACAGAGTTTAAAGAAAAGACCTTGTTTTTAAACCTTCCCTTTACCTTCAGGTTGACATATTGAACGTCAGTTTCCATGACGAGGCCTCCAATACAGTTGACCTTCATCGGTCTGGAAACTCCTTCCGCTCCAACTGCCTCTGCGACTCTCCTGTCCACAAGCGTCGCTGTTGACCCATCATCCAAAAGAGCGTACGTGTCGAAATTTCCTTTAGGTCCCACAACAGTCACAGGCACCACCTTAAGAAGAGGCCTAGCTGAAGAGACGGAAAAATCAGAGTCACCTGCTAAAGTTGGGTCACCGTTGCGCGCGTGAGAAACATCAGCAACAGCTTCTGGCTCTGGATTCGGAACAAGATGAGTCACATCGTCCGATGGCTTATGAAGAAGAGAGTTGTGTAAACGACTATACTTACATCCTCCAACGCCGCAAGTCTTTTTGCATTGACGGTAAAAATGTGAACCTTTTTTCAGGCACCTGTAGCAAACCTTATGGTCAAGCACCCAACGCCATCTGTCTTCAACAGGAAGAGACACGAAGACACTGCAGTTCTCGACGATGTGCCTACCCTGACAGTACAAACAAATCTCGCTAGATGGCGCTTTAGGTTTGACACTTACCCGTCTCGCCGACAAATTTGAAGGCGGCGATCTAAAGGTGCCAGCGAAACAATCCTCTGTGGTTGACACGTGAACTCTCACTGGCAACTTTTTGTTCCTGTCAGAGCTGTCATCAATCAAGCCAAACTGTAAATGAAGGTTGGCCTGATGTGTCAAAAATTCTGACAGAATTTCTAATTTGAATAGGCCTGAATTTGCTCTAGTAAAAGCAAAGTCTAGCCACTTTTGACGAAGGGGCGCAGTAAGCTTTCCCAAAACCGACGCGAAAAGTTCTGGAGAAGCGAGATACTCCACAGCTTTAAGCATTCGAATAGTTGAAACACAATTTCGTAAAATACAAGCCAAATGGTGAAGCTCCCTGCCCCCGTCAAAAGCAGATAACTTAGGTTCCGCTTTTACCGTGCTAACGAGATGAATGATAAGCAATTCAGACCTACCAAATTGCTCGTCTAATGCTGCCATGATCTCACTAGGATCATTGGCAAGAACGAGCAAAGAGGCCACAGCCTCCCGGGCGATACCTCGGAGGGCGTTGTTAAGTCTGTCTATATTCTCTGCAGGCGAAAAATTATCTTTAGAGTTTAAATAATGACTTTTGAAAGTCAACCAATCAGATGGAGAAGCCGCAGAGAACATAGGCAACCTTACCTCGCCGCCTTTATTACCGCCACGGGAGAGGCCCGTGATGACCTCCGCTAACCGACGGAGGTCACTACCCTCTTGTGTATGTGTACAGGGATCTGCTAAATTTTTATTCATGAAACAATAATCACGTTTTTGTGTACCTAAATGTGTGTTTATTGTTTTGTGGTTATGCAGCGATACAGAAGGTATTGCACAAGGAATGTCAATCATGTCGGCGCGACAGGGCGCGCCACCGGTGACTGCATTAGACTGCAGTGGCCTGACCTCCTGGACAGTGCTGGCAGCGCAGCAGCTGCGGACGGCACGTCTAGGCTCAGGAAACGCAGGCCGCTGGTCCCGATCCAAAGGGACGTCAACCGCTGAGGCATCTCCATCACAGGCCCCGACAGGCGACGAAGACATAGGCTGCGGCTGGTCCTGGACCAATGAGACACCAGCCACTGTGGCATCTTCATTAAAGGCACGAGGCGAAGAAATAGGCCGTGACTGGACCGGATGATGACACTGCAATTTTTGAGAACTTTGACTACATTTTTCTAGCCAACTCTCTACGTTTTTGCCAGATACTGACGCGTCCGAATAACGACTGGCCGCGTCAGCATCAATGGCAGGAAGTTTTGCGTTAAGTTGCACTTCTGCAAGCTTGCGCTCGACCGCAGCCATCTGCTGAAAATATTCGGCTTCAGCAGCCGCTTTTCGAGCAGTAATGACAGCTGCGGAAGAAGTCGAGCGCTTTGAACTACGAAAACTAGCACTTTTCCTGGAATCGGCGAGTTCCTCCGACATGGGTAAGGCGGAGGACAAAACATCCTGACCCTCTGACGATACAGCAGGTGGCGGATCACTATGACTCGCCGATTTCGCAGCGGCAGCTGCCGCGGCCGAAGCCATACCCCGGGTAAGCATTTAAATAAGAGGAAATGACTTACACACGAAAAAGAAAAGAAAATTTAATTTAGCTAGGGTTCAAATATAATAAAAAAACGGGAGAAGGACCAATGGTAACGACGGGGGTATGGCTGAAACCTAAATACCTGCGGTATCCTGGAAAAATGTCTGCTGTTTCACTAGCTAAAGAAAAACACTGCTTTTGCACCAAAATATAATCAATAACTGACAAAAACAAAAACGTATCAAAACAGCCTTCAAAAATATCATTCCAAATACAAAATGAATAATATAAAAAGCAAAAGTAATATAAAAAAGAGGTTGTCGCCGACAGTGTCCCCACCGGGAATCGAACCCGGAACCTCCGTAATGGGCGTCGAAATCTCGACCACTCGGCCACGGAGGTTGTTATAAAGTATAGTGTACGTACGTATGTCTCTCCTGTCGCCTTCGCTAACATAAGCCACCTGCCACGATAATAATGTATGCTGTGTTTCGCAGAAAACGTTTCGTTTTAGGCATTGTTTTGAACATTAATGCCAGTATTATAAATTATATTACGTGCTAATTAGTTAGTTAGCAGTCATGCGTATCGACCACCCGCATGCATGCAAAGTTTGTCACCCCTGACCTTTGAGAACGAAGCCTTTACAAGAAGCGCAATTCGATGCACTATGGGATCTTCCCTTTAGGTTCATAATTGCATTCAGACCGCAAATCAATTCAATTCAACAAATAGGATATTAAAATTGTCTGAGAATTGTACTGTTAACAAGGACAATAAAATTACGTCCATGATAAATGGAAGAAATAGGGACGTCATTAAAAATTATATCATTATTTTAAATAGAGTAGTAAGTTTATTACAAAAAAACAAGTGTGGTTGGGATCCTTTTCTTTTGTCTGTGGTTAGGTAGAAAACTGCAGGCTGAATCAATCACCTGATTGTACAAAAACCAGGGTTTGTAAGGTCGGTTGTCGACCTTACAACCCACACGACGAAGATATTACTTTTAGGTTTGGAATGTTATTGATAGATTATAAATTTCGCTTTCCTAATACAATACAATACTATTAGCTCAATGTAAATAGCCTAGTTAGCGAGTTTATAAATACAAGCAAGCTCTAGTGTATTATTTTAGAAATTTCTAAGCGGAATATAAATACTGGTGCGTCGTCATCGTCACCCAAATCTTAATGGTGCGCGTGATTCTATGATGTGATGCAATTCTGTGTCAGAAATGTATTTTACTTCAGGTAGTTACTTTAGACTTTGCATGCTGGGCTCGCAGACGGGAGACCTGCTCTATAAATAACAACTATTTCACCCATGCTGGGCCAGCGTGGTCGACTAATGCCTAATCACCCTAATTCATGGATGGCTCGAGCCCCTCGGTGGGGACGTATATGAGCTGTTGGTGATGATGACAAAGTACTAAATTCCGAATTACTATTTACGGAAACCAGTTTGGTTAGGATTTAGGACATTGCAGCTGAATCCCGTCGAGCGTTACGGTTATGGAGGTTTCGGGTTCAATTCCCGGTAGACACACGGTCAAACAAAACATTCTTTGTGAGACTTTCCTTGGTTTGGTTGGGACATTGCAAACTGAATCAACAAAAATGATTCCGTGCTTCAAAAGGCACGTTAAGCCGCAGGTCTCGGCTATTATCCTCACTAAGAAATTTTTGTTTGGCTGTATCACCTGGATTTGAACCCGGAACCTCAACGCTCGACAGCTTAGCTTCGGAGGCTGTTATTGTGCAGTACTAGCATTTCCTCGTCTACACTAATTGACGTTATTTGGGCTCGTTAAATTTGTCTTATATATAAGTACTAAGTTTTAGATGCTATCCAGGGTCTGATGATAGACGGAACCAGCATTTAAAAGCTTGCGTTTAAAATAATTTTTTTAAATGAATGCATTAATTGGGTTTTAAAAAAATACATTAAGTAATGAATGAAGAACTTCTCCAAACAAATTAATTTTAAATCTCGGTCGGATTTAGATCTGTTCCACAATAAATTACGGTTTAAAAAAAGAATCCTATTTCGATAACGCGCGAAAATAACTTTTCGAAGCTTTGAAGTTATTTCCGAACGAAAGTCGGAAAACATCGGAGCGCCTTTGATTAATTCGCAGAATGATTAAATATTTATCATTGACGATGAAAATAGAGATTTTTTGTCGCTGCTAATAGCTATTCCAATAAAAATGCTATATAGGAGTTTTCGTGGCGGTTTTTTTAACACTCATATTAATTACTAGCGGTCCACCCGCGGCTACGCTCGCGCTATGTAAGATTTTCCCGTAGGACTATGTGTTAATCCAGGTTACAAACTATCTTTATTCCAAATTTCGTCCAAATCCGTCCAGTAGTTTAGGCGTGAAAGCGGAACAAACATCTAAACATCCAAATATATTTTCACATTTATAATATTAGTGTGATGATATACAAATCTTATCGTGTGGGTTGGATGGGGGGGCACCACTTCATCCAACGTGCTAATAATCTGATGGAACCTTATACAACGTGTCAGCCCATCAAACTGAACAACTTTTGTTCCACAACTTTTTAAAATACGCAAAAGATTGTTTTGATCTTTCATAGAAATAGGGTATTTGACTACTTATTTTTTATTTTACAAATCCAAACTTGTTAGTTTACGCTATCGAACACTAAAAGAATTTAAAATTGACCGAGTTATAAAAGTCTGAAGTTTAAGATTAGACAGAGAGGCGTGTGTAGTGTGTACTAGCATGTGACGTCACTTGCCAGTAACGCCATATAATCTCCATACAAAAACTCGTTTTTGAAAGAGACATACATATTGAAACTATAAAAAAATCACTGTAAATTCGTTTTTCAATCGTTCCTTTTTTTTCTTCGCGAATCGTCTGCTACTAATCTATATTTTAAAATGAATTCATAAAATCTGGTATATTTAGGAACAGTCAATGACTTCATCAGCTAATCAGTTGATCAGCTATCCTACTCGTACCATCTGAGAGGTTTTGTGGTTACGCGTTTCGTCAGTTTCTAAACTTCAATACATTGTTCAGTGCAAACCCTTACTACTATAAGGTACAATACAATATCAACTATAACCTACAAACGCTCGCCGAATGCAATTCAGGAATGATATCAACAAGGCGTGTCTAGTCTAACAAACAGATAACATAGCCTTTAACTCAACTGAACACAACCGTGTTTCGCTTGAGCTGCAATTCAGTGGATGACCTAATCCTTCGTGAGGTAAGGTTGCTATTACTAACGTTAAAAACTTGAACAAAATTACCTTCTATAAACCAATAACTATATTGTTATATTTGATAAACAAGATATCAGCCGACGTCTAGAGGAAAAGAAAAATGAGAGCATTAGAAAAGGCTGCAATCACCTAACTGCCAACGTTGGACTTAAACAAACGTCACCTCGTAATAACCTACTTACCACGCTTGTATCGTAATGTACTATTTATATCCATCTTTAAATCATCCTGGAAGCTTGTAAAGTGTATCAACCGCGATCATGAAGCGGGGTCTCAAACGAGAAAGTGTAACAAATGAGAAAATACATAAAGCGAATAGAAGAACCAAGCTGTGTGTGTACCAATGTATCATCATCACCATCAATAGCTAACTAGCTTTGACGACGAAAAAATATTTTTGAAAAACATTTATATCTTTTTTATCTTTTAGCCCTTTTAGTCCCTACCCTGAATTAGCATTACCGATGTATGCTCATTACAAACCTGATGTTTTAGCAATTAATTATATGATTCGTAGATCATCACTAACTTTACCTTTATCATAGACAAGTTGCAAGGCTGTGTCGCAAGGCTCTGGCGGATGACGTTGCGACAGAAGCAAAGATCAAACCGATCACGATACGCGTAGCAAACGTGCGCGCGCGCTTGAGAAAAGTAACAAATTCAATCTTTCTGAGTTCGCTACACAATTTTCCGTACGTTGTTGGGCATCAATTTGAACAATAACTTTAAGAATCAAAGACCTTCATAACACTGTACTAATTTTGATGAAGCATGCTCTGTTTCAAGTTGAAAGACACTAAGTCCAATAAAAGAAGAAATATTACAATCCGATTTTTAGTTTCTGCAGAATACGTGTCAAACATACGTAATAATGCATGCAAAGTTTATCTTTTTTCTTCTTCATACACTTACGTGGCACAACTGTTAAGAAATCCACACAGATTAACATTACGAATCTTGTGCTATTCCAACAATATTACATTGGTACTACGAGTTGAATTAATAACCTCTTTTTTTAAAGTCGATTAAAAAGCGGACATAAAAAAGTGTACTTAGACTGAAAAAATGTTTTGTTACAAATAAATGACTAAATATACGAGCTAAATTAAGTATTTATCTTTTTGTTAGCAGTTAGAGATTTTTTTAGAGAGTGGTGGGGGAAGGTTCGCGCAGTACGTTTGTATGAAAAACTAACCTTGCGCAGATTTTAAGCAAAATGTTTGCCGATTATTATTACAAACAGAATACTTTAACAATATCTTTTGTTTACAGGAAAAAATATTTTATCTAAGCTATCTTAATTCTTCAATTTAATGTTATCGGACGTTATCGCGTAAAAACGCATATGAGGTAACATCGTACATGTTTGTAGTAAATAATATCTAGGAAGCTTGTTTTAAGAAAAAATAATATATTGTTCATTAATAGATATTATTTGCAATAACTTATTATTTTATTAATTAACTCCGTTTTTTTACTTGAAAAGGTTGGGAACACCTATGACTTCACAATATCTCATCAATTAAGGACATTATAGAATATAATGGAATATACTTTAATTACAACGATATACATAAAGATAGATTGGCGGCCTTATTGTTAAAGTAACAATTTATTTCTTATAGGTAAACTTGATTTGATTACAACAGAATTGATTATACGTTAATAAACTATCCATCTCCAGCAGCTATACAAATAAATAGACACTGTCTATAAAACAAAACATTCTGCTAATAAATATAATAAATAAACCGTTTATCTTCGCTCCTATGCCCTTGCAATATCAATTAAGCCCGATTTCAAAACATTCAACAGAACTGTATTCAAAACATTAGCATAACGCAACCTTTGAGGTTACAAATGTAGCGATTACGCACATTACGTCAAAGTTGGCTGCGCGGCCTTGTTGTCACAGCCAGCGATCGAAAAGAAAAAGAAAAATAGCGTTCGCGCTCATTTTACTGTCATCACTGTCATTCCCGCGCGATGAGTCACCGCGAGCGGTCGCAGTTTAGCGGGTCATCGATATAATAATGAGTTTGTTTTCTGTTACGTATTGTCACTGACCTCTATATTATGCTTTGTTTTCAGATTGAACCTCTATAAGTTTCCGCCAAAGGCTCGAGTCTCTACTCTGAATTAGAGTAATCAGGCCGTAGTCGACTAGTTGATTGATTTCTCGCACCTTTGAATTTATTTGCAAATGTGTGCAAGTTTCTTCGCGGTGTTTTTCTTCACCATAAGAGTGTCAATTAAACGTACATATTAATTGAACTACGCGCTCTCTATTTGCTTTAAATACAAAATATTACAAACAAACCTACAGTTTTGATTTTATTCGCAATGACATTTTTTCTGCATCGACTTTAAGCCACCAAACGTTCCTCGAACTAAAATCTACTTTTGTTGTAAATGGTCGTCGTGTTGTTTGGAGCGTGTCTGCAACTTTATAAACGTAACAATCATGGCTCGAGGTTTTATTCCATATACTTACCTACCTATGTTACTGTTTAATGTCCTATTTCTTATATTGATTTTGATAAATACGGATACACGTGTAAACACACACTACTGGCACAATTTTTATGAAAATATTAGTTTCGTGGACGCATGTCACTTATCAGCGCTGAAACGGTAATAACCAAATAGCTTTATACAACGTGTTAAAACCTCTCGGGTGGACGGGCAGCCCATGAAACTAAAAAAAAAATATTAACGTTTAGAGCCGGTGGTCGTCCAATGTGTTTTCGAATTTCGAATTCATATTATGCACGTTTATTCGACGATCTTACGGTGAAGGAAAACATCGTGATGAAACCTGCACACTCCTGCGAAGAAATTCAAAGGTTGTGCGTGAAGTCGACCAACCCGCACTTGGCCAGAGTGGCCGACTAAGGCCTAATCACCCTAATTCAGGGTAGGCTCGAGCCCCTCGGTGGGGACATACACGAGCTGTTGTTGTTTGTAGCGTACTAGTCAGTCCTTCTCGATTGTTGTTTTTTTTTTCTTTTTTTTAATTGTGGCTTTTGTGTATTCACAATTCCGCCAATGTCACGTGTCGGAGAGGATACAGGATGGGGATAGGAAAGGAAAAGAAGAGTTAAATTTGGAATAATAATTGAGGCTGAGGAGGAGATATATAAAATATAATATGAGAATCCGGTACGTTGTTGACAGTTATGTCAACCTCTGTTTGTTTGGATTGCGCCAATTAAGAGGCGGCGTCGATTAATATCGACTTCATCGACCTTTAGTTCACGAGCCGGCATTAAAATCGATAATAATCGATTTGAACTCAACAATTTCAATCAGCGTTCATGTTTTTCAATAAACTTCTTTGTGACTGCATGATAAGTACCGACTGGTTATATTTGCTTATACTCGCGCGTCGATAGATCTATCTAAAACAAAGATATTATGCAAAATTGGAAGTTTGTCACTCAACCACAATGAAAATTACTCTGTTTTCAAACTTAAGTAGTATCATCTTACACTTGTAACTTAAGTTTTTCTTTCAATACCTATGTATTTTATCAATTATTAGAAACCACATGCGGATTCTTCAAGAACAAATAAAACAAAGAAACCTACTTACAATTAAATGCAACAGTATATCTTAATACCCTACGAATCACTAATGAATAATACTACTCTAGAGTCGGCACAACTAAGTAACAAACCAGGTTACCTAATAAAGCAGGCGACAGTATACACGTCATTACCGTCCACTATACATATTTAAATAAATCTTGTTAATTATTGTGAGAAATAAACAAAAAGTTACAAAATATTTTTTATACAATACACATCACGCTCGCTCATTATTTAATACACTTATGATAACGCTTCATCTTCAAATGGCTCAAATTTAATTCAAGCCAAGTTGGAGGTCTTTTACATAAGTACATAAAATAAGATCACGCTGCCATTCCCAAAGGGGTGAGCAGAGCTTTAGTTGGGTCCCAAGGAACACAAACTAAAACCACGTTCGGCAATTTTTATGGGTTTAGATTCGGCATACACGGACTTTTACGTTTTTTTAGCGGACATAGTGCCAGGTAAACCCACAGGTAAATAGGGCATTTGGGGGTAAAAATCTGAGGCTATTTGGTGAGCCTCCTAGGCTGACAATATTCTTCTTCTTGTTCTTCATCGTGTGGGCCGCAACATCGACAAAAACACCACAAAAACCTGGTGCCAAACCAACGATGTTTACACGATATTTAGCACTAAAATCTAATGTTCATCTTCTGTCTCTTTCCTTTAGCAGAGGTAAGCTTTAAGGTTGTGGCCCCAGCCGCCACGGAGCTGCTGGGCACCACACGAAGAATGTTGTGGAGGATAATATCATAAAGCGTGGCAAAAACCAGGGTTCAGTCCGAAGAAAAGGTATTTATTTATATATTATAAAACTGGAAAAATAGTAACAAGGATAAGCTTTTCACTGTTGGAGATCAGGACATGAAGTGAAGAATTTGGCAGAAAAAAGACAAAATCGAAACGTAAGAAATCTAAATAAGAAAATGAATTTAAAATGAAAGATAAAACTGCCAGCAAGAAAGGTTGCCAGTCATAAAACAGGAAAGAGGACGAATGCCTAGTTACAAGGTATTTAAAAAATCGACGAAGAATAGAATTTACAAATAAAACCTTTCATTAACAACAAAAAAATGGAGATAAAAACCTCGGTGATAGTCTTAGGTCATCGCTTAAGAAGCTGGGACGCGCTCCCATCATATAACGTGTGTGTATGTAATTACAATGATGCACCATGAAGGAATGTTCGATGGCATGGTGGTGCCACGGGATGAGGTGACTCATGCCAAACATATCGCGTTTTCCTTATCATCAACATTAGTATTGAAAGCTTTTTAGATAGATAGATAGATAAAAAGTTTTATTCACACACACACACACACACATACACACACACACACACACTTTTTCGCAGGTTAGTTTTTCTTTGATACAGCCGACTCGCTACAATTTACAGCCTCCGTGGCCGAGTGGTCGAGATTTCACCGCTCATTACGGAGGTTCCGGGTTCGATTCCCGGTGGGGACACTGTCAAGCAAAAAACTCTTTATGAGACTTCCCCAGTTTGGTTAGGACATTGCAGGCTGAATCACCTGATTGTCCGAAAAGAAAGCCGATTCAAGGCACGTTAAGCCGTTGTTGGTCCCGGCTACTATCTAGTCGTTACACGAGCCATGTCAGTGGCCTTTGGCGGCTCTATAACACAGACACTGGGGTTGTGAGGTCGGTTGTCGACCTTACAACCCACACGACGAAGAAGAAGAAGAAGCTAGAATTTGGGTCGAATTTGATCACGCAGGATTTGGTTTTAAACCCCGGTGGGGACAATCATAAATCGCATAGTCAGGCTGTTTCCAGTTCGGTCAGCATTATATAACAGGCTGAATCACTTGATTGTCCGAAAAGAAAGAATTCTGTGCTTCTGAAGGCACGTTGAGTCGGTCCCGGCTATTATCCACAGAAAATAGTCGTTACATGACCCTCAGGGTTGCCAGACTGACCAGCCAGCTTAGCCGGACATTTGGGTAGTAAGACCCTTATTTTAGTCTTCAAACGACAATTTTTTGAAGGAAATCTAGGCTTTTTTATCATTTACCATAAAATCTTAAATTTTGATGGGACAACAATAAAATGGTAAAATTTTAAAATCCTAACAAAAGCCGGATATCGTCTAATTTGGCCGGACACGCAACCAAAAAGCCTGACTGTGTCCGGCTTTATCCGGACGTCTGGAAACCCTCATGTCAGAGACCTTTGACGGCTTCATAACGACACCAGGAAGAAGAAGAATCCGAGAAGAATATTGTAGATGCGAGGTTTTTGCAGACGGGTTCTCGAATGGAGACCGCGTCTCGGGAAACGTGGTGTGGGACGCCCCCCTGCCTGGTGGACTGATGACCTGAGGAAGGTCGCTGGTGGTGGCTGGATGAGGAAAGCGGGTGATCGTGCGCTTTGGCGTACCCCTGGGGAAGCCTACGTCCAGCAGTGGACTGCAATAGGCTGATTGATTGATTGATTGAGGTTTTTGCTGGTTTTCATCTTTCGTGCAGGCAACGGATAAAATAAGATATAGCAAGTCCGATTTATCACCATAACAACTGCGGAGACTACCTATTAGTTTTTTATTGTTTATCGAGTTGGTTGCTAGGTCGACGACCGACCTCACCAACTCTGGTGTCAATTTATATACAGCTGACAAAGGTCACTGACATAGGATTAGTTTGTAGGCCTTTCTCAAAGCTGAATATGTCACGAGTCGACACGGTGAGCCATTGTGTCGCCAGATAGGCGCCTGCGCACCCAGTAACCCTTGTTATCGATTGCTAACCGGACGGAACAGACCGCGTGTTCAGATCAATGACGAACTACGGACCTATCGATCGGAGTCCAAGGATCGAGAAATAACTTTTTAAAGACAACTTGGCGACAGAAGTTTGAGCGAGATATGAGAAAGGAATTTTCATTCTAAAAAGACAAAGTCAATAACATCATCAACGGCCCCTTACAGTCCACTGCTGGACTATGAGCCTCCTCCACTTAAGTGTTTGGTTTTGCCATAATCTCCACGCTTGGCAGACGGGTTGGAGATCGCAGATTAAAAGGTTACTGTATCAGAGAGCGCTGCTGCCCGTTCCCTGTTCAATGTATAGTCCCTAAGTCGCCTCTTACGACACCCACGGGAAGGGTAGGGGTTGGTGACAAATGTATTCTACTCTGCCGTCACCACACGGCTAAAGTCAATAATAAACTAGCGTTATAATAAACTAGCGTATCGCCCGCGACTTCGCTTGCGTGATCAAAGTTTTATCTCCGAGATTTTTCAGCACAAACAATAAAATTATTGCTAAAGCAGCAATCTCTTATGTGTCTGGATGTTGTTTATCTATATAATTAGGTATTATTTATCTATTTAAGTAATTATATATCAGTTGTCTGATACCCATAGAACAAGCTCTAGATCAAATCGGCGTGTGAGATGTCGCCACATATTATCATGATTCCGGCAGAATAACAACCTCACTGGTTTAGCCAGCGGCATTATGCTGAATTGGGACATAACATAAAACTATCTTGGCTAGAGGAAAGCTGGGTAGAAAACTTGATCAAAATTGAATATTCTGAAACACCTGATATTAAGCGATTATTGAATATTGTTCTAACTAATGAAAATAATTCGAATTAGTCTTTCCTTCGTGTGGGTTGTAAGATCGACAACCGACCTCACAAACCCTGATGTCAGTGTCATAGAGCCCCCAAAGATTTAATATAGCTCGTAGGAAGCAGTTGACGTCGGAGACCGTTTATTTTTTCAAAATTTTTCATATGATTTAGTTTCTTTACCGATTAAATATTTAAATTCGGATTGGAAAAGTAAATGGTCATCCTCTACTTACCAGTTCTCGTCCATTCAGCCATCTATAGATCCCAGGCCGTGGTTCTTTAAACAAGCTCTTCGTATTTTTGGAAAGAAAGCAACTAGCGTGTTGATCAGACTAAGACTCGGTCACACTTGTTCTCCAGTCCGACTTTTTAAATTCCGTTTAAGAGATAATCCTAACTGTCACTGTGGTGAAGATGAAGGTACGATTGAACACATTTTTTTTCACTGTCCTCTCAATAATAAATGTCCTCCTTTGTATTTGTTATTGTCTAAATGTGCTGACATCTCCCTACCCCTTAATATTAATTACTTACTAACTATTCCTACGGTGGAGTCTTTTAAAGTCTTGGCAAAATATATCAATATTAATAACATTAAATTATAAGTATTTAGTATGTATTTATTTGTGTTGTGTTGTCCATAACAGTGTCTTTTCTTCTTGTTTCAGAAAATATCTATCGCGTCCGTTTAATTTAGTATTTATTATATTTTTTTTTCTTTTTCTTATCTACCCGTGATAAGCCGATTACTCGACACTGGCTAAATTGCAAAATGCAGAAGCCATAAAAAAAAAAAAAAAAAAAATATAGCTCGTGTAACGATTAGATCAAAGGTGATTCAGCCTTCAATATTATTATGTCCTAATCAAACTGAGGAAAATCTCACAAAGAGATTTTTATTTGACAGTGTCCCCAACGGGATTCGAACCTGGAACCTCTGTAATGAGTGGCGAAATCTCGACCACACGGCCACGGAGGCTGTTGTCCAATTAGTTAGTCACTAGATGTATGTAGATGTATATTTACATTTATATACACCCGTATGGGTGTAAATAAATTAGCTGACACTATTTTAAAGGATCAACCTACCCATGAAACTGAACAACTTTCCTCAAGAAACATTAGTAAAGCGATTAGCTGGTCGCGCGGTTTTGTATGAAAGGGACAACTTTTTTTTGTCGTCCGACAGCCTGTTTCTTGATGAAAGTTGTTCAGTTTCATGGGTAGGTTAATCCTTTAAAATAGTGTCAGCTAATTTATTTACACCTTACATAAACAGCCTTTTAGATAGGGCTTATCAATCAAGCCTAAATACGACACCTTTACACATGTTCAATCAAAGAATAAAAACAATGCAACTAATAGTAATGTCTACTGACTACTTCCCATTGACCCAAGTTGCTTCACGTGTTGCGCATAGCGAGATCGTATCGTAGCAATAGCAACCACTCTCCACTCATTCACTTAGTTATAGTAAACGCAATAGTTGGTATCTTCATCCAATCGAGCGATTTCTCTAACGTATACAATCGTGTAGTAGTGTTTTGATGGTTATTGCGTCATAACTTTAATCTCGAAGCATCAGTGACTATCCGGGAGACGCGGGTTCGATCCCCATTTCACGCCAATGTCTTTTTAAATTTCGAATTTATATGTACGTATTCGACGCTTCATACTGTGAAGGAAAACATCGTGAGGAAACCTGCATACTTCGAGGAAGAAATTAAAAGGTTGTGTGAAATAGCCAACTCGCTGATCATCCTAAAGTAGGATAAGTTTGAGCTCCCCGGTGGGGTCACTGGGCTAATATAGAACGTCATTCCACCACCAAATAGCACGCAATTCAGAAACACTCTAGTCAACATTGTCATCAAGAATGTACCCACATAAAGAGGCAAGAACTACACGCGTAGCAAGATATGTATTCAACTGTACTACAATGTAGCGCCTGCGCCGCCGACCGGGTTAGCTTCACCTCTGACATTTCAAACACTTCACAATGCTGCGGGAAATAACTATAAATCTACTCTGCTGTGTAACATTCAAATCGTTTCAGTTTTATTTCTCTGAGGTGATTTGAAAAAGCGGCCATGTATTATATTTTTAGAGTTTCGTGGTTGTTTCTACATTTATATTGGCACAATGTGTGGGTTTGTTACCACGGTTAAAATAATAAATAAATATGTGGGGACAACTTCACACAGGGCCATCTGATCCCAAACTAAGCAGAGCTTGTACTATGGGTACCAGACAGCTGATTCATATGACATGAATAGAAAAAAGCATACGTTTATATAGACTAACAACAACCAGACACAAGGCAAACACAAGTGTTCATCACACGAATGTTTGCCCTGGGCGGGATTAGAACCCGCGACCTTGTGCGTCGGAGGCAGATACACTACCACCTGGGCTACGGAGCCGTCAATATGTTAATACATAAAACAAGCGAAAAGAAGAGCTAGACGCCAAGCGCTCAAGGCCAGGCCAGCAGGATCCATAAATTACCATTACCATGACGGTGTTCTCACCTGCCCCAAGTGTGATCACAAGTTTCTCGCTAAGATTGGCTATGCCAGCCACCAGCGAGCTCATGAAAGGGCAGGCCAGTAGAACCTATCCAGAAAGAGATCCAAAAAAGTGGTCACGTTAGCCGAAATCGGTTCGGATCATATATACCATAACAGATTTTTTTACTCGATAATTCAGATAAACCATCTTCAAAGTCGTTATGAAAAAACAAACCCCTTTTATTAGAATTTTTGTTTGTCTGTCTGTATATTTGTACGCGCATCACCAAACACTACTGCATAAAGTTTGATGCGGTTTCCAGTTGTATAGGTATTATATTGTTGAAGGTCAACTTACAAAATAGTGCGTTTCATCTAAAGTCAAAGTCAAAATCATTTATTTCCATAGTAATAGTAATAGTAATAATATTTATTTGCTATAGATATGGTTACAAGGGTGTTACAATATAAATGGTTACATACCAGTTTCACATATCTAGCCTAAAACTAAGCATGCAAACAATAATAATAATACAAATCTTTGTCTAATATTTTTTACACATAATACATGTCTTAAACTGATGCTCCAAAAATTCCTTAAATGAATAAAAATTATGTTGATGTAGGATGTTATTACATCACTTAGATCCGTCATTACATTATTTTGGGTGAGTTCACTAACTAGATCTCTAGATACGCCGCCTATAAGTTGACCTATCTTCTTTAAATATTTTTGTGCTTAAAAAAGGAGATAAACTGATCACGCAAGCGAAGTTGCGGACAGACCGCTAGTTGTCCATATAATTTATTGTTTCCTCATTAAATAGGTTGTCTCCAAGTATGGGATCTGGTCTAAATGGTGGCCAAGCGTACGCGAGACAAGTGTCAGGTTTCATTCAACATTGCACTTATACTCGTACTATGTGGTTCTCGTACGGACGACAGAAGGGAATTGGTTGTGGAGAAAAAATAACTATGTTTCCTTACAAAATAGAGGCTCCCTAGGTGAACTGTGACGGCAAGAAGCCACTGGATGCAGGGGGAATAGTAATAGCCGTCAGCCGATGAGGAGATCCTTAAGAAAAGCATTTAAATTATAAATGATAAATCTTTATTTTTGCTAAAAACATGGCGTAAGGATGTTGTGGTATAATTTAAAAGGTACTCATGATTTGTTAAATATAGTAGCATGCAAAAACATTATTATAGACATAGTGTAATACAATTGATCACAAAATTACAATAAAAAATGTCAAAATATTTCTTTCACGTCATTTGTTTAGCAGTGGATTCTACAGACGTAACGTCACAGATAAAGTGAAAATTCTAGTTACGCCACGCCAACACTAGGACTAAAGTGTACAAAACTTTAGGTCAATCAATTAGGACTAAAAGAACATCGGTGGAGTAGTAGTGGCTAGGGCCGCTGTCTCCTGTCCGGGAGTCAGAGAAAGATGTAACCCCACTAAGCACAAATATGTATTTTCCTATTTCAGATTCATATGTATGATTACGAAAACATCATGAGAAATACATGGACACTCCTGTTATAAAATTCAAAGGCACCTAATCCTTAATTTAAGTTCGCTAGTCCTTTTCACCTTTTAAAGATTAAAAAGGGATGGGAGATGGCCATTTTAATATTAGAGCTGTCAAACATCGAATTTGAACCTTATGGACGCGTCGATTGAATTTCTGAATAATTCAACCTAGTTATTCGCAATCGCATAAACATTGCATAACACTTCTATGTGCATGTACGTAGGTAACCATAATAGACATAGTTTCACTTCCGTACATCTTATCGGATATATAAGTATAAGCAGAAATCATTGAGCAGTTGTTCAACGAAAACCACTAACTACTGACAACAGTATTAATAATAATGGCTGTGATAGTGTAAGATATTGCGATTGCTGATGTTAGATTTAAGTTTGTACGAATTGTTGAAATTGCCACAGCAGAGAGGAAGAAGATGGCCAAAATAAGGTAGAAGACAACCCAAGAGAGAACAATATGGTCCAGAAAATTGAGAAGAACCAACCTTAATACAACATAATGAAGACAAAGATGGAAGGAGTTTAACAAAATTGTACCTGTTAATTTTATTTCTAAATTGTTATCATGGAGGATGTCATAATTGGATGTTGTAGAGGAGATGTGATCAAATAAAGTTAAATTGAACCATTTTTTTAAGCAAAGAATTTTAACAAGAGATATCCTATGATCAAGGAGAGAGAGGCCTTTGCCCTGCAGTGGGTTCTTCTTCTACACAGTAACTATATCTTTAACAAGAGATATCCTATGATCAAGGAGAGAGGCCTTTGCCCTGCAGTGGGTTCTTCTTCGACACAGTAACTATATCTTTAACAAGAGATATCCTATGATCAAGGAGAGAGAGGCCTTTGCCCTGCAGTGGGTTCTTCTTCTACACAGTAACTATATCTTTAACAAGAGATATCCTATGATCAAGGAGAGAGAGGCCTTTGCCCTGCAGTGGGTTCTTCTTCGACACAGTAACTATATCTTTAACAAGAGAATATCCTATGATCAAGGAGAGAGAGGCCTTTGCCCTGCAGTGGGTTCTTCTTCGACACAGTAACTATATCTTTAACAAGAGATATCCTATGATCAAGGAGAGAGAGGCCTTTGCCCTGCAGTGGGTTCTTCTTCGACACAGTAACTATATCTTTAACAAGAGATATCCTATGATCAAGGAGAGAGAGGCCTTTGCCCTGCAGTGGGTTCTTCTTCGACACAGTAACTATATCATTAACAAGAGATATCCTATGATCAAGGAGAGAGAAGCCTTTGCCCTGCAGTGGGTTCTTCTTCGACACAGTAACTATATCTTTAACAAGAGATATCCTATGATCAAGGAGAGAGAGGCCTTTGCCCTGCAGTGGGTTCTTCTTCGACACAGTAACTATATCTTTAACAAGAGATATCCTATGATCAAGGAGAGAGAGGCCTTTGCCCTGCAGTGGGTTCTTCTTCGACACAGTAACTATATCTTTAACAAGAGATATCCTATGATCAAGGAGAGAGAGGCCTTTGCCCTGCAGTGGGTTCTTCTTCGACACAGTAACTATATCTTTAACAAGAGATATCCTATGATCAAGGAGAGAGAGGCCTTTGCCCTGCAGTGGGTTCTTCGACACAGTAACTATATCTTTAACAAGAGATATCCTATGATCAAGGAGAGAGAGGCCTTTGCCCTGCAGTGGGTTCTTCTTCGACACAGTAACTATATCTTTAACAAGAGATATCCTATGATCAAGGAGAGAGGCCTTTGCCCTGCAGTGGGTTCTTCTTCGACACAGTAACTATATCTTTAACAAGAGATAACCTATGATCAAGGAGAGAGAGGCCTTTGCCCTGCAGTGGGTTCTTCTTCGACACAGTAACTATATCTTTAACAAGAGATATCCTATGATCAAGGAGAGAGAAGCCTTTGCCCTGCAGTGGGTTCTTCTTCGACACAGTAACTACTGGGTGTCCAAAAAGGGTGTTGGCAGTTTATATACGAAAATCATAAATGAAAAATATATCATTTCATAATTTTATTACTATTTGCAAAAAAGTACATACAATGGAAAGTTTACGACGAAAAAATAATGTTGTCCAAATGACGTCCATTACGATTTTGACACTCTTCAAGTCGTGGCCGTAAATTGCCTAAGACACGTTCACATAAAACGTTAGTTATTTTTGTTATTTCACTTGCAATATTGTTTTTCAATTGGCTAAGAGTTGACGGCTTATTTATGTAAACCTTACTCTTTAGGTAACCCCATAAAAAATAATCAAGTGGACTTAAGTCCGGGCTCCTAGGGGGCCATTTAAGGTTCCTGTTTATTGAGATAACTCTTTCTGGGAATAACTCATTCAATGCTTCAATAGACCTTCTACTCGTGTGACATTTGGCACCGTCCTGCTGAAAAAATGTTGGCGAATTGTAACCTCTAAATTCCTATAAAGTTGGTGTCAAAAAACTTTCAATATCTGTCCGCGTTAACTGTAAGTGCATGTCCCCTACCGTCCTCAAAGAAATAGGGGCCGATTATGCCCTTGGCGGACATTGCTGCCCACACTACCACCTTAGGGCTGTGAAGTGGACGCATATGCTTATAACGAGGATTTTTATCACACCAATAGCGACAGTTTTGTTTATTGACATGGCCATTTAAGTGGAAATTTGCTTCATCGCTAAACAAGACATTGTTGAAGTTGGTAAAGCGCGCAAACATCTCCGGAACAAAATTTAGTCGCTGTTCATAATCTGTGAGTTTTAATTCTTGCACTAATTGAATCTTGTAAGCACGTAAATGCAAATCCTTCTTTAAAATCAGGTGCAATGTTGATTTTGCAATGTTTACGGATTGACTTAGCTTTCGCAGTGATAGTGAGGGATCTTGCCTTACCGACTCGTGAACTTCTTGAATAACTGCAGGTAGCCTTATTTCTATCGGACGTCCGCAATCAAAGTTTTTTAAAGTTGACCCTGTAGCCTCAAATGTCTTAATCCATTTTCTAATGATATTCGCACTGGGAGATAAAGAAATATCCCGTACATTGAATTGCGCGCGATATAAGCGGCGAGCTGTAATTATCGAATTATTGTTTTGATAATAAACTCGTACACAAAATGCACGCTGAGCTCCGGTATACGAATCCATTGCAACTAAATTTCCAATAAATTCCACCTATGACATTATATATTTTTTTGTTATCTACCCTCATTAAGACGATTTATTGATATTTAAATGTGCAAATACCCTTTTTGGACACCTTGTATATCTTTAACAAGAGATATCCTATGATCAAGGAGAGAGAGGCCTTTGCCCTGCAGTGGGTTCTGCTTCGACACAGTAACTATATCTTTAACAAGAGATATCCTATGATCAAGGAGAGAGGCCTTTGCCCTGCAGTGGGTTCTTCTTCGACACAGTAACTATATCTTTAACAAGAGATATCCTATGATCAAGGAGAGAGAGTCCTTTGCCCTGCAATGGGTTCTTCTTCGACACAGTAACTATATCTTTAACAAGAGATATCCTATGATCAAGGAGAGAGAGGCCTTTGCCCTGCAGTGGGTTCTTCTTCGACACAGTAACTATATCTTTAACAAGAGATATCCTATGATCAAGGAGAGAGAGTCCTTTGCCCTGCAGTGGGTTCTTCTTCGACACAGTAACTATATCTTTAACATGAGGATATCCTATGATCAAGGAGAGAGAGGCCTTTGCCCTGCAGTGGGTTCTTCTTCGACACAGTAACTATATCTTTAACATGAGGATATCCTATGATCAAGGAGAGAGAGGCCTTTGCCCTGCAGTGGGTTCTTCTTCGACACAGTAACTATATCTTTAACAAGAGGATATCCTATGATCAAGGAGAGAGAGGCCTTTGCCCTGCAGTGGGTTCTTCTTCGACACAGTAACTATATCTTTAACAAGAGGATATCCTATGATCAAGGAGAGAGAGGCCTTTGCCCTGCAGTGGGTTCTTCTTCGACACAGTAACTATATCTCAAGAGATATCCTATGATCAAGGAGAGAGAGTCCTTTGCCCTGCAGTGGGTTCTTCTTCGACACAGTAACTATATCTTTAACATGAGGATATCCTATGATCAAGGAGAGAGAGGCCTTTGCCCTGCAGTGGGTTCTTCTTCGACACAGTAACTATATCTTTAACAAGAGATATCCTATGATCAAGGAGAGAGAGTCCTTTGCCCTGCAGTGGGTTCTTCTTCGACACAGTAACTATATCTTTAACATGAGGATATCCTATGATCAAAGAGAGAGAGGCCTTTGCCCTGCAGTGGGTTCTTCTTCGACACAGTAACTATATCTTTAACAAGAGATATCCTATGATCAAGGAGAGAGAGGCCTTTGCCCTGCAGTGGGTTCTTCTTCGACACAGTAACTATATCTTTAACATGAGGATATCCTATGATCAAGGAGAGAGAGGCCTTTGCCCTGCAGTGGGTTCTTCTTCGACACAGTAACTATATCTTTAACAAGAGATATCCTATGATCAAGGAGAGAGAGGCCTTTGCCCTGCAGTGGGTTCTTCTTCGACACAGTAACTATATCTTTAACATGAGGATATCCTATGATCAAGGAGAGAGAGGCATTTGCCCTGCAGTGGGTTCTTCTTCGACACAGTAACTATATCTTTAACAAGAGGATATCCTATGATCAAGGAGAGAGAGGCCTTTGCCCTGCAGTGGGTTCTTCTTCGACACAGTAACTATATCTTTAACATGAGGATATCCTATGATCAAGGAGAGAGAGGCTTTTGCGCTGCAGTGGGTTCTTCTTCGACACAGTAATTATATCTTTCTCTTAATTTACAAACTTAAGAATTGAAGATTCAAGGCCAGGAGATTTAAGGCCTTTTAATAAAATGTAGACAAGTAGTTTATTATCATATTATTTAATTCCTAAAACAACTGAACTTTAAATAAAAAGGAATAAGGTAAGAACTACATAAAAATAAATCAATCAATTTACAGATAACTATGCAATAATAATCATAAAAGTAGATATTTAATAAAATAACAATAAATAATGAGTTTATTATTCTTTCATGCAGGTTTTATCAGGCTAACATACAGCTAGACTAACTCAAAGGATAACAATGATATTGATTGGTGCAAAATGCTATCAGCAGCCAGTTAGCTGATATTGTAGGTAAAAAAAAAAAGAAAAAAAAGAGGCTCTCTTCTGGGTCTGGAAGATCTTTTGGATATATATGTATAAGCAGGTCTGTTATGTCAATGTATTTGTCTTTTTTTTAGTTTTTATGTACACCTAGACCTTGTACCTAGACAAAGGATGATGTCTGAAATAATGTAGTGTTTGCTTCATGAACCAAAACCTACTCTGTGTCATAGTACTCACTGACCTAATCTACATCCTGCCTTAGATAACAGTGACATACAAACTGAGCAGCTCATGCCACTATTTATTATTAACATATATGTAGTAATGTTCTCATTGCGATTCGTTGAGTTGGCCAAATTAGACAAATTATTTGTAAAATTCACAAATATGATGTCAGCCGACGTGCTAGCTACCTACGCTTCTTATGTCATGCACAGTCTTAGGTCAAGCACAATTTTATTTGACGAGCGACCTCTGGCTCGCCACAAGACACCGCCATTCTAAAATTTCGTAATAGAACAATCCGCCACCAAAACAATAATAAGGCGGCTTACTTTCGATGGGGACTAGGGAGTGGACACAAACTCCTACCACCTCCCTTCTCTTTCACTCCTACCCGCAAAACATGTAAACAAGCGGGATAGAAATAACCTGTCAAAACTTTACGAAATAAAAAACTATTTACACGCTCCACAAAACTTATAAACTAGATTTTATCCTTGAATATGTGTAAACTATGAATACTAACCGTAGTCAAGTCAACATAAATCCAACACAGAAGTCAGGGCAAAGTTATCGTGGAAAACAAGGCACTGTACACTGGCAAAACACCTTTCCAAACAAAACGTGGATCACAACGTAAGCACTTAGGTGAACACAACATGCACTAACAGTGGGCACTACGGGATGACGGGCACTTGTATTAAATCGTTAACAACGCGAAACAATCGGCA
Organism: Carpatolechia fugitivella; assembly: GCA_951230895.1. Classification (NCBI taxonomy): domain Eukaryota; kingdom Metazoa; phylum Arthropoda; class Insecta; order Lepidoptera; family Gelechiidae; genus Carpatolechia; species Carpatolechia fugitivella. The sequence continues at coordinate 10,736,125 of OX579670.1, read as the reverse complement.
TTACAATAAAAATTCACGAGACGTCTGCCTTCGTTCAACAAATTTCGGCCATTTTGCATTTTGCGACTGCGAGCGAAAGAGATTGGTGAGCGACCAAATGAAAGGCAACAGAGCGAGAGAGCAAAACAATTTGGCCAATACTAGGGCCAATACAAAATAAGTACATAGTACCATCTATTGTCGAGTAGCAAAACTATTTCCAATTGTTAAAAAAACTACCCATACACAAGGAAAATGGTATTTTCGTTTCATTATTGAGCTTTTTTATTTCTGGCTGTTTGCATTGCCTGGCTCTGGCTGGCTCAATCAAATGACAAGTCAAAAAAAAAACCGAGTTTTGTGAATTTGAGGTTATCTTAGAAAGACGCCGCTTTTTGGAGTATATTTCGAGTATAAATTAGATTTAAATACTAAAAATGAAACTAGTACGTTTCCTAATGAAACTCAGTCATGAGACTGTGACCATTGAATTGAAGAACGGAAGTATTGTGCACGGGACCATCACTGGAGTAGATGTAGCGATGAACACACACCTGAAAGCGGTCAAAGTTACACTAAAAAACAGAGAGGAAACGCAATTCGAGACGTTGAGCATTAGAGGGAACAACATAAGGTACTATTTGCTTCCGGACAGCTTGCCTTTAGAGACGTTGTTGATTGATGACGCGCCGCGCGGTCGTGGAAAGCGCGAAGGTTTTTCTCGCGGCGGCGGCGGCGGCGGAGCGCGAGGCGGGCGCGGGCGGGGCCGTGGCGGTCGCGGCGGCGGCGGCCGAGGAGGTCCCCGCGGAGGCCGAGGCAGAGGACGCCGATAACCCTCTTTGTTTATTAATACTATGTAAGCTGTGTGTGATGCTGGCCACATTGGTCACCTATAATCATTGATGAATATTTTTTTTATCTGCGTTCGTGTATTGGTTGTTTTGTAATTCTAGTTACTAAATAACTATCTTTTTCCAGCCCAACCATGAAATTAGGGAAGTATTTTATCTATTCCTACAAGGCTTAAGGATTGCTTGTACCAAAAAATTCATTAAGTAGCTGTTATTATTCTGATTATTATGATGATAATTTTAATAGTCACTTAATTAAATATTTTTAAAGGTAGTTATTGTAGAAATTAGAAATTGTCAAGAACACAGTCCAGTCATCACTTTCTTATTTCATTGATGAAGTATTCGATTTACTAAAACCCTAGTTCTAAGCTCTGAAACTTTGTATTCCAAAACATTGTCATAATTAAATATTTTATAAGTAAGACTGCTTTTACTTTTATTAATTATGATATTATGTGTCCCTGTTCAAATAAAAAAAGATGGTTATAATTTGATAAAGGTAAATTCATTATTATTATTATAGCAGCATATTAATAAATTTAATAATATAGTACCTACATATTTACAAAAATAATCATTCTCAGATATAAATCATATCAATATCTTCACAAACAACCTTACGACTAATGTACAGATAAAAGATACAGTAAAATTACTAATAAAGGTGGTTACATGTGAACGCTGGTGCCTGAAATAGACGTGTCTGTGCTTCAGATAATGATACAACACCTATGTTACTATGTTATTTACTACTACAATTTATCCCATGAGTTATTGTTGAATTTATCCTTCCATTTTAGAGCATTTTTCATTTTCAAAATAAAAAATACCTAATCCAAGATTCACCTTAGATTCAAAATCTGAGTGGCACAGCACAGCTAAAGAGTATACTCCGTACCTACACCACTTTTATTGTTTATATCCTCGTCAAATACATAACGTTCAGCTTGTTTCATTGCATGTACATTGTGTATGTAACTAGAACAGTACACAGCAAAAAAAAAATACAACAGTCAAATGTAGTGGTGCAGCTGCAGAGATAATTAACATACTAACCTATGTAGATTAAGAATAAAAACTTACAGCACTGTATTTAATATTCTTTTTTTTTTAGTTTGGAAATAATAAAAGCTTTATTATTATTATTTATAAACTAGCGGTCTGCCCGCGGCTACGCTCGCGTTGTGTAAGATTTTCTCGTGGGAATAAGACTTTCACGTAAAAAGTATCCAAACAAACTACCTCTATTCCAAATTTCATCCCAATCCGTTCAGTAGTTTTTGCGTGAAAAAGTAACAAACATACCTGGGCTGATTGATAACTGGCCGAAACGACGAACTTAAAAAAATGATACGCAAAAAAAAAAAATTGCATTATATTTTGGCATCTTTTTGAAAATAGAACGCCAAATTTGAATTTAATCGAACTGGTGGAATTTGTTTGATAGGACGTAGAACTTTCTCTGTCGTAAATTTTCTTAACAATGGAAAGAAACGAAATTCGTGCGGTGATAAAGTTTTACGTTTTAAAACAGAAAACAGCAACCCAGATTAAAACCAAGCTAGACAGTGTTTTAGGTAATTCTGCTCCTGCATTGAGTACAATTCACACCTGGGTAACTGATTTTAAACGTGGAAGACAGAGCTGCGAAGACGCCCACAGGTCTGGCCGTCCAAATGAAGTCACGAATCCGGACATGATCAAAAAAATTCACAAAATTGTATTGAATCATCGGCGCTTGAAGTTGCGAGAGATAGCAGAGATGGTGAGCATTTCATCTGAACGCGTTTTTAATATTTTGCACCAACATTTGGGAATGAAAAAGCTTTGCGCGCGATGGGTGCCGCGTTTGCTCACTGTTGACCAAAAGCAACGTCGAGTGGACGATTCATCGGAGTGTTTGGCGCTATTTAACTGAGATCCTAACGAGTTTTTACGGCGTTATGTAACAGTCGATGAAACCTGGATACATCATTATACTCCCGAGACAAAAGAACAATCTAAGCAGTGGACTGAGAGCGGAAGACCTGCGCCGAAGAAAGCAAAAACGGTTTTGTCGGCCGGCAAAGTGATGGCGACTGTTTTTTGGGATGCTCGAGGAATTATTTTAGTGGATTATCTGCAAAAAGGAAAAACAATAAATGGAGAGTACTACGCAAGCTTGCTGCAAAAATTAAGTGAAGAAATCCAGAAAAAACGACCACATTTGGCCAAGAAAAAAGTTTTGTTCCACCATGACAACGCACCTGCACACACGTCAATGGTTGCAGTCGCCAAACTCCATGAATTGCGGTTCGAATTGCTACCGCATCCACCCTATTCCCCGGATCTGGCCCCGTGTGACTTCCACTTATTCCCAAACCTGAAGAAATGGTTAGGTGGCCAGAGATTTTAATCAAATGAAGAAGTCATTGTTGCCGTGGACGAGTATTTTGAGGGGTTGGAGAAAACATTTTATCAAACTGGTGTAACGGCATTGGAGAAGCGCTGGACTAAATGCATCGAGGTAGAAGGAAACTACGTTGAGAAATAAATTTATTTTAAATAGATTTTTAAAGTTTTTCTTTGTCGTTTCGGAAACTTATCAATCAGCCCTCGTACATCCATGCTTACAAACTCTTGCGTTTATAATATTAGTAAGGATAAGGATTAATAAATTCACACAAACAGGTATGGACTCAGTCTTTATCTTACACTAATTCTACTCCAGTAACCGGAGGCACCGGAGGTGTCTCCCGAATTATATGTAGCCTGCTATTTGGATTGAAATGTCTTTTTCTGTGGTCGTTCAATGACCCTAAAGACCTAAACACAACATGGCATATGTCACACTTGGCACTAGGCTTCAAATGGTACCGCCTCGTGTGTTCTGCTCGATGTGATGCCCACTGGAATTTCATTTCACAGTACTCGCATTGGTATGGCTGTTCACCCGAATGGTGTCTCATATGATACAACAATGAATATCTATTTTTATAGACCTTCCCACACTCGCTGCATATTATACTGGCATGGCTATCATATTTATGCTGTTTTAACAGAGCCTCTGATCCATAAGACTTCCCACAATCTGAACATTTCCAACACTTTTTCGAATGCTGACTGTAATAATGCTTTTTAAAATTAAATGATTTGTTGAAAATCACATCACAAACGTTACATTTGAATTTGGATCTATTACTTTCTCGTATAATTTCACATAAACTAGTGATTTCTTTATATTTGTGAATTCTTGCTTTACGTTGCTTTGATTCACCATCTCTCTTAATCTGACTAAAATATTTTCCGTAAATTAAATAACGGAACCTTGTAAGGGCTGAAGGTCTGTTAGTAATGCACCGTTGGTTATCATAATATTGCTTACTAGAAAAATCATGTTTTTGAACTTGTATAAATAGAGATTTGAAAGAGCTGATATCATCAGATGTGTTCTCCAAACTGTCACCAAGAGAACTCACTATGCCGTTCAATTGGTCCAAGTTGTCACGGCATGTTTTCATGAAGCTGTAACTTTTTCTTACAGATTTGAAGCAACTGTTGCAAATCACATCGCTAGCAACCAAATTGACAAACTGAAAAGATTTATTTAATAAGTATCATTATTAGGTATACAATGGTTCCGAGAACTGTAGACTGTGGACGAAGAAGGTGATATTTTTAAAATGCTTACAGTGGGATAAGAAAATTGTTTGCATACATTATTTATTTATAGTACAGATAACGAATCAGGTGCTTTGGTGTGAAACTGTGCCAATTTGCAAAGCAAACACATCCCCTTCGTCCAGCTCTTTTTACTTGACGCGATTTATACTAGAATATGGAATCATAAATATTTTGATGTAATTATATGTGAAATGAGAGGTTATGTACGAACATTTTTGCCTAATACGTAGTCCAATATTTCCAAGATTCCCACTGTCGTATTCGCTTCCAAATCGATCAAGACAACGTCTTGAATATTCTGGGAAAACTCGTCTACTGGCGCGAAGCACAAACAACAGAAATCAGTTTCCTTTTTGAGTATACTGGTAACTATATAGGCAGACATCTTTTAACACTTTTGGGTTCAATAATTGTGTTAAACTTGATACATTAGCATTTCTAAAACACACAAACAATAAAAATATCGAAGATAATCAATCGAATCAACATTCAATTCAACAACCAATCAATCGACAACCTGCGTCGACAACTTTGGAGCTTGGAGCTTGCTTTCTTTTTTTCCTTTGGCATCGCCACAGACAAAACAAAAATTTATCGGTGTTGCTAATGTTAATGTTCTAAATTCCCCAAAACCTTTTTATTTTACCTCGGAGGAAAAAGGACTGGAGTTTGACGGGCGATACCCCTTTGCCAAACAAAAGTATCAGATAAAAATTTGACGCGTTTATATACCTAAAACCTGTATTATTAAAAGGTTCTCTGTGCCTAAAACGCAACAGCTACTCCCCGGGCCGGGCTGTATGAATGGCTTGTGGTATTGTGCACACCCATATTTGCCAAAAAAACTTCCAATACAATGTTTCTCTATGTAAAGTTGGTAAAACTTTAATTTTCAACTGCAGTGTTTAAGTATTATGGCTCTTTTACACTATATTATTATAGTATCTATGCTGTGTAGGAGTGTAGACACAAGAGTTGGCAGTAGTAGGCATACATAGCGTCCCAAATTCTCAGACAAAAAATAAGTCAAAAATATTCTTAACAAAATTTATTGAAGAGACTATTTCCAAATATATAGTACATACTTATGTATTAAGTCTTATAAATTAGGCACCAAGCAGAACTTTCTTGTCTTGTACAGTGAACAGCACATCAAGCTATACACTGGGGTATCTTGCGCGTTGGTAATAACAACTAATATGCAACAAAAATGTAGCAGCTGTATGCAGCTTGATGAGCTGTCTACCATACCTTTCATTTTAGTTTTTCAACAAACATTTTCAAATTGTCCAAAATAAATTGTTTTATTATTATTCATTCACCAGTACGTAATTTAACCCAAACTTTGAGAGTTTTTGTAGATTAAAGTAAAAAAAATAAGAAGTACATGCTCTGTTAAAAAAAAATATAATGCATTATTTGGGTTAAATTCCATGCCGGTGAGTATATTTTACTTTGTAATATTTTCTACATATAGTTCGCTCTTTGGATTAAAATGTCTTTTTCTGTGTTTATAAACTGATTCTATCTGTTTAAACCTAGCGTTGCATATATCACACTGGGCACTAAAACTCACATGACATTTTCTGACATGATATTTAAGTCTTTGAGCATTCTTGAATGTACTATCACAATACTCACAAAGAAATGGCTGACAAAGCAAGTGTATGTTTTGCATATGGTACACAATGGCACTTCGATGATTGAATGTCCTTTCACATTCGTTGCACACAAATTTTTTCCTTTCTGTTTTGATCCTTAAAAGCTTTTTAGTAGCTAATTCAATTATTTTGTTACGCTCTTTTTTAGTCAATTTTTTCGCAGGTTTAATCTCTTCTTGTCTCTGGTTGTTTTTATTGCTAAGTTTCCATTTCTTCTGCAAATTATATTGAGATTGATTTTGAATTAACATTTTGAGTTTTTGTTGTCTTTCCTCTAGGCTACATTTAGCTTGTGTTTTAGAACTGTTCTTTGTTTGGCTATTTTTTAACATTACAGGCTTCTTGGGATTCTTTTTTGAAACTGGCTGACCTCCAGTAATGTCAGCGTAACTGACTCGAGCCGAGGTCTTGTTTTCAGCCCTACTTATAAGATATTTAGAATGACCTCTGATTTCAGAAGGTGATACATATTTCACTGTTCGTTGATACTGATAAAATTGCATATAAGAATAATCTGTTGTATCAATCTGTATCAATACTGACTTTGATGTTTCACTACACTCTGCACTTTGAAGAGCTTCATTGAGTGCCACAACAGTTTTTTCTAATCTGTCCGAATTATTCTTGCACATTCTTATGAAGTTGTAACTATTTTTTAGTGACTGCACACAAATATTGCAGAAAATATCTCTTACTCTCATGCTGCTTGTATACTGAAACAAAATAACTCTTTAGGATAATATTTTAATAACTCTACACAACTTTAAAGTATGTGTGGGTGTAGGTATAAGTCATCATCCACTTGCCTTTATCATCATCATCACTGTATTCCTACAGTATTTAAAAAATAAAATTTATATATAGGTAATATTTATCATACTTAAGGCTACCACAACATCCACAACATTGTAAAAACTGCAAGTGTTTCATTTCATAAAAAAGTATAAAGTAGGTGCCTGATATTTATGTAAGGTCGACCAAGATAGTGGTTTACCATTTTTCATTCAATTTCCTAGTTATCGAAAATTTCAATAAAGTTTATACTCGGTATCTGACAGATTGTTCTGCAAACGAAAATAATCTTTGTTGTTCTATAATTTGTAACTGACATTCAACCTTAGGGTGATAAACCTGTCATGTATGATTAATGTGGGTACTAAATAATTATTAATATTGAGCTGTCAAAATTTATTGGTCGACTTTACATAAACTAGAAATTAAAGTTAGCAGAAGTAGCATAGCAGTTCAGTTTTAAATAAATGAACAATAAGCCACATAGAATAGGTACAGTCGGCCAAGAAAGTGGTTTATAATAGGTACTGTCGGGTCGGCCAAAAAATTGTTTTATCACCCTTAGGTTGAATGTCAGTTACAAATTATAGAACAACAAAGATTATTTTCGTTTGCAGATCAATGTGTCAGATACTGAGTGTCAGATGACAGAACCTTATTGAAATTTTCTAAATGACCATAAATAAATGAAAAATGGTAGACCCTTAGATAAATGAAAGGCTCGCGAGCGCCTTGTAACTGACATTCAACCTAAGGGTGGTAAACCAATTTTTTGGCCGACCGTACCTATTATAATTCTTACGTATAAAACTTAAACAACTCTTCTAGTGTTAAGGGCAGGCACGCGTACGCGTAGGCAGTGTACGATAAAGAGTATTACGGTGATCGGACCCATCGAGTTGGATACAAAGTAAAGTAGAACAGTAGAGTTTAGTATGCGAAAGTAGTGAAGTCTAGCCTCGTTATCTCGCGCCTTTAAACACATCTACTCTCCTGTCCGCTTTGATGGAAACCGGGCCTAAGTGAGAGAAAGATTGACGAGGTCTACGCTCATAACTATTGACGAGGTTATGGTTTTTTAGGTTATCATCATCATAAATATTTAAGGTAAAACTCACTTTTCCGCCTAATATGTAAACCAACATGCTGGATATCTTCTCTGATTTTAAGTTTAAAATTACTTCATCATGAAAACGTAGATCGTCGTCGTAGACATCGCTAAAACACAAACGACAAAATTTCTTCCCGAATACAATATTGTTCACAAGTTTGGTCGACATATTTTGAGCATACCTAATAAATATTAGGGAAAAGAAAGTCCATTTTATATTATATTTACAAATAAAAATCGTCTCAGCGTCTGTTCGTTTGTTTTTTATATTTTTTTTAATGGCATGGTGCGGTTTGCACATCGCAAAAGTCATTCATTTTTTTTTTTTTTTTTTTTTTTCGTTTTGGCATAATGCTATTTGCACATTGCCACATACAAAGTGAGGAAACGTAACGCGATTTAAAGTATTAGGAAAAACGGAATTCGGAAAAGGAATAGGATTGGTTTAATGAACAGGAATTTATTAGGAAGGAAAATAGAAGGTATAGATATAAAATTAATTAGATACGGATATTATTAGAAATAATGAAAGAAGATAAGGTTTTATAAATAGAGTGATTATTATATGACAGAAGGATAGGGATGGATGTGGGTAAAGGTACTTTTAGGTAAATTAAATCACTATATATGGAATCATTGCTGAAAAGAGGACAAGAAAGAAAAATGTGATTCATATCACCAGGCTCACCACATTCACACAAGTCATTGTTAACTATGTTGAGCCTAGCAAGATGCTTTGGTGTGCAAACATGACCCAGTCTCATTCGAATTAACACACTGGTAGATCTCTTACCAAGCCCAAGTTTGAAAAACCAAGGCTTAGAAGTGATTACAGGCTGAATCATGGAATAAAATCTGCCCTTTCTCTGAGAACTCTCTAACCACATCTGGTCCCAAGAGTCCCTGAGATATGACATGGGCAAAGCGGCCAAATCATGGTTGTAGTTTTTATATGGGAACATGTCTCCACACACAATGGCTTCGTTAGCTAAATGATCAGCTTTCACATTACCGACAATGTCACTGTGTCCCGGCACCCACGCAAATGAAATCAAAAGCCCCTCTCTAGAACATTTGTATAATAAAATTCGGATATCAATAATAACGGGAAAAACAAGTTTACAGTTAAATGGATACTTAGATAGGGCTTGTAAGGCACTCATTGAGTCAGTAAATATTATCGATTTCCTAAGTTTCATAATACGAATATATTCAACCGCTTTATAAAGTCCAAAACACTCTCCAGTAAACACAGATGATTCTGGAGGTAGCTTAACTTGTTGATAGGTTTTATACTGTGCATGGTATACACCTACGCCCACGTTACCAGTAGGAGAGTGTTTCGACGCATCCGTAAATATACTATGGTGATTTTTCCAATTTGTATCCTTAATAAAATTAAATAATACGTTATTATTTAAATCACCTTTATCAAGACCTATATTAAGGGCAATGTCAGGAGTATAAGTGAGAGTTTCAAAGGGACTGCAAAACAAAGGAAATGAAAGTGAACTATGAATAGGAGCATGTATGGAAGAGTATTTTCGAAAACTCTTTACAAGACAGGGAACAGTTTTATGAGACCAATAGCTAGATGAGCTTATGTAATCTAAAAGTAATCGAAGTTTAGAATGAAGAGGGTGATGAGAAAGATGTAAAGATCGATATAGAAATTTATCAGCAAGGTACTGTCGACGAAGTTGCAAGGGAGGCTCGCAACATTCGACCTGCATGGCATTGATTGGACTTGACTTCATAGCACCTGTTATCAATCTCAGAGCTTTCGACTGAATGCTATCCAATTTTTTAAAAGCAACTACACTACCAGGCTCTAGTAAAAATGTGCCATAGTCCAATATGCTTCGTATTAGTGCATTATAAATAAGTCTCATATTGAATGGATGCGCCCCCCACCATACGCCAGAGAGGCACCTTAGTATATTAATCAGACGCTCACATTTAGCATAGATATATTCACAATGCGGAACACCTGTCAATTTTGAGTCTAAAATAATACCTAAAAATTTTTTTTTGTCTGTAATTGGAATTTCTCTATTATGGTAATAAACCGAAAACGGTGGAGGAAGTCTCATTCTAGAAAATAAAACAACAGAGCTTTTAGATGGTGACAGGTCAAGGCCGTTTTTGTCGAGCCAAGTTTTCAAACATTTCAGAGAAACAGTCAAAGAGGCACACGCCTTTTCAATTGAACTATGAGTATAGTACAATAATAAATCGTCAGCATATTGAAGAACACTTACATTATCTCCCAAAGATGATTCCAAATCATACGTATAAATATTGTACAAAATTGGACTCAGAACAGAGCCTTGAGGGAGCCCTATCCACACAACTCTGGTTACTTCACTAGCGTCATGTAAACATAAATGAATACGCCTCTCAGAAAGCACATTCATCACAAAGTTAACCAAAAGTGTAGGGACATTCAGCAATAGCAGTTTTTCCTTTAAAATGCTTAATACAACATTATCATAAGCAGAATTAATATCAAGAAATGCAGAAATTACAGATTTATTACAAGAGAATGCTAACCTAATATCGGTTATAAAAATACTAAGGCTATCTATGGTACTTCTCCCTCGCCTAAATCCATATTGAGAGCTACTCAATAAACAACGGGACTCAATAAACCACTCCAATCTATTTTTAACCAAGAGTTCAGCAATTTTCATTAGAACAGTTGAAAGCGCAACAGGTCTAAACGACGAAGCATCTGCTGAACTTTTGTTGGGCTTAAGAATTGGAATAACTTCCTGAGATTTCCATGCATGAGGGATATTACCCGACATCATTAAAGAATTGATAAGGTCCAAAAAATATAAAAGAGAATTTTCACCAAGATGAGCGACAAAAGAGTATGGTATCCCATCCAATCCAGGGGCAGAGTCCTTTACATTAGATAAAACACCTTTGAGCTCTGTAAGAGAGAAAGGGCGATTTAGACCATCAGGATCTTCTGATAAAAAGGATGGAAGTGAACAGGGCAATAATATGTCCTCTGGAACCGATGGGGGGGCAAGTTTATTTAGAAAACCATTCATCAAAGAAGACGGTAAAATATTTGAGGATGTTTCGCGAAATGCAGATCGAAACCTACGAATATTCCTCCATACTACAGATGGAGGGACATCGGGAGACAGCGATAAACAAAAATTCCTCCAGCTATCAAACTTTTTCTTTTTAAATAATTTAGTCGTTTTTTTCATAATATCTGACAAAATTGAAAAATTTTCATTAGATCCACACTCGTTATATACCAACTCCATTTGTTTTCTATTTTTTACTGCTTCAGTACACTCACTGTCCCACCAAGGAGGTGAGGGAATACAATTCGCACTTTTTCCTTTTATAGGGAAAACTTCATCCGCCACTTCCACCAAGACCTTGGCCAGAAGTGATGCACAAAGTGGTTCCGTTCCCCTACTGACCCCAGGAAGAGAAGCTATTTTACATTCTAAACGTTTACTGAATAAGTCCCAATCTGCATCTATCAATTTGTGTTTTAAACGAGGAGGACGTTTTAGTATTGGGCTGGTTGTGAAAGGGAATTTAATAACTATAGGCCAGTGATCACTTCCATACGTTGAAGGAAGAGTTTCCCAAATTAACGTAGAAGCTAGGGCAGGAGAACAAATGGATAGATCAGGTACGCTAATACCCTCGTTGGGCCCAGTACGGCGAGTTGGAGATCCAGTATTAAGAATACAAATGTTATGCGAGTCAACTATATCTAGCACATAAGAAGCATAATGGTTAGGTGAAGAACTGCCCCATGACGGATGCTGAGCATTAAAATCTCCAAGAATAATAAAGGGCTTAGGGAGAGCAGAAATCATACTATCAATTTCATTAAATATAGCAGGACTTGGATGAGGAATATACAAAGAGACAAAACAAATATCTTTAACTATGGCTGCTATGAACGAAAAGTCTTTATTAACATGAGAAGTGGGAAAATACGAAAAAGGAAAAGAATGTTTGATGAGTAAGGCAGTACCTGCATACCCATCAGATCTATCTTCTCTAAGACAAGCATAGCCAGGGATCCTAAAGGAGAATCCTGGTTTAAGCCATGTCTCTTGTATCGAAATAAGAAATGGCTTATGTAAATTAATCAAATAAATTAAATCACTTTTTTTCGACACCACGCTCCGACAATTCCATTGTAGTATCTTTGCGGAGTTGTCCATTATTAGAGATTTTAGAGATAGCATCAATCAAAGGGGCAGCGTTGGACGGTGTTAATAAATTAGACTGGGATAATGATTTTATTAGTGTTATTATAACTTCTGCTACAGAAATATTTAAAGGGTCGTCATTGTTATTATTTTTAAGTGCACAGCCATTGGAAGGTTCAGGAATATTAAACTCCTGAATAAGAGAATTATGTGCGACCTGATCATATCCTTTATCTAGTCTAGGTTGAGATCTTGATTTAGTAAAGACAGTTTTTTTGTAAGATACAGTTGGTGCCTGTCTAGGCAGCGAATGAAAAGAACTTGGTGTAGCAGTAGTGGTATTTTGAGATGTTAATAAAGCATCAGCATAGGACTTTCTGGATATAGGAGGATGAAGTTTTGAAGCGTCTGCATATGACACGCAGCTCTTTGCCATAGACTCTTTAATAGCTTTTTGTCTAATAAACTCTAAGCATTTTTTATTTGTAGCAAAATGCGCCCCATTGCATAAGCAGCACACCACACTATCATCATCAACTGAACAAGTATCACCACGGTGACCCTGTCCACACTTGTAACATCTTGGTGTGGAAGCTCGACATTCAGCCAGCACGTGGCCAAAACGACAGCATTTGTAACACTGAATAGTTGGGAAGATGTATATATCCACTGGCAGGGCACTATAGCACATAAAAATGCGCTTAGGTAATACCTGTCCATCAAAAGTCAAAACAACTGATTCTGTAGCTTTAAGTTGTGGGCCACTTTCAGATATTATTTTTTTATTCAACCTACGCACTTTCAAAATCTGACCACAGCCTACTGGGACAGAGATATTATCCTTAATTTCATCCTCAGACCAGTCAGCTGGGATTCCTCTAACAATACCCATTCGAGTAACCGAAAAAGTGGGGATAAATACTTTATAATTTTCTTTTTTAAGGTTTTCATTATCCAAAAACATATTTGCGTCTTGATAGTTAGAAAATGACAGTGAAATTTTATTTCGACCGATGCGTTTTAAACTTCCATTCACAATACCATTAATTGAATTTCTTTTTAGGAATCTTCCAAAAGTAATAGGGTGTAATGTTACACCATCGTTTGCAGTTAACATTTGTTTCTGAATGTGCACTAAATAGGGTGCAGCATCAGAGGGCTGATAAGTTGGTCTGGCCACAGAAGGCCTCTGAAAAGTAGAATTAACAGTTATATTAACATTCTCTGTTAACTTGTTGCCGTTAGACCCTGAAGTACTACTAAGGGCAGTTGTATTACTCTGAGAATATGTTTTGTTACTCGTTTTTGTTTGGCTAAACTTAACCTGAGATTTTGGAGGGAGCATAGGGCTGTAACCTTGCGAGAGGTCACTGCCTTCTGGGAGTATGGGAGTATTATATTGAGAAGTAGAAGCCTGTGAAAACATCAGCTCAGACTCCACGACACAGTGACATTCATGGCCTTTAGGCACGTTTGCGGAACTATCCTTATTACGATGTCTTCTTCTCTTATTGCAATGTTTACAAATCCGAACAGCAGAAGCATGTTTACGTTTGTTAGCAGATAGCGATTGCGACGACTGTGACAACGATCCATCCGTATCCATACTAGAAAACTCTTTATTTAAAGAAATTGTTACTTCTTGGGCAACATCTAAGGAAAAATCTGGGGGATCCTTACCAGACCCCCCCGGGTCAGGGGGCTCTGCCATTGGCGCCAAAAAAGAAAAGAGAACTTACCAAATTTTACTGTACAGAAATCACACTATTACATACAAATAAATATACACTATTATCATTTACATAAAATAATACACAAAACCAATCCTATTAGTTAATTAATTAGTGAAAAATCGAATTTTTGAAATTTAAAGCCAAAGATCACGTCCGACAGCTACGACGTTTCCCGCGCTTTTTCAAAGTCATTCATTTTAACCATCTTAACGAGGAAACGAATATTATATGGTTTACTTACTGGGCGCATTCCGAATTAGACTTTCAGCGCTGTCAGCGATAAGAAAAGCAAACAGCGGCATGACTGACTGACAGTGATTCGGACAAAGACTTTTAAATTCGGAACGCGATTACGGGTACTTTAATCGATTTCAGCGCGTCTCAGAACGCAGGGACGGTTTTTTTTTCCTCCTTTTGGCATAATGCTATTTGCACATTGCCACATACAAAGTGAGGAAACGGAACGCGATTTAAGGTATTAGGAAAAACGGAATTCGGAAAAGGAATAGGATTGGTTGAATAGGAATTTATTCATAAGGAAGGAAAATAGTAGGTATAGATATAGGTATAGATAGATTCAGCTCTGGGTGCTGGCTGGCTGGCTGTTAGTTTATGTCATAAGTTCCCTTGAAATCATATTGATTAATCCAGTAAGTACTTTTTTTGTTCTTTTAATGAAGAACTTACATACGTATAAAGCAGCCAAAGCAGCGGTTATTATATTAAGAGACAGTAGCCGGGACTAACGAAGCACGGAATCATCTTTTTTTTTTCGGATCAGGCGATTCAGTCTCGCAGTCGCAGACTTCGCGAGTTTGTATTCTCTTTCTTTATATTTATTTTTTCTTCACAAACATCCCCAACCCCTTGAAATTTATTTAACTCAAATATATATATTTTTTTCTATTTTTATTTGTTTACTTTTTTTTTTATTGGTTGAGACATTGACCTGTAGAGGAAAACAGCCTCAGCGGTAGACCTTGTAAGCAGACCTGGCAATTTTTACAGGTAGAAATTAGGTAGTAAATGAATACACGTCAAATAATTATAAATTACGTTTTTTATTTGCGTAACCAAATAAACATCATAAATTCTGCTTCAAATAATCACAATCAGATAAGTTTTATTAAGTAGTAGTAAAAATGTATTATAGGTATTTATCTACTGTGATTTGCTGTTTCGTGTGGTTCTGCCACTTTGTTTGACGTCATTTTGGCGGAACCAATGTTTTATTTGAATATCTTTTGAACGAAAGAGGTATTATTTTTTTTTTACTTAAGGTATCAAATAGTAGTATTTAGGTAGCGTATCTGCTCATATGAAATTTCAAAATTCTGGATTTGGTCCCGCCATTTTGACGCTAATGTTCATTATTACTATTTTTTACTAAATTTTTCTTCATTAATGGCACGGCACAATAATAACAACCACAAGAAAAAAAAGAGTTAAGAGTTCTGGATGCAAGGGTAAGCATAGAATAACGAGAGTGCTAAACATATTTTCTAAATTTTGTATAATTATGTTAAAATTAAACAATCCATTCATATCATCCGTTCCATTCATATCATAATATAACACTAACATAACTACCTAAGTTACATACATAGTGCTTTCCGTGTTCTCATTTAAGATCTAAAGCAGCTATTACTCAACTTTACAACTTATATTGTTATGAACTAAAAATATAGTAGATTTAAAACAAGATTTTGATTAATTACGCCTACGTCTTTTAACATAATCTTTTACTTCTGAGTTCTGTTCAGTCAAATTGTAGATTTTGACATAATGGTCCTCTGTACAAATATTAATAAGTATAAAACATACCATTAAATGTATAAAGTAGCATTGTTGACTTTGAACAAAATAAAGGTGGCATCTATTGATTTTCTTCAAAATGCCTCCGTCTATGTTTCACAAGTGATCTTCGAGCATTATATTTGGCATCACACAAATCACAATCATACGAAGCACTAACATGGAATCGCTCAATATGGTCCTTCCTACGTGATGCTGATAGGAAGCTCTGATCACACTGGTTGCATTTGTAAGGTCTCTCTCCTGTATGTAGCCTCATATGGTTTGTTAAAGATTGTTTCGTAACAAATTTACCACCACACTCTGAACAAATATAGTTCTTTTCCTTCGTATGCTTTAGTATGTGAGTTCTAAGAGCCGATTGACTGTAACATTTTCTATTACACCATTTACAAACGTGCCCTTCGGCACCAGAGTGCTCAAACTTAATATGAGCCATTAGTTGATGTTTGAAGTTGCAACGGTAATTGCATGTGTCACACGTAAAGTCTCCAGGTATCCGTGAAGGCATTTGACAAGAATTTTGAGCTACATGCTTATCAAAGTCCGTTGACTTTTTGTAATGTCTACCACATCTATAGCAAACTTTAGCAGCTCTGCTGTGGGTCAATGCATGGCGTTTTAATGTACTTGTTCTGTTCAGAAGAGTTTTTCCACATTCTTCGCATTCAACAGTGCAATGACTGACAGTTTGATGTGTCTGCAAGAGGCCAGCTGTTCCAAATGACTTAGGGCACTCCTCACATTGAAATTCCTTCTTGAAATGATTAGCAAAGAAGTGCTGCCTCAAATTGCCTGATGTTGGATATAATTTTAAACAAATTTTGCATTTGTATTCTTTTGGCTTGCTCGGGTCGGCCACTAATTCGTGCGTTTTAATAAAAATAGTAGAAAAGTCTCTTCTATGTCTATCGTTTTTTTTAGTATTGCCATAGGCTATAAAGTGAAACCTTCCTAATGCGGTTTCCGATGGATTGTTCTGTCTTTTATTATCGTAAAACTGTTGAATGGTCATGTCCGTTGGGTTTACAGAAATATACAAAGATTGATAATCATCCAGATCCTCCGCTATATTCTCAAAGCAACTGTTAAGGTCTTCAACTGCTCGCATTAGGTTGTCAATATTCTCCCGTGTGTTTCGCATGAATTTGAAACAATTGATGGAGTACACTGCACACTCCTTGCAAACAGACTCAAAAATAGACATACTGTGTACAACCTGAAACAAGTAAAATTACATTTTTAGTTTTGATAGATTAATAATAATATAAAATATGTTGCTTGTTACATAATAAGAACAATAATATTTTCAGTTGCTAAAAGATAGGTCAGAAAATAAGGTATATTGTGTTTAGATGTTTGGAGATGATTGGATGTTTGGGTGTTTGTTTAGATGATTGGATGATTAGATGAATATATACTTGGATGATTGGATGTTTGAAAAAAACATCTAAATCCAAACATCTAAACATTCAAACATCTAAAAAACCAAACATTGAAATATCCAAACATCTAAACAAAACATCGATACATCCAATCATCTAAACATCCAAACAACCAAACATCTAAACAAAACATTCAATCAACCATACATCTAAACAAAACATCCAATCATCTAAACATCCAAATATATTTTCACATTTATAATATTAGTGTGAATGGATGATACTGGCTCGAGTGTGCATAGTAAAATAATGTTTTATTTTTTTGTGGAATTTAATCTAACTAAAATTTACGACTAAATATTACTCAAATTTACTTGCAATTAAAACTATTTTTTTCAATCACGATTGAATCAATCAATCTAAATTAATCACTAAAATTTTAGTTTGACTAATCAATCCGATTGAAATTTTTAGTGATTGCGCCCAACACTGTCCCATATCTGCACATAAAAGTATTTTTTTTATTTTAATTGTTTTTACATTTGAGTGCTGACAACATTAAAAACCATAGACTAGATGTATACTTTGACGTTTTGTGATGGTGAAATGCTGAAACGCCATATCCTTCAAGAATTGAATTGACTGCCTTTATAAAAAAAAGTTAAATCAGTTTGAACTCGAACGTATCCTAAAGGTGAGTAGCTCTGTGTTTAAACCCTAATTTCTCAAAATTCTTTCAATATTGCGGCTTGTGTAATTTTCTCCAAATAAAACCATGTTATCTAAAGCCATAAATCGAAAAAACTAATTCAAATCCCTCAGGGTTGAAAATTTATTCCGTGATATTGTTGTGTGTATATTAGGGACCTCATGAAGAGTTAATTTAATTGTATGATTCATATATGGGATGGTATGCAGATTGCGGTAAATTTGATATTGTTCATATATGACACAGTATGCAATAATAATAAGCGTGGATTTCATTACATAGACATGTATACGTACTAGACTTCGCACATTACAGATATTTTGTTTTCTAAACATTACTTTCAGCAGCAATATTTAGCTAAGCATTTAGATTTAAAGATATTCATTTCTCATTAAAAATCTTAGATTACTTACATGAGAACAAACAATTTACATAATATGTAGGATCAAATGGAATTGATCCTACATATTTAAATTGTTTGTAAATTTTTGAAATATGCTCAAAGCATTTTACGACAGATTCTGATATCGGCGTCTGAACGAAAATGCTGTACCTACTCAAAGAATTTTACCATAATAAATAAAAACTATTTCAATTCCGGAACAAATTGGTTTGATTTTTATTTATATTTTTTGTATATTCTAATACTTTGCCAAAACAATATTTTGACCAAAATAATTGGTTTATCGATACTGACATATCGACACAGTCACATCATTGGCCCAAGGCATAAAAATGACAACCTTGGAAATTTCAAAACATACTATCGTAAATCTCTCTTCCAATCCTATTTAAAATGTCATATGGTATTTTTCTTCTTCTAAAATGTTCTATCTATAAAGCACGAGGCGACGCGCGTCAGAAATCTTTGGACTGAACCAAAGAATTGACGCGCGTCGCCTCGCGAAGCGATCGTCTTTTTCTTTTATTTCCTCTGAGGACTGAACTCATTTTGGTTGCGTCACCCAACGTCCCATAAAAACGCGTTGTCAAATAAAAAAAAATCTTTTTAGGTTAAGTTTATTTATTTACTTACTTGGTCACCTAAAGTGTACACCAATATTCTGGCCATGAGTTCCTCAAAGAGACTATTTCCATCGGAATCCACATCTATTGCGACTTTGTCGTTTACAGAAATGGCGGACGAATCAACTTGCTTCATGCACAAACAACACAAATCACAAGGGTTCACAGAGTCTTTTATTAGTAGTTTGTTGCATACAGCTTTATATGCGGCTGACATTTTTCTAATAAATACTGATTATAACTTTAGTATTCCGGTATGAAGACAGAATTAAATAGTGAAACAATTCTTTCATTAAAACATCGAAGTGACCCACGAACGAAACTGACAGTTTGATTGAGTGAGGGTGCATTCCGAATCAGACTATCAGCGCCGTCAGCGATCAGAAAAGCAAAAAAAGTATGAGTTTTGCCTGTACGTTGATCGTTTTTTTTATATATTGTCGGCTCTGGGTTCGGAGCCCTCTTTTGAGTGAGTTCACTATAAGTAATATAATATAGCTAAGTATATTATAGCGCAGTAGTTAGTGTTGTCAACCTATTTTTATTTTCCCCATCTTCTCGTGAAAATAGTAGCTCAAGTACAATTTGGGTGGTAAACAATATTGGCTTAACGTGCCTTCCGAAGTATGGAATCGTCTGTCTGGAAAATCATAAAAATATAATCAGCCTGCATTGGCGTTTCGATTACAATAATTTGGTTTCTCCGTCGGGCAACCGGTAGTTCCTGGTTCGTTCGTAATATTGACCTCCACGTAGTAAATCTCGAGCTACCGTCCATTAAAGTTTTCATGATAGATACTTCCCGTCACTATTTCGATGCTGCGCGTCACCACCCGAATCCTCTGGTGGTGAAAACCGCCGGGTATTTCCCTCACCCCGTTATGCGTAATAACGTCGCCCTAAGCATGTTCCCTCAGATCCTTTTGATCCTATTCAGTCTGCTATTGCCAATAGAGTACACTCCACAGAATGCCTTTCTGGTAGCAACCGCACCCGCCGTCGGGGACGCGGTAGACCTAATCAAGTTCTGCATAATCCTCCAAATTCTACATTCCTCTCCCCCGCGCTTCTCGCCATGGCAATGTCCTATGCCGAGGTCCATGCCCCCGAGTGGGCGCCCTTAGGCTGTTGCTATTATTCTAAGGGTAAGAGCCTTCCGCTCCCCCAAAAGTCCGGTTATCCTTGATACGTCGTCGGTTTTGCGACTCAAGCATTAGGGCCATGTCAATAATTATAATAAAAAAAAAAGATTTGGTACTATAGAGCTGATTTGATCATGCAGTTAGAGCTAGAAGGTGAAGCACTTTGTTTGTTACTAGTAAAACCATCGAGTTTGGGCTCATTTAATTTGTAAGTCTAATACAGTATTATCTATTTTTGTTTCTGTTTTGAATTGATATTATGATAGAAAATGGTGATGTAGATTAATAATTTGTAATAATTGCATGATGAAATATTACTATAATAATTTACGCTCCCACTATGGGACGCGAATTTAATTAATTTGTAGTGATGTGAAACTGAATTATGTAACTACCATTTGATCGCAAATAAAATTATGAATTACAGTGCAGTTGGTAATAAGAGTATGGTGATGGAGCCAGGAGCCGAGATAGATAGGTAATAATTTTTAGCTGAATAGTGGAACTCTTAAATCAATACTATTCTATATAACTGGTAATGAAGCAAAGAATTGGATAGTGGAACTCTAATGACTCCTAGGCCGCGTTCCGATTTGCGCTGACATCACTTTGAGTACCCAAAACCGCGTACCGAATCACTGTCATTGGGATTACGGCAGCCATTGTGACGTCACGGATTGCGTCATGACCGCCGCCATCTTCCGCTAACGGCGCCTATGCTCCAGAGCGAAATTCACGTAAGCGTAATGTCAAATTCGACTTTGACATATTGTTTATTTAAGTTAAATGTGTAAATGTAAAATTAACTTGTCTTATATTTATTTGGTTGAACAAAATTAAAAACACGTTATTCAATTATGAAATGCCGATAAATTACTGAAATATTTTAAATCAATCAGTTTTGTAGGTTAGGGTTGCCAGATTTCGGATAGTAAGAGTATCGAGTATGTTATGTATATATTACGATAGTTTTGACTCAGGAACATACATACATAAGATAATATCATAGGCAATCTGATAAAATATAAATATCAAACATTCTTTTTTGTATTTTTTTTATTTCATGCGCCTATTTACATCTCCATTTTTAAAAATTCGCATACCTTTTCTTATTTTGGGTACTAGCCATGCGAAAAGTGCTGTTTTCACAGCTGTACGATACTTTTTTAATACGTATAATAATTTCGAATTTTGCCAGTTTTGGTACGGTAATCAACATCTGGCAAGACTGAGTTATAAGCAGTTTCAGCGCGCTCAAACGCCGTTCCGTTTTGATTTCGCTCATGAGCCGTATTATCGCGATTTCTGAATCGGTACGCGAGTAATCGCTGTCAGTACTTTGAGCCGTGAAATCTGATTCGGAATACACCCCCAGTAAACCACTAGAGTGGCTCATAATTGATTTGTTATGATAAGTCTAACTAAGTGCACATGGTGACGAGTCTGGTCAGGAGCTGGATAGTGGTCATATCATATTTACATAAGCGTCTTATATGATGATTAATCCTCAAAGTGCCTGTTAGTCAAGCTGTAAGTAGTGTTTAAATCAAAACATCATGTAAATAAAACCAAGTATATTTATAAATTAAAATTTTATTTATATAATTATGTACGCATAACACAAAGTAACCCATGCATAAAGTATTGATTCATTGACCTTTATTTACAAATTCGTATAATTGTCCTTTTGGCTGAGAACGCCAGATTTTGAGTGTTTTAAATGCCTCATTTCATATTTATTTATTTGCTTACATACAAATGGTAACAATTTAATCTTTACCCATTAGTGCATAACGTCCGATATATCGGACTTCAATAAAATGTTTATTTTATGAGTTACTATTTTTATTTTCAAAGTTTATAAGATAGTAGTTTATTATATTTACTCTTATGGCAACACTGCCATTATGAAATGAAATAACGCGCCTGCGCGTCAGCTGTCAGTTTCCAAAATGGCGTCTGCGTTGAGTTAGCAGCCTCACCATCGATTTTGATGGTTTTAACCATGTCAAAAAATTGTTAGGAATAGGTTTAAATTTGTTTATAAGTCTCAGAAAAAGTTTGATTGTATTTCAGAAGATATTTGAGTATCTTACTGAGGCTTCTAGATCGACGTCAACCTAGCAGCCTCACCAAGATAGACTGGCTCTATCATTATGATTTATATGTCAAAAAATTGTTAGTAAATGGTTTATCTCGTATACAAAGTTTCAACGAAATCGGTTCAGTAGGAGCCGAGATATTACACCCCCTTGGTGAGGGTTCCAGCTTGACGCTTGACGTGAAGACGATTCCCGTCAAACGAAGGTATGTCCAAGCAAAGTAAATATACCAAAAAATTGTTAGGAATAGGTTTATCTTATTCCAGCAAAAAAACTTTCAATTCGTTGAGACGTTTACTCAGAAAATGATTCTAAACTTCTACATAGGATAATGATACCGAAAATATAATATATGTTGAGCCCCCTCTTGAGGATGCTAGTCAAGTCACTGACGAAGACAGTGACAGGTCCGATGAGGAGCATGGTGCGAACCTAAACCATTTAGGACGCAGGTTGCTGCAAACTGGCTGCGAATTGAGACGATTTCGAGGTGATGGCACTTTTTCTACTCCCTCGACGTCTACAGCCCTTGTTTCAAATACGCAACGGACGTTGAATAATAATTATTCGTCAAGCGATAGTGAAGACGAGGAGCCCCTTTCCACTTTTAGTTCTCGTAACAAGTCGACAATATCTGCACCGCCGCCGCCGGTTAAAAAGAAAAAACCTACACACTGGAGAAAAGAGGAACCCTCTTTTATTTGTACTGAATTTCGTCCACAGCCACCATCAGATGAAAGTAAAGGGTGTCAAAATCCTCTGGAATATTTCAAATTATTTTTTCACCAAGATCTTATCAAACATATTGTAAAACAAACAAATCTGTATGCTATGCAGAAAAATAAACCTTTGATGGTAACGGAAGACGAAATTTACGTTATTTTAGGAGCAATGCTGTTATCGGGCTATGTCAAGTTACCAAATAAACGATTGTATTTTTGCAAAGATAACGACGTGCCTAAAATTCTACAGGATAGCATTAGATGCAATCGATTTGAATTGATTCTGCAACATTTGCATTTGAACGACAACAGCGAGCTCGGTGCTTCTACAGACAGATTGTACAAGTTACGTCCTCTTCTTGAAAGCCTCGGCGAATCCTTTCAAAAGCACTATGGATTGGACGAAAACTATAGTGTTGATGAGAGTATGATTCCGTACTACGGAAAACACTACGCTAAACAGTTTATCCGTGGAAAGCCAATTAGGTTCGGATTCAAAAACTGGGCAATGTGTGCAAGTACAGGATACATGGTAGCGTTCAGTTTATACACAGGAAAGAGTACAGAAAAGAAAGATTTTGGACTAGGGGGTGACGTAGTTCTAAGCCTAATTGCACTGAGCAAACTTCCGCCTAATAAGAGCATAAAATTGTTTTTTGACAATTATTTTACATCTCTTAGCCTGATGAGACATCTGAAGGAGCTCGGCTATTATGCTACAGGGACTTTGCGAGCTAATCGCACTGAAAACTGCACGCTCAAAGATGTAAAACAATTCAAGAAGGAGAAGCGAGGTCATTACGATTATCGACTATGTCTTCGTATGCCGATGGAACGATAACAATGTTGTCACAGTGGCCACAAACTTCCAAAATCTTGAAGTAACATCCGCAACCCGCTGGTCTCACGAAAAAAAAGCCAAAACGCTAGTCCCTCAGCCATCACTTATTTCAAATTACAACAAGTACATGGGGGGAGTAGACAAATGCGATCAAGCTGTGGCAAACTTACGGACTCGGATGCGTATAAAAAAGTGGTGGTGGCCCATTTTTGCATATTTTGTAGACGTCTCAGTAGTAAACGGCTGGTTACTTGCTCGGAAGAATGGGTGCACAAAAGACACTGAGTCCTTGTTCGCTTTTCGACGCTTTATAGCAAGAAGCTTACTTGCTACACATGGGACACCGCCACATCAAGGACGCAAGATTGCCAAACCATTGTCTGCAATG
The DNA here is from genome assembly GCA_951230895.1 of Carpatolechia fugitivella. Classification (NCBI taxonomy): domain Eukaryota; kingdom Metazoa; phylum Arthropoda; class Insecta; order Lepidoptera; family Gelechiidae; genus Carpatolechia; species Carpatolechia fugitivella. The sequence continues at coordinate 10,712,003 of OX579670.1, read as the reverse complement.
AGATACGACGGTAGAGATCATTGGCTAGTCCCAATAAATACCGAACGGCGGCGGTGTGCAAACCAATGTGGAGGGAAAAGTAAATTTCAGTGTCAGAAATGTGACGTAGGCCTTCATCCTAAATGCCATATGGCATACCATGTCATAAATTAAAATATATATCTTTTCTTTTGTTTTTTATTTCATCTATCTTAAACGTCGATTGTGTCCGCCATGCATAGCGTCCGATTTATCGGACGACCTATAAAATCTAAACTAACATAAAAACAAATTATTTTATAATCGTCAAAGATACTCTAAATGACTTTATCTAATAATTATTATACCGAAAAAAGTGGAAATAAACTTTATGCATAATGGGTTAATACATAAATACAGTCTCTCATTTGATACCTCGTAAGGTGTTCCAAATTCCCCTTAATTAATTACATCACAATTACATTATATTGAACACATCCTCATTATTGCAACTTCATGAATGTGGTTTATGGCGACATGTGATGTGATTGTTAAGAGCTGGCCTAGTCCTAAATGGCTTGGTACAAAATTCACATTTAAAAGGACGTTCACCAGTATGGATATACGTATGATATTTTAAACTAAGTTTGGAAGAGAACATCCCTCCGCATTCAAAACATTTGAAGGGTTTCTCTCCTGTATGCTTACGGAGGTGTTCTTCCAACTCACCCTTTGTGTAGCAGTTTCTACTACAATATGTACAAACGTGACCTTTTACACCCAAATGTTTATATTCAATATGCCTTCGCAAGATATGTTTATAGCATGCAGTATATTTGCACAAGTCACATTTAAATTCACCCCTTCCGCTATGACGACGGCAGTTGTTTTTTTTGTATTTCTCTTTATGTGTTAAGTAGCGAGCTCGTGTACTAAATTTCACGCCACAGATGTTACAATAACAGTTATCTGTTTCGATTTCGCTCTCAACAATATTTTCCGCTTTAACTGTTCGATGAGAACCATCCAGTACTATTTTTTGTTTTCGTTCTAAATTTCGACAGTGGTTTTGTTCGTTTTGGTCGTTATGTTCGAACCGAGTCAAATAGGAATCATGCCAGACCTTATGTTGTTTAAAATTTTTCAATAGCTTAAACATGTCTCCACAAATTTCGCACTTTAGCGATGGAGGTTTATGAAGACTTGCAATGTGATCCTTACGAGTTGAGCTAGTTCTAAATGCCTTGTCACAAAATTCACATTTGTAAGGACGTTCACCAGTATGGATATAAATATGATGTTTTAACCCGATTTTGGAAGAAAACTTCACTCCGCACTTAAAACATTCGAAGGGTTTCTCTCCTGTATGCTTACGGAGGTGTATTTTCAACTCACCCTCGGTGTAACAGTTTCTGGTACAATACGAACAAGCATAACCTTTCACGCGCAAGTGTTTATATTCAATATGCCTGCGCAAAGTGTATTTATAAGGTGCTGTAAAATTGCACAAGTCACATTTAAATTCTCCCCTTTCGTTATGACGACGTCGACGACAGTTGTTTTTTTTGTATATCTTTTTATGTGTTAAGTAGCGAGCTCGTGTACTGAATTTCTTGCCACAGTTTTTACAGAAGTTATCAGTTTCAGTTTTGCTCTCTACAATGTATTGCACTTCAATTTTTTGACAAGGCCCACCCTGTACTAATAGGTCTCTTGACATTGAAACTTGATTTTGTGATTCATTTTCTGCGTAGTTTTGATCATCATAATAATCGTCGTTATCTTCACATGCATGTTGCATAATATCTAGTTTCTCTGAATTATTTATTACAAGTGGATCTTTGTTCAATTGAATATTTTTTCCTGAACTATGTTCAAGATCAGTAATTTCTGATCTATCAACAATCACCACATGTTGTTTTTGACCGATTATCTTTGATGGAGTATTTTGTGCAGTTTTGCATTTAACACACTTAAATTTTTTTTTACGATGGACTTTGTAGAAATGTACACGTAAGCTTGTACTATTAACATACAGTTCTTTACAAATCTTACACTTAAATTCATTAGGCTTGTCAGGATTGTCAAGTAATTCTTTAGTATCTATGACTGTTTTACAACACATTAAAGCTTGATGCGACTGATCTATCTCATTTATATTTGTTGCTAGTTCGTAAGCTACTTTTTGACTTGCCTTTGATGATTGTTGAATCTCAATCATCTGAGAAAACCTTAAAAACGCTGTATCTTCTGGAACGAATTGCCGTCTAATGTCATAGCACCGTTTTATTGTAGCTTTAGAATTATTACAGGGTTGGATGGCAACATAAAGAGATTCGCAGTTTATTTCATCATTTGGAAGCAATTCATCTAAGCTTTCTTCTAAATTGTCTAAGACTTTGGTGAGTTTTTCTGCATTATCTTTGCAACATTGTATAAATTTGTATCCAGCAATCGCAGACGATATGCATTGCTTACATACAGACTTCAGTATAAGCATTACTTCAGAGAACTGTAAAAAAAAAGAGAAACATTATTATCCTGAAAGTAAACAATACGAGAGGTTCACTTCAACCAGAGCGACAAAAACTATATTTTTTCTATTGATTTACCATGAGCTCAACCAATATCTCTTTTCTTGTGGTGTTTTTATTTATTGGTTCTTTTTTATCCTGCATTGACAAAAACTAACATTTTTTTACATACATTACTTATTTTATGTAAATGATCTTCCATTATGGGCCACTATGGCTGATGTTACATTTGAAGTGTTACATTTGAAGTATATAAATAACAGTATTTAATTAATGTGACGTTAAAAACTATACTTGTGTCATATTTATTATTTGGTTGGTTAATGTTTGCCATGATTTATTTTACTATTATTTCATTTTACACAATTTATATAATTATGTTTTGCCATAAAAACTTTTGCTATATCGTTTCATTTGCCATAACTTTTAAATGTCATATAAGATAGATAGATAACAAGTTTATTGCATCACAAATACACACATGTAAGTACACTTCATAAAACTATAAAACAGAAAAAAAAAATACTACACTTAAAAATTACATTACACATGTGTGCAGCAATGCAAAAGGGCCAAGGCTCAGTGTGTTATTGCAACACTGCTTTTCAGCCTCTACCCGGGAGGAACGCAGGTAAATAAAAATAAATAAAATAAACGACACCTGACGTATTACAAGTGATACAAATACCTACCACAGAAAGAAAGAATAAGTAGGTACCTACAGAACAAAAAAATAACAAAAATAATAATAATACTTAAGTAATAATAATAAATACCTACAACATGTGCAATGTGCAGTGTGTGTGTTTGTGTGCGCAGTAAAGAAAACAAACATGCATTCATGCAAACAAGTAACACAGCTACGCTCGCCTTATTCGTTACCGCCATACCACCCTTCGATCCTAATCTATCCGTATCCGTATCACACCCGGACCAACCTCCGAGGTATAACGCTACGCTCGTGCCCGCCCTGCGTCGCCTTTCCAGCGCGATGTAAGTATTTTAGTACTTTAGTACTCGTCAAAAAAAGAATCGAATCAATACTCGAGTCGGAGGACTCGGACATGTACTCGAGTACCTACTAGAAAGATTACTCGAGTACTTGTTTCTTTTCTTTTTCCGGTGCTATTATTCTAAATAGTAGGTATAGGTAGGTAATTTAAATTAAAAGAATGTTTGTCGGTAGATTTAGTTTAAGTACGTCAGCCAGCTCTGCGCCTTTTTCGACTAACTTCATGGTACTCTTGTGACATTATATACAAATAGTTATATTTTAATTTCTACTTTCAGAATGATACAATAAGGTTGTGATGTGAATTGTTTATTTTATGCAACTTAGCATTCAAATACTGTAAGTACTCGAAACCTGTATTCGAGTACCTGTGTATCTGAATACTGTATTCTAAATTCTCGAATACGTGAGTACCAATGAGGCACTCGAATCAGACTGACTCGGCACATCACTCACTAGGCCAGCAGTAGTAATTGGGGTAATCCGAATTGAAGAATTTGCTTCTATAATAATAATAAACGGGCTTTGGCCCCACACACGCCTTCCAAAGGTCCGGGAGGACACATTATTCCAAGATAATGGAATGTCAAACATAATAATAATAATCTGAAATTAATAGACCTCCAGAAATCTCTTTACATCTCCCTTCAAAAAGCTGCCATTTTAAATACATGCAGGATAGTGAGAAAGTTCATGCAAATCGACGATAATGAAACAACAGCACCTCATAGTCAGAATACTTAAGGGGGTACCCTATGTGAACACTAGCGCCACTTGGATAAAAAATCATAACTTAGTGAAAACACAAAATATCAAAAATTTGAACGATCAAATTGTTTCGTTAGTCTTGTTGTATTTTTAGAATTGATAAATTCAGTTATCTATTGTTAATTGTAGTAACAGATAGCGAAAGTGCTAATAACGGCCGTTTTTAGCACTTTCGCTATCTCTTACTACACCGTATAAAATTTTATAAAATTCGGTATTTCTAAAAATACTAAAGTACCCACACTTTAAAATGATCGTCCACTTTTTTAATATATTTAGTTTTTTCGGAGTTATGATTTTTTTTTCGGAGTTATGATTTTTTTACATCATCAAGTCCACGTTGTAGCATCTTTGACGCTTCCACAGGGTCCTTATTACTAGCTAGCAGGGCTGTATCATCTGCAAAAGTGGCTAAAGTTATTCCTGGTGTTTGTGGCAAGTCTGAGGTAAATATTGTGTATAACACTGGTCCGAGCACCGAGCCCTGTGGCACACCAGGTTTTATCTCATAAAATCTAGATGTGTATTCTCCGTCCTTTACTTGAAATATTCTCTCATTAAGGTATGATTCCAGAATGGCATAAAAAGAGTGTGATAGCATAATTTTAATTTTATGAAGCAATCCTCTGTGACGCTAAAATATATTATACGTTTTTTACGAAAATATAGGCTTTAATGTAAACTAATAAATGAATACATTATTTCATTTGCCATAATGATAGGGTTATAATATACATTTGCTATAATTAGGTAATTTACTCTTAAAGAAAGAGGATGCGCGTTGCGAAGCGACCTTGTTTTACATCTGAGGTTTACTCTAACAACATAATATTAATTATATATTTTGTAATGCTTACTTGATATAGTATTAGAATTCATAATCATCAAAACCCATGTTTATTCAATTATGTTAAGTTTTATATCCAGGAACCCTTACGATTTTGATATCTTGTACTCTTATTATGCTATAATTATAACGTTTGTAAATCCAACAGGGTAACCCTATCAAAGAATCTAATAAACATATTTATATTAATTTATCATTCTGTAAATACAGGGTGTCCAAAAAGGGTGTTGGCAGTTTATACCCAAAAATTATATATGAATAATTAATCATTTCATAATTTTATTACTATTTGCAAAAAGTACATACAATGGAAAGTTTACGACAAAAAAATATGTTGTCCAAATGATGTGCATTACGTCTTAATCCATTTACTTATGATATTCGCACTGGGAGATAAAGAAATGTTCCGTACATTGAACTGCGCGCGATGTAAGCGGCGAGCTGTTATTATCGAATTATTGTTTTGATAATAAGCTCTTACACAAAATGCGCGCTGAGCTCCGGTATACGAATCCATTTCAACTAAATTTCCAATAAATTCCACATATGAAATTATATTTGTTTTTGGTATCTACCCTCATTAAGACGATTTATTGATATTTAAAAGTGCAAATACCCTTTTTGGACACCCGGTACTTAAAACCCTAACGACTGAAGGGGTTTTTCAACGGGTAGTCCGGTCCCTGTTTATATCAACAAACCATTGTTATGCAAGTATTATTATGCTATAACAAATGTTTTTTAAAATATACCTATACCCTGATTTTTATTTAGATGGACCAAAGTGACAGCTACAAAGGTAGTTTTTTTTTTAATGTTGCAAGCTGTAGATCAAAGGGATGTGACTCATTAAACTGACTCATTGAACAAATTCGTTGTATCGTTGCAACAAGACACCTGGATTTAAATTTACTTAATATGGTTGTAATACAAATATAGGTAGGTATACGTAATGTATTTTATAACTATTTACATATTAAGTAACAATAAAATAAATTGAACTGATTTATAGAAAACTTCTGTAACAAATATTTATGAGTTAAATAAAGTTAAAAAGTTATACAAAAAACATGTTATTGCAACATAACTCCTGTGTGAGAGCACCTAATACTCTTGAATTAGCCGAATGCATAGAATAAACGTTAATAAAAATAAAAATCTATAGCTTTGTCTATCGAAAAATTAAATCGTGTTTAAAAACTTGGAGTGTGACAGTCAACCAATCGTTCATGAAACAATTCATAGAATATTTTTAACAGAAGCAAAAAATGATTCATACAATTTTTGAACAAAGGGTAGATGAATCATGCTCTCCAACCGGCGCGTGCGTCATTCGTCTTTCCACTTCGCTCGCGATTGATCGTACGAATATTCCTAGCGCTTTCAACGCCGACTTTCGTTGTTACTTGTTGTTAAGTTTTGTTATTTTTTCCTTGTTACTTGTTACGTTACGTTGATTTGTTTGAATACAGTAAAATTTGATGAACTCTAAGTAAGATTAAAATTCTAAATTAAAAATAAATTTATCATACTGTTACAAGTCACTTACTCTTGGTCTTTCGATCACTCAGGCTACATCACCATTTTTATGTTGCGTTAAATGGCAACACTCCAAACGTCACTTTAGTCCATCTAATTAAAAACGTCCGTAGAGATGTGGCAAGTTCGTTAGAAAGGGCCAAAAAAGAAGCAGATCCACGGCACCCAATGTTTCATCACATATCGGTAGCACAGAGGCTTAAAAGCCGCCATGGCTTTATAAAAACCGTAGCGGCACTAGATAGCGAAGCTCAAGAAGCACGATTGACAACATGGAAAGAGAGATACCCAACTGCATCACCTACTTCGCTCTCTGAGCATCTTCCCCCTGGACATAGTCTACCTTGGCCTACTTGGAAGTCTTTGAACAGACTCCGGACCCAAGTCGGCCGAAGCAAGGAGAATTTATGCAGGTGGGGCTTTAGCTCGGATAGTGCATGCCAGTCCGGTGTCTCTCCCCAGACAATGGCACACATGTTATCCTGCCCGGCGTGTCCTAACACCTGCACACGCGAGGTTCTTTACAATGCTACGGATAATGCTATATCCGTGG